>OY829329.1:8448707-8922057 GCA_963691655.1 Toxonevra muliebris | reverse complement strand
TAGCCAGCTTGCATATTAGACATCTGATGTGCCTTTTTGCCAGATAATAGTTTGCGGTGTCATTCGATCGAGTGACTTTAGACTGCGCGGCCTAATTTCATTTTTGATCGCGGTCTAATGTCACTGCGCCGCAAACTGTTATCTGGCAACAGGGCATATCAGATGTCTGAAATGCAACTGGCTAAGATAGTCCAGGTGGAGCAAACCCTCTAAATAAAACTCCCCTAATCCAAAGTGTTATGCGACCCGTGCCTATTTGGTTTGGCAGTCGGGGGATTAACCCTAGTAAGATGGCAGATGTGGATCCAACCTTTGTTCTATACGTAAATTATGTGAAATCAGTACGTTGGATCTGAATTTATTGGCTTTCCAGCGTTAAAAGATAGGCTGTCTTCTAACGGAGCATCTCACTGGTACCTGCCCGCCCAGTGAGTAAGCTCGGGCTTACAGTGATAGTGAGGGCTATGTCACGGCGGACCTTTCTTCCCCCTACACTCGTGGAAATCAAAATGAAAAGAAAAAAGAAATTTTATAAAACTAGTGGGTTCTTATACGGTATCGCAACTGGCCGATCGTGAGGAACCTATACTCAATGAAACCGGTCGCCAGGTTCTACCACATAGAAGCAGGACAAACGCAAGACAAACCGAGGGCGAAGGCAGCAAAGAATTTAAATTTGTACCCAAGCCAAAGACAGCAACAGAGACATCTGAACGGAAGGAAAGTCATGGTTTATTGGGTTTCAAGGGAGCTTCGGCTCCTGAGGAAATACAACCAAAACCATCGACGAGTACTGGACTGACCTCTGGACAAACCGGAAGGATAGGGGTGTTGAGGAAGTCAACAGGTCTGAGTGGCGCTGGTACCAAATGGTAACTGCGCTATCTCAAAGAAGAAGAAGAAGGCTTAACGCCTGTGGAGGCCAAGAAGAAGGTCTTGGACCGCGCAAAAACTACTCCGGCAGACGTGAGGAAAAGAGGCGGAACGAAGTCAGTCCGCAGGAAGGCAATGTAGCCAAAAAGAGCCGGACGGACGAAGGAAGGCGTACAGCGCCGAAAGTAAGGGAAGAAGCTAGGAGGCCTGGTGTTAGCTACGCTGGCACTGCTAAAGGCATTACATAGGAAGCACTTCCTAAATCTTCCCCTGATAATATACTCTCTCGAGAGGAACGAGGGCAGATTGAGGAAGATATGTGCAAGGGCTGGAGAGCTAAACTCCAGTTCGATGGAATCCATTTTCGGCCAGGTCATACACTGGTGGACTGTGCGGACAAAGATACAGCCGAATGGCTGGAAATAACGGTTCCGAAACTGCCCAGCTGGAAGGGCGTAGAGCTGTCAACGTGTGGTGGGGACGAAATACCAGGTGTCCACATGTTGGCAGTCTACCTTCCTAAGGCGGCAGGTGTTGACACCAAGAAGCTCCTGGATCTCATCATTGCCCAGAATGAGAGTCTTCACACTAACCTGAGGAGAATCTTCAGGGGCAAGGATACGAAAAAGGGTAAGCTGTTAACGATTGGTGTTGACGACCGTTCGTTGGAGGCAATCAAAGCCAACCACTGTATCCTACGATACAGGTTTGGTTGCGTGCCTATTCACCTGCACAAACCTCGGGAGGCGCGGCAGGTGAACGACGAAGCTCCATCGGGTAAGGCCACCGAACTACCGATGGATGTTGCTGAAAAGGTGGCAGAGGAAGCAGCAAGAAGTGAGGAAGTGGAGGAAGCCAGTATTCTACCTCATGAAGAAGAGGGTTTTGACGAACTCGATCTCACCTTGCTGAACATCGCGCAAGGTGAAGAATCCGATGAGATGCTGTCAGAGGCGGACAGCGACGTCACTCTGACAGAAGATGAACAATAGTCGCAGTAAGCAGTGAGATGGCCAGCACTAAAGTCGCAGAAATAAATCTCCACCATGTGAGGGCTGTTGGCGGTAATCGCTAGAGTGACGCTCAGGTCGAAACTGGGGATAGTGCTGGTCTAGGAACCCTTGGTTCTCAGGGGTCAAATTAAAGGTTTTGCTGTAAAACATACACAGGTAATCTGCGATGTTAGGTGTAAAAATCCGAGAGCTTGTAGATTAATAACCACTAGTTTGAATTATTTATGTCTTTCAGAGTTTCTATCTAGAGACGTTGAAGCGGTGAAGATCCCCATGAATATCAATGGGACAACACGCGACGAAGTGGTAGCTACAGGATATTTTCCAGGAGACGACGACGTGCTTGCACCACCGGGGCTTGTCGCTAAACTGGTCCTATACTGTGACAGGAAGGAGCCACCACTACTACTTGGATGTGATGCAAACGCACACAATGAGGTTTGGGGGAGCATAAACACCAACCGAAGAGGTGAGTACATTCTTCAATTTATCCTTACTGATAAATTAGAAATTTAAATGTTTACACCAACATTTGTCACCAGTGCGCGCAAAGAGGTCCTAGACATAACTATAGGAATTACTCTGATGAGCGGACTAGTCACGAATTGGGAGGTTTCTGATGAACCTTCTATGCCAGATCACAGAATTATAAGATTCGACATGGAAGGTACTCCACCAATAAATAGAATTTTGAGGAATCCCAAGAAAACCTGAGTCTAAACACAACTCATCAAGGATTGGGCAATAATATCAAGAATGAACTAGATTTAGAAACAATGGTAGAAAACTACAATAAGACAATTATTGATGCGTACGAGGGCAGCTGTGCAGTAAGCAGAATAAATTCCGCCAAGGATGTACCTAGGTGGAATAATGGCCGAACAAAACTAAGAACGCAAGTTCGCAGGTTATTCAACCGGTCGAAATGAACCCAAACCACTTATAATAAAGAGATTAGGGAAGCAAAACGAGTTAGCTTTAGAAATTTCTGTGAAAATATAGAACTCACCACCGAGGCATCAAGACTTTACACAGTACTGGCCAGTGGTAGCAGCATATCTTCTGTCAACGTGAAAAAGCACGATGGAAGTTTTACTGAAATTGAGGAGGGAAGGCCCAACTTCTGCTAAATTCTCACTTCCCAGGTTCCATCGCAGCTACAGGGCCGGAACATATAGAACAATTGGATAGGATCAGTAGAAGTAATTGGAAGATAGCAAAGGAAATATGCTAAGAGCCAAGGCTAAGGTGGGCGGTCAGTACCTTTAAACCACTGAAATCGCCTGGAATGGATGGCCTTTTTCCCGCACTTCTTCAGGGGGGTCTTGATAATCACTAGACATAGTATTGCACTGGGTTATATACCAGAAGTATGGAGAAGGGCTAAGGTGGTCTTCATTCCGAAGGCGGGGAAGAAAGACCCTCTTCACCCGAAATCCTTCAGACCAATATGCCTAACGTCCTTCGTTTTAAAACTCTAGAGAAGGTAATAGATAACTGTGTAAGGACCACGGTCTTAAAGAAGTTACCGCTGCACTCATGTCAGCATGCTTATAGAGCAGGAAAATCAACTGAAACTGCCCTATATCAACTGACAAATGCACTTCAGGAAGCATTTAAAACGAAAGAAATAGAACTTTGTGCTTTCTTGATATCGAAGGTGCTTTTGAAAATACTTCGCATGAATATTCGCTTTAATAGAGCTCTCCTAGATAGAGGAGTAAACAACACCCTAGCCCAATGGATGAACAAAATGCTAACTACCAGGACAGTAGAAATTCAAACAGGTAATAAAAGCAGCATAAAAGCGAACTCAACTAGAGGTTGTCCACAAGGCGGAGTTTTATCACCGCTGATCTGGAGTATTGTAGTAGATGAACTACTTGAAGAATTAGCTAAAGCTGGATTAGCAATTCAGGGCTACGCAGGTGACATAGTAATAATCTGCAGGGGAAAGTCGAAGATACCCTATGTGACTTACTACAAATGGGTTTAAAAATAACCGAAAGATGGTGCGATAGAGTGGGGCTGAATGTCAATCCAGCGAAGACCAACTATTGTACCATTTACAGGGAAGTATAAACTTAAGAACCACCTCAAGGCCATTAGCCTAAATGGAAAAGAAATAGGATTTCAGAGGGAAGTAACATTTTTGGGGAAAACCCTTGACCAAAAACTACTCTGGAAAACACATGTTAGTGAAATATCAAAGAAGGTTACTAGGTCGATCGCTGGAAAAAGTTGGGGTTGTAAACCTAAAATACTGCGATGGATGTATACAATGGTGGTACGCCCTACGATTACTTATGGATCAGTAGTGTGGGCAGTAGGTAATAACAAGGCAGCAGACAGTCATCAACGCGCTTAATAAGCTGCAAGCTGCAGAGATTGGCTTGTGTGTGCGTAACTGGCGCCATGCGAACTTGTCCAACAACGGCATCCAAGGAGGTCTTATTAGAACTTAGACCTCTTCATATTCACATTCAATCCCAGATGAAGAGGGCTATCCTAAGGAAGGTATCTGGTGAAGGTATCGGGGCAAATGGAGGGCTTAATCGAAAGAAGTTTGCTATTCTAGAGAGACAGCACCCTGAAATTGCTATACCAAGGAGGGACAGCATGCAGCCAAAGTTTAGTTTTGAAAAACGATTCAAAACAGAACTTAGTAACAAAAAGAAATGGGAAGGTATATCCAAAACGTATACGATAGACCAGCATATGATAACATGGTACACAGACGGTTCTCTCACTGAAGAAGGAACCGGTGCAGGAGTATCTGAGCCGAGGATAAAATACTCTGAGCCCATGGGTAGATACATCAATATCTTTCCAGCAGAAATATACGCAACTGACAGGTTTGCATACTTTAATCTCAAGCGCAACTACCGGAACCAAAACATTGCGATCCTAACCAATAGCCAAGCGGCTATCAATGCACTTAAGTCTCACCAGGTTACCTCAAAACTGGTGATGTAGTGCCTTGATAAACTAAATACACTTAGGTTATATAATCGCGTTTGGATCCTTTGGGTTCCGGGTCATATTGGGATTGAAGGAATGAATCTGCGAATACACTAGCAATGAAAGAAGCATCAACTGCTTTCGTAGGTCCGGAGCCATTCTGTGGAATATGTAAAGGAACACTCTCTATACTAATTAAGAAAGAAAAAGAAATTAAAGGAAATTATACTGGAAACACAGACCAGGATTAGACCAGAAATCAGACTGTAATTCACACCAGAGAACAAACTGATATTCACACCAAAATTGTACAAAAATGAAATCAAAATATATGCCGAATTCAAACTAAAACTCAATCCTAATTCGAACCAAAAACTTGACCAATATTTAGACTAGAAGTCAGACCGAAATTTAGACCAAATTTCGACTCAAAACTAGATCAGAGTTGAAATACAAAAAACTTCAGACTAAAAATACTACAACTTCAAAACAAATTCAGACCCAAAATCAAAACAACATGTCGATCAAAAATCAAGCCAAAAATTTAAACCAAATGTAGACCTAAATTTCGACCAAAGTCCATTCCTAAATAATACAAAATTTAGATCAAAACTCTGACCGAACTTCTAACTGAATTTAGACCAAAACTCAATCCTAATTCGAACCAAAAACTTGACCAATATTTAGACTAGAAGTCAGACTGAAATTTAGACCAAATTTCGACTCAAAACTAGATCAGAATTGGAATACAAAAAACTTCAGACTTCCTAAATCACACAATATTTAGATCAAAACTTAGACCGAAGTTCAGTTTAAAGTTGAGATAAAACACCAGACAATCAGACCTAAAATTTATCAAAAATCAATATGAAGCTCTCAAAAAGTTAAAAAATCTCTAAACTGAGCCTGAAATTTCAGGTTTAATGTAGTAGATTGCAAGCATTAATTTTTTTTGGGAGGTGCTGTACCCACTGCCATAGCTGCAAAAACCTTGGCAACAAGGCAACCCTGGCTCATTTTCTATGCACATGTCAAACTTTAGTTAATCAAGACTTTATGTTTTGCTCACATACACTCACATACATACAATCAAGCAGAGAGGCGACTTCTCGCAGTTTTTTAGTGAGAGTGCCGAGAGACGACACTCTCTCTCTCTCTCTGATTACATATACCAGCTAAACTTTTCCTTCATGTGTTATATACGTGTACTACGACGTGTTTCTGCCGATAAGTGCAGAGAGTATCAACAGAAAAAAAGCAACAAACACAATACGGAAAAAAGCAACAAATACAAAACGGAAAAAAAGCAACAAACCCTGAATAGAAGACTGCAAAAACTTCAAGAGAAAGTGTTCACAAATTTTTTGTAATAATTTTTAAATAAAGAAATATTTTTGGCAAACACAAATATATATATATTTTTGTTTTTTTGAATTCAATATTTCACATTTCACTTAATCATCATTACAATTAATATGCTAATGATGTGATCAATATCATTTGTTAGACGAAACCTCAAATTACACACCTTTGATTAAGAACTATGCTAAATATAAATTTCTAAAGCATTAAAATTAACATTTTTACATTAAGAAAAAAAATACAAAAGAAAAATTACCCCAAAAAAAAAAAAAAAAAAACAAGCATGAAATTGATGTTATGCAAGCAAAACAAAAAATAAAATAAAAATAAGCGCAAATTATAAGCGCGTGTCTTAAATTACACGCAATTTTCGTATTTATTTTTACCTACGTATTTTCAAGGGTTTTCACGCAACCCCTACCAGGTTATCCTTTCAATTCTCAGGTTATTCGCCCTCACACCAGTCTTACTCCCACTTGAGCCCCTCCTACCTGACCCCAAGCAAACAGTTCATAAAGTTCAAACAATAAGAAAAGGAAAGAATAAAAAAAGAAAAGATTAAAATTGTGCTTTTGAATGGAGATTGTTTTTTTTTTATTTTTTGTTTGGCACCATTCGATTCACAAAAATAATTTATTTTTGTTTAGTAAGTATGCAACAAGGTTTTCCGTATTTTCTTTATTTTTTATGGTTCGCCTTTTTTTCGTTTTTTCTTTTCTTACTCCTTTTCGTTTTGTTTATTTTTTTTTTTTTTTTGGGGGGGGTTTTCGTTTTGTTCTTTTCTTATGTGTAGCCTATTGTGGCCATTAAGTTAGCCAAAATTATCCGCTTTTATCAGCCAAAGTAGAAAAAAAGGCCAAAACAAACACAAGAGCTTAAATTTTATTAAAGTGAAACTACAAAATTGTACATCCTTTTTTTTGGGTGGATATTTATGGAAAAAAATAACTGTTTTTGTTTTCTTTTGTATTTGATATTTTGATTTGATTTTCTTCAATGCGATTTTTATGATTCTAGCAATCAAAAAAAAAAAATTGAATAGAAAATTGGAGGGTTTTATACTAAAAAGAAAATAAAAAGAAGGCAAATGAAAATTGCTTTACATTAAAATCACTTGGTGACAAATTTTTATTGGTAAAATGTTGTTTTTGTAGTTTTCTTTTATTGTGTTTTGTTTTCTTTTTTTTGCGAAAGTGACTTGAATATAAATGAATTTAATGCTCAGCATTTGTAAAATATAAAAGCTTTCCTTTCCTTTTCTATTTAAATAAAACTAATAGCGTCCAATTCACTCTTCAGAGTAAAGTGCTGAGTAACGGAATATTACCTCAGAGAATGAATGCATCTAAAACTGAGATAGTGAACTCTAAGGCTGATGTTACACGGTCAATGTTTTGCTGTCAATGTTTTTTGTTTTTACTCTCTTTTCATCATTTTGTTTGATACCCTGTTACATGCTGAATGTTTTTTGCTGAATGTTATTTTTTAATACTTTTGTGTGCAACTATGTTTTAACAAATAAAAAGTATTTAATTGTATATTGGAGTGAATGAAAATTCAACAAATGGAATGGAATTGGATAGAAAAAATATTGCATTTATATATATGAAAAACACAGAAAAATAATCTTTAAAATTTGTGAACTATTAAAATAAGCTACGACACTTTGTAACTTGGCCATTGAATTACCATGTTTTTATAAAAATTAGTAAGTAAGTTTTTAAACAATACTCATTTTCACAAGCAAAGAAAAAAATGTATTTACAAGTTAGCAAAAAGTGTACTATTTTTCATAAAATATTAGTATTTTCCAATAAAATGCAACAGTGTATCTGCAGCAACCCCATTTTATTTGAAGTGATGCAGGTTTTTTTTCGTCACTAAAAAAGTTTGAAGTGAAATGTGTTCATTCTCTCTTTTGCTCAGTGTTCATTTTCCAAATCAACAACAATTTCTTTGTTTGACAGCAAAACATTGATCGTGTAACATCGCCCTAAGGCATATATAAATCATGTGTTTTTTATCTCCCATCAATGTTGCCAATTTAATGCGCTTGCAACAAAATCTTGTTTTTAATTTTTTGTTGTCATATAAATTAATAAGTAGGCAGCACTGATTTTCTCTCTTACTCAGGGAACAGTATAACATATGCAGATCTTAGTCAAGATTCAAACCAAAGTAAAATGTAAAGTGAGAGTAAAAATAAATGCCGTATATTCTGTTATTGTAAATCAAGGGTGCCCAAAAGTTTCTTATGAAAGCCCAAACACCAATACATATAAACTTTATTATTATAAACCAGGGGTGCCCAAAAGTTTCTTATGGAAGTGCAAGCGCCAATACATATAAACTTTATTATTATGTATAAACTTATACGTTAGACAACAACAAAATCTACGTTGAAGACCAACAAAGCATACGAAAGTGTTGTTTCTTTGCACTTTGGTATAGGCAAAAAAGAGAGATGAGAAATTCTCCGCCCCATGTCTAAGTGCTTTTACAAAAACAATTGTGCATCAAGTGCACAACTCTGTTGTAAATTAATTTTTTTCCTTAAACTTTGAACTTATTACTCCGTTACCCAGCACTTAACTCTAACGAGTGAATAAGGCTAATGTAGTTTCTTTTTTTTTCAATTGATTTTTATTATGCTAAATTAAATTTCTGTGCATGCCTAGAAATATATAATATTTCTGGTTCATTACCTCAATTACTTAAGCATCTTTGATTTATATTCTTTTTTTTGATTTCTTACCATAAGTTCTTTATAATTTTCAAACAATTCTCTTTTGATCAATGATTCTAAATTAATTTCCATTAAACTAATGGAGCAATTTTCCTTTTTGTTTTCAGCGTAACACCTAAAACGCTGCTATTTGAAATTTGTTAAACGAAAATTACATTTGAGTGCGCCTCGTCGTCTCGCAAATCAACACTTATTAATGGCCATACTCTAAAAATAGACTGATAAAAGCGCTGTCGGGGTCGTTATGCTTTTGTGCATTGGTGTTAATTCAATGAGCCTTTGACTAATGCTTTGGAAATTAATAGTAATAATTTTTCGTTTTTATTTATTTATAGGCTCAAAAATAATGAATATTTTAAAATAAGGTTTTATTTCTAACTCAATTTATAAGCATTGGCGTTTACACGTGTTATTTTTTGGTTTGAAATGATTTTTTTTACCTTGAAATAAATGTATGAAAAAAGCAATAAGTAAGGGTGCATTAAATTTGAAAGTTTAGAATGAGTTTATACATGTTTTATTTTTAGAAAGGTCGATAATAGTATTTCATTTGGTTTTTTTATGTTTTTGATCTGATTTTATGGTCTGCTATGATGCAGGCTTATTTTAAACCTGTATTTAGTCTGAGTAGTCTTAAAATTTGGGTTGGATCATGGTCAGAATTTTGTTTTGAATATTTGTCCGAATTTAGATTTAGTTTTTTTTTTTAACTTTGTGTTTGTGTAAAGTTGAAATTTTGGTTTAATTTTTGGGGGGTTTTTTTTTTGGTCTACTTTTGGACTGTTTTTTTGTCTAAATTGTGGTCGATTTATAGTCTGAATTTTGGTCCCATTTTTGGTCTGAGTTTAAATCAGAATTTTTGGTTAAAAATTTAGCCTGAATTTAGGTTTCAATTTTGGTTAAAATTTTGATTTAACTATTGATCTGATAATTTTCCCATAATCTAGCAAAATCAGGCCTCCCCAAACCTAAATCCTAAATCCGCCTTTGGTTGTATACATAACAGATTACGACGAAAATGAGGGCCCCTTAAAATATATTAGAGAGAAAGAAAGTGTTAATTGTTATAGAGAGAAAATCAGAGAGAGAGAGAGTGTATTAATTGCTATAGAGAGAATAAAAAGAGAGACTGGAGAGAGAGTGTGTTCATTGTTATAGAGAGAATAAAAAGAGAGACGAGAGAGAGAGTGTTACTTGCTATAGAGAGCGAGCGAGCACTTTACTGTAAAGCTTTTAAATTTATTACAAACTGTTGACACTCAAGTTTATTTTATTATCATTAGTTTTGATGCTCATGTTGAAAAGTAAATTGTTTGGAAAGTTTAAAAAATTTATTTCACTTACGTTGATGAAATATTTTTTGAATTTTCTCAATTGTACATATATAAATGTGTGTGTATTTATTTAAATTGCAAGCAATTGTATAAAACTCAAAATGTATGTTACACATGAGCATAATAAAACAAACTTTTATGTGCTTAAAAAATATATAGTATTTTAAAATACACATAGATAAATAAATCTTATAAATTAAATTTATTAACATTTTTCTTCATTTTTTTATTTAATTCAGGGTTACTTTTTTATTTATGTCATGCAAACTTTTAATAAATCGTATTTCTTGGTATTCTACATACATTTAAGATTATTAAAAATATTAAAAATCCTCAATGTTTCGTGTTTTTACTGTGGGACTAGAATTGAAATCAGCAACAGAAGTAACAGCTTCAATAAACTTTGAATATAAAGTACCAATAATTTAAATTTATTCATAAAAACGCATATACACACAATTACACCATGAATGTGTGTGTGTGCACTGCAAACAAATCGTATCTCACACACTCGTCACATACGCACACACACACAGACGCAAACAGCCACCTACATAAACGCAATTCTGTTTAAATCGGATGAATTTGCATAAATCAAGCTATGTTAAAAATATGCGTATGCAAGTGTTCTCTCCTCCAGGGAATTTATAAGCTAGAAAATGAAAATTTTTCCTGGCAACTAACTGAGTGTATTTATGTATGCGAATTATCATCAACGGATTATATAAGGGCCAAAAACAAAAAAACAAAAAAAACTTTAATGTTGTTAACTTTCAACAGAGGCGAGAAAATATTTCCAGGAATTTAAAATTTCACTGTAAATTGGAAGTAAAAATTTTGAATTTTGAAATAAAATAAAAAACTCAGTGTGTGGCATTATTGAATATTTTTTACACTAAAAGTTCAATTTACTCAATTTTATTTAATCAATTGCATTTAAATATTTTTTGAATGACGTAGAAAAGCAAAAGAGAGAGAACTTCGACCTTGTGAGAGATGGAAGGGAGAGTGACAATATAGAAAATTTACACCTACGTGTTTATAACACCTCGTCTCCACGAGCAATATATTGTTGTTGTTTCCCATATAAAATGAAAAAACAAACAACTCTTTTGTATTTTATATGGGATATAACTACAAAAACAAAATGCAATGCAATTCATCTTATCTTTGTTCCCTCTCCATATTACCGTTTGAAAACAAAAGAGTTGGGAGAAATCGTCATTACGTACTCGTAAACGCTGCCGAGTAGCCATAATTTATTCAATTCACACAAAGTGCAATTGTACTTAAATGAGAGAGTATTAGTTGAAAATGAAGAGATCAAGAGAGCAAGAAATTCAAAGAGTAAATTAGTTTTCTTTGATGTTGCTCTCCCGTTTGCTGTTGTGTTTTTGCACGAAGCCCCTCCTTCTCATTTTTTTCGCATAAGAAATATTCATTACAATAAACAATAAAAAAATTAACCAGTGCTTTCGTTTTTATGTCACTTCTAAAAATATAATATGTTCACATGTATTTAACTATAAGAGAAGTATTTCATATCATTAAAATATTCTCTAAAACAGCAAAACCGCATCATAAAATGGTTTTTCTGCTGCTAGCATATGAAAGCACTAAATAAAGTTATACACTCTCTCTCCCATAATTTATGATATTTTAACCTATTAAAATATTATTATATGTACTACGTAAACCAATAGCATCTAAAGCGAATTGTTTTCTTAAATTAAAAAAACCACAAAGATTAATGTAGTTTGCCAAATTTTGTCAATAAGTGTTGTTTTTGGTATCATAACGATGCTTGCGTTGGTTGGTTAAGGTGGTTGCGGTGGTTTCATAAATTATTTAAATGAAACATTAAAAATAGGAAATCAAATAGTAATAAAAAAAGAACATATTTCATATTAAAGGAAGGAAAATGGCATTAAATTTATAAAAGATTTTTATTTATTTATGGAAACTAGCAACTGTATTGCTGGGCTTTCATTATATCGTATTTCCTGTCGAAGAGAGAGAAAGAGAGAATTTTCTATGTAAAATTTGCCAACATGCTGGCAAATTTAATTCAATTTGACATATCGAAAACCAGGCATATGTCAAGAGATAAAAGAACTAAGAAGGGCAAGATTCAATCACAATGGACAATTAAGTCTCCGAGTGGAAGTTAGGGATGACATGTAACATTTTCCGTGGAAAATAATATTAGATTCATGTTTATCAACTGAAGTTGCACAAAAATAGGCTTTTTTCCGTCGTTTTATGATGAGTTGGGTAGGCGTGAGAACCGAAAAACATTCTTTTTTGAGGTTAGGGACTCAGGATTGACTGAGAATTCATATTCAGCGAACAAAAACACAATATTGTCTAAAAAAAAAAGATAGGCGAGAAAAATCGTAGTTGATTACTCGTAAAAAAGAGCAAATCATTTATTTATTATAAACAAACTGCAATTGTACTTAAATGAGACAGTATTAATTGAAAAGCAAGAGTTTAAGAGAGGTGAGAGGAATCGTTGTTGTATACTTGTAAGCGCAGCCGAGTAGCAATTGTATTTAAATGAGAGAGTATTAGTTGAAAAGGCAAAGATCAAGAGAACAAGAAAGTCAAAGGGCAAGTTTGTTTTCTTTTATGTTGTTCTCCCGATTATGTTTTGCATGAAAGGCGAATTCAGATACCGTTAGTCAGTCTTTTCTCATTTTTTTTCATATGAAGTTTTTTCGCTCTCTTAAATTAAGAAATAATGAAAAGAGAGTAGCGGACCTCTTTCTCCCACTCTCTTTTATTGAGTTTTGGCATGGAGCTGCCATATTAAAATTTGTTGTATACATCGTTGTTAATTAAAATTATTATGAGACTGATAATCATAATTTTCGATGATGGCAACAACTAAAGAAAAAGTGAAAAGGAAACAAAAACTGCCTTTATCTAAACATTGTTGTTGTATTGCATAGTGTTTGACTAATAAAAAAAAAAAATAAAATAAAAAATCAATTTTTATGAAGATAACCGGCAAATGAACGAATACATTAAGCCCTTCCCGTGAAATAATAAGAAATCTGAAAAATATAACGATTTTAATTTCAATTTAAAGTCACTGCGTGAGATGAATAGAATAATTACAAAAGAATTTGCCCTGATAATGGCTGTGTATGATCCAATTGTTACTTGTGTATATAGTCTTCACTATTTACGAGTATACTTTTGCAGGTGTATAAAACGGTGTAAGCCTACCTGACTCTTTTTTTGATGGTTTCATTAGGTAAGACACCAGTGTGTAATTTCAAGGATAACCTCAAAGTATTTGGCTTGCTTTGATAGAATTAGTGTGATGCCATTCAATTTGGGGAGTATAAAGCCTTGTTACTTGGTCAGCATTTATTTGAACTTTTTTTTTACTCCCAGGCTACCGTAGACGTAGACAAGTAATAAAATGATTGGAACTTCAACAAAGTTTTAGAAAATGAGCGTCACTAATTAATTAAACCTAAAAATCTTTCAAGCCGAGATCGCATCAATTCAAAATTTATCGATAACCTCTAAAATTAGCCACTCTTCAAAAATGAGTCTCCAAACTGAAACATCAAACTTCCTTATAATGAGCACAAATGATTTTTCCTTGAACTAACGCAAAAAAAAAATCAGTCAGGGTGCGCCTTGCATCCTAATCCTACACTACTTTAAACAAGAAGCTTCCACATTTTCGATAAAGGCCACAATTTCTTCAAGAATTTTCTCCTGAATAAATAAATATCAACAATTTTATGCATTTACAACAACAAAATCTCTCTCTAAATTGCAACTAAAGTTGTAAGACTTTATTTCGTCTTTAAGTATGCAATATTGTATTCATTTTAAAATGAAAATTTCAATGTGAACGAAAAAAAAAAAACCAACAAAATTATTTACACAAGAGGAAACATTTTCATTCAAGAGTGCTTCAAAAATGAATATCAACTAGTAGGAAAATTTTTGGTAACCTTTTGAATTTACAAAACACATTTTCATTTCATTCCGTTTCGATTTTATATTTTCATTTTATACAATACATATGCAAGTATTTTCAATGCACAACTGTAGATAAACACATATAAAGTACAAACATACAATCATAAATATCTATATATAAATATATTCTCGTATATATACATACGATTACATAGTTGTGCCTGTAATATGTATGTATATTCTTGTATATTTTACCTGTCGAATACGAATCCGAATGTCAACAATAGTTTAGCTCAAGGACACAAGCATCTCATAGGGAATATGAATAGAGGATAAGGAGCAAGACAGCATAGAACTATTCACTATACACTATTCACAGTTGAGCTTAGTAATACAAACATACAAAAATAGTCATGCCCATGTATATGTATGTATGTATATTGTGCATTTACCATCACTTTATCATTTAGTTTTTTTCTTCTAATATTTTTTTCCCCCACCTGGATTGTTTCCATTTTTTTTTTTTTTTTTTTTGTGATGTATGTTACTGTCGTTATTGTAAAAATGAACGATTTATATTGCATTGATGCGGATGAGAATGTGATTTGCTTTTATAAAAAATTTATATTCTGTTAGCTTGCAAATGTAGCTATAACTTATATACATAAATATTTATAATAAATAATATTTTTTTTTAATATTTATGCTTGAAATCGTTTTTATCTTTTCATCTCAACATTTAGTTATTTGAAATGAATATTTCTTATGCGATGAAATATCCGTTAGATGTTAAACGACCACCCGATGTCGTCTCTCCTTCTTTGTGTGAAAACATTATTGGGAGAGCAACGGAAGAAAAACAAACTTACTCGTTGACTTTCTTGTTCTCTTGCTCTCTTCCTTTTCAACTAATACTCTCTCATTTAAGTACAATTGCACTTTGTGTGTATTAAATAAATTATATATGTGTTTTTGACTACTCGGCTGCGTTGCGTTTACGAGTACGTAACGACGTTTTCTCTCGCCTCTCTTGATCTTTTTCTATTCAACTAATACTCTCTCATTGTAATCAATAAATTGTATGCTTTTGGCTACTCGGCTGCATTAACGAGTACAAAACAACGATTTCTCTCACCTCATTTTTTTTTTTTTTTTTTTTGGTTAAACGATATGGTGGAGGGGGAATGAACAGATGAGGTGTATGTATTGAAATTATATTGTGTGTATCAATTTTCTATATTACCACTCCCCCTTTGTTCTCTTAAGTGATCGAAGTTCTCTCTATTTCGTTCTTTTATTTATTTACTTTTTTTTTTTTTTGGTTAGATGTTAAATTTCTTTCTTACTTATAAGAATATGAATTGTAAATACAAAATATTGTTAATTTCTTTAACAAATTTAAATATTGTATAATAGAAATTACAAATAACATTTTAAATACCCAGAAATTGCGTACACATGTTTACTGAATTGAATTATAATCATTGTACAATGAAAAATTAATTTTACTCTTAATTAAATCTAAACAATTTCATTTCGATTTGCTTGAATTGTCACTAAATTAAGCGGAAATGAAAGCTTCATTTGGCAGGAGAAATTACATCAAGTTAGCGTTCAATAAGAGACAAATGAACATTGTCAATTGTAAATGCTTTACTTGACGGAAATAGAAAGTATATGTACAAGTTTAAGAATCTTACAGCATATTTTTCTAACTAAGAATTTTTGTTGTATCAAGTAATTTAAGTGTGTTCCTTTGTTAAAGAAACTTTACAGTCATTTTAATTTAATTGTGCTTAATTTGTTAACAAAGCAACCCAGCAGGAAACCTGCTTCATTTCATATTCGACAGAGTACTAAAAAAAATATATTTTGGAGTGCTTTATTTCCAATTGAGAGGGTACGTCAGAGTAGGGAGTTCTCCCATCACTGTTATGACTGATCATTATCAACGATATTCTTGCTGAATTATATATAAAAAAAACTCACTAAATGAGGTCTCAAACCTAAATTAGACATATAAAACAATCATTCAGTTTATCCTTACATACACCTTACTAGTCTGGCAGCAACTAACCCATAAGAGTTACAACAAAACAATACTTCTGCAGTTTCAACTATTACCATCAATCTTCAACATACAGTTCGTTGCCTGAGAATTGATTTGGCGTATGTGTGTACAAATTCGTATACCTATACGCCAAATCAATTCTCAGGTGACGAGTTTACCTAAAGGCGAATTCAGCGATCGCCTACTCTCACTCATTTTTCTTTTTTTCATATGAAGTTTTTTCGCTCTCTTAAATTACGAAAGAATGAAAACTACTCGTTTCTCTTTTTTTAATTAAATTTTGGCACAGAGCTGCCTTATTAAAGTTTTTTGTATACATCGTTGTAAATTAAAATTATTATGAAACTGAAAATGATAATTTTCGATGATGGCAACTTCTAAAGGAAAACAAGAGAGCCATTAGCCGAACGCTGTTATTGTATTGTACAGTATTAAACTCTCTTTCCGATAGAATGAGAGGGAGATAAAAGTGAGCACCTTGGTTGATGAATTCGCCTTAACTCACAAATTAAAGGTGAGGTCTTCAACAGAGTATTGCACTCTCTTTTCGTTTTTTTTTTTTTCTTATAAAGTTTTTACGCTCTCAATTTAAGATAGTGAGCAACTACTACTACTATAGAGCTTCATATGAAAAAACGAAAAGAGAGTACGGTGAATTCGCCGTAATTCGTTCAACCATACCTTCTCTCTATTTCTACTCTCTCTCCGCAACGACATTAGCAGCACTGTTTGCTATAGATATTGAGTGAGCAATTATAAATAAAATTTAAACTATCTTCACTTTCCTAAGAATAGAATTTAAAGCTCAAAAACTTTTTATCTTAATTACCAGGCAGTAGAAATAATTTTCAATCGAATTACTTATTCAATCAAGTGTTGCCATTGTTCTTTACTAACTAACAAAAGAACAATTAAATAGATTTGCAATTTTCTTGCAGCAAAATCATTTCTTTCTTTCTAATTACGTCATTTTAATACTGAAATAATTTTTGAAAAATATTCAACCAAGCGTAAAATATTCTTTCATGCTGACAGCATTCCAAATAACTTCAAAAACAGAAGAAAATCTTTTGAAAATATTATGCTTTCTTCATTAAGTTTATTAAAATTTATTAAGAAAACTTAAGAAATTTTTAATGCAAAGTTTGTTAGTTTGATCTTTACTTCGTCTACTATCCTAATGCATAAAAAAACTCATTGAGTTTTTAAAATGAATTTGAAAACTTTTAAGTACAAATTATCACAAAGAAGATTTCCTTCAATGTTGTTATTTTTCTTAGGTATTATTTGTATGCTTCTTTACTTAGTTATTTATGTATTACTTGCATATACAAAAAACAAAAAACTGCTTCAAACTCAACTTGCTGCAATTTGAATTGTAGCTGGCAAAACAACAGCAGCTGCAACAACTTTTCAACAAGTTTTGATTTAAATTGTTTCGAAAACAATCGGAAAAGAAGAAAAAGCATGAAAAGAAAACGAACAACGACGACATCGTAGCAGCATTGGAAATCGAAGAAGCAAAGTGAAAGAAGCAAAAAGTGCATTGAAATTGAAATTTGTTATACAAGTTTGTTTATTTAAATTTGTAACATATTTCTAGGCGTTGTAATATATATGAAATGTTGGAAAAATTTAGAATAAATTGTTATTAGTTTTGTTTTAAATTCTTCAGAAATAAAAAAAAAAAAAATAATTTAATTTTGAAGCAGCAAATGTCAAATAAAGCATATTTAAAAAAAAGTTGTATTTCTAGATGAACAAAAATATAATTTGATTCAGGGGTGAATTTATAGAAGAGGTGAAGTATATTAAGATAAGTTAAAGTTTTTCTGCATTGGAACTATTTATTACATGTCTACATTAAATCTGAAATTTCATGGTCAGTTTATAGATTTCCTCTTTTTTGAGAACTTAATAATAATTTTGGTTTGATCTTATGGTCTGGTTTTTAATATTATTTTAGGTCTTAATTTTGGTCTAAATTTTTGTCTCAACTTTACCCTAAATTTGGTCTCAAATTTGTCTGATTTTCGGTCTAAATTTTACTCTGAATTTTGTCTGAGTTTTGGTCTAAATTTTGATCAGAACTTCCATCTGAATTTTGGTCAAAATTTTGTCCAATTTTTGTTTCAAAATTAAGCGCGAAATTTGGTCTAAGTTTTTGTCTAAATTCTGGTCAGAAGTTTGGTCTAAGATTTTGTCGAAACTTTGACCGATTCATATTCCGAAGTCCGTTTGAGTTTTGCTCAAATTTTGGTCGGATTTTTGGTCTACATTTCGTCAGAGTTTTTAGCAGAATTTTTCATCTGAATTTGATCTGAAGTTTAATCCAAAGCTTGGTTTAAGTCTTGAGCTGCTTTTGATCTGAACTTTGGTCTCAAATTCAGTCTAAATTTGGTCATTCTGGATTGAAGCTGGTCAGAATTTTCGTCTGAATTTCATTTAAATTTTTGTGCCTGAACTTTTATCTGACTTTTGGTCTGAATTTTTAGTCTTATTTTGGTTTAAATTCTTGTCTGAATTTTCGTGTGATTACAAGATAGCTTTTCTCTGAGTTTTGGTCAGTTTTTATCTGAATTTTGGTCCAATTTTTCATTAGATTTTCGTTTGAAATTTGGTCTAATTTTTGGTTTCAATTTTGGTCTAAATATTTATTAGATTTTTGTTTTTAGTTTAGACCAATTTCAGGAACGAATTTGGTCTGAGTTTTTATCTCAATTAGGTTTCACATTTAGTTTGAATTAAATCTCAATTTTGGCCAGAATTTGCTTTTATCTTTTAAGTGAATTATTGTCTGAACTTTACTTTAAATTTTGGTCTGAATTATTGTCAGACTTTTAGTCTAAATTTTTGATCAGAACTTTGATCTGAAATTTGGTATAAATTTTATCAGATTTTTGTACTGAATTCCGATGCGAAATTCGAATTGATTTTGTGTTGAACTTTAGTCAGGACTTCGATCTGAATTTCGGTCTAATTTGGTCTAATTTCTAGTTTTCTGTCTGTATTTTGGTCTGATATTTGGATTTTTAGACCAAAATTCAATTTGGTTTAAAGTTTAGTCTGAAATTTAGTTTCAATTTTGGTTTGGTTTTCATACGAATTTTGGTCTAAATTTTGTTCGGAGTTTGGTCAGAACTTGGGTCTGAGTTTCGTCTAAGTTTTGGGGCAGGGGCTTTTCTCTGACTTCAGGTCTGAATTCCAATTTAATTTGAAGACGAAATTTGAATTTTTGTCTGATTTCTGATCTGAATTTTAATCCAAATTTGGATCAGAATTTTGGTCTAAATGCTCGTCAAAATTTTGGTCTAAATTTCGGCCTAAATTTGGTCTTAATTTTGATCTAAATTTTAGTCCAAATTTCGGTCTGATTTTTGGTTTGAATTGTGGTCTAAATGCATGTCTGAATTTTGGTCTAAATTTCGGCATAAATTTGGTCTTAATTTTGATCTAAATTTTAGTCCAAATTTCAATCTGATTTCTGCTCTCAATTTTAGTCCCAATTTCCGTCTAAATTTGGTCTTAATTTTGATCTGAATTTTAGTCCAAATTTCGATTCGATTTTCGGTTTGGATTTTGGTCTAAATGCTCGTTTGAATTTTGGCCTAAATTTGATCTTAATTTTGACCTTAATTTTAGTCGAAATTTCAGTCTGATTTTTTTTTTGAATTTTGGTCTAAATGCCCGTCTGAATTTTGGCCTAAATTTGATCCTAAATTTGATCTTAATTTTGACCTTAATTTTAGTCGAAATTTCAGTCTGATTTTTTATTTGAATTTTGGTCTAAATGATCGTCCCAATTTTGATCCAAATTTGTCTCTAATCTTGATCTGAATTTCAGTCCAAATTTCGATTTGATTTTTGGTTTGAATTTTGATCTAAATGCTCATCTGAATTTTGGTCTTAATTTGGTCTTAATTTTGACCTTAATTTTAGTCGAAATTTCAATCTGATTTCTGGTTTGAGTTTTGGTCTAAATGCTCGTCCCAATTTTAATCCAAATTTGTCTCTAATTTTGATCTGAATTTCAGTACAAATTTCGATCTGATTTTTGGTTTGAATTTTGATCTAAATGCTCGTCTGAATTTTGGTCTAAAATTTGACCAAATTTTGGTCTTAATTTTGACTTTAATTTTAGTCGAAATTTCAGTCTGATTTTTGGTTTGAATTTTGGTCTAAATGACCATCTGAATTTTGGCCTAAATTTGTTCTTAATTTTGATCTGAATTTTAGGCGAAATTTCGATCTGATTTTTGGTTAGAATTTTGATCAAAAGCTCGTTTGAATTTCAGCCTAAATTTGTTCTTAATTTTGACCTTAATTTTAGTCCAAATTTCAATCTGATTTCTGGTTTGAGTTTTGGTCTAAATGCCCGTCCGAATTTTAGTCTAAATTTCGGCTTAAATTTGGTCTTAATTTTGATCTGAATTTTAGTCCAAATTTCGATTCAATTTTTGGTTTGAATTTTGGTCTAAATGCTCATCTGAATTTTGGTCTAAATTTGGTTTTAATTTTGACCTTAATTTTAGTCCAAATTTCAATCTGATTTCTGGTTTGAGTTTTGGTCTAAATGCCCGTCTGAGTTTTAGTCTAAATTTCGGCCTAAATTCGGTCTTAATTTTGACCTGAATTTTAGTCAAAATTTCAGTCTGATTTTTGGTCTAATTTTTGGTTAGAATTTTCATTTAAGATTTGGCTTTTCAAGTTTTAATTGCATCGATAAAAAAAAGTCCTTGTCTCTGGAGTTTTCCAATTCTCTCAATTTAAATTATGTTTTTGATTTCAGGCACTTATTTATATTATTTATATTTAATGAAAAACTCGTATATATTTGTTTCAATTACCTCATCATCGTAATTATCCTGTTCAGGCATGACTCTTGTGTTTCAATAAAGCTTTTATATTTTATCCCTAAACCAATCACAGCTCACTATGTGAATTAAATACTAACTGGCAATTGGAGATTATAAGTTTGGCGCTTGTATGCACACACACACACATACACACATAAACACACACGCGCGCAATAATATTTCAATTTCCGACAAACTGCAGCATTTCCAGCAGCGTTTCCGGCGGTAAAAGTTATCTTTCTTTTGCGAATTTCTTCAAAATTCTACTTAAAGTTTTTCACAAAAAAATGTTGCAAGTATTTGTCCTTGTTGTAAAACGTCGTAGTCGTCGTTGTTGTTGCTGTTGTTGTCGTTGTCGTTGTCTTTCTCCAAATGAAATTCAGTAGTGTAATTTCTCTTGCAACACTTTAAAGGACATCGTTGAGACTAGGACAACATCGTCATCATCATCATCGTGAGCAACAAAAAGTTATCAGCATTCACATTAGATGCTGGTTTTCTTTTGCTTGTGTTTTTTGTTGTTGTTGTTGCCCTTGACTTTCTTGCGCTTCTGTGCAACCTTGTAATTAGCGCTACTATTTTTATCTTACGTTTTCTTTTTTTTTATTCAATATTTTACAGTGTGTACTATAGTTTTGTTTTTCTGCTTGGTTTTTCTTCTTTCTTTTTTTTTTGTAAGTCGTCTTAGGAACTTAGAGTGTACTTTTTCTGTTGTGTTTATATTGCTATGATGATTGTGTTGTTATTGTAGTTGATATTGCTGCTGCTGTTACTATTGCAATTGTTGCTATTGTCCTTTTCTTTGTGTTTTTTTTTTTTTTTGTTCGCTGTTTTTTTTTTCTTCTTTCAGTATTTTGTTTTTGTTGTCGTTTAATGAGCATACATTTTCATCTTTTTGAGCATTTACTGCATTATTTTCCAGTTTTTTCCAGTAAGGCAAACAATTTTCCTCTTCTTCATGCAATTTTTGTTTTTTTGTTGCACTTCTACTGAAATTTTCTTTGCATCATTTTTTTTTTTTTTTTTTTTTTGCTGCAGTATACACTTTCAAATCATTCTAATGATGTATGCTTTTAGGCGTTTTTTTTTCTTCTCTGTTTTTGATTGCAGCCACTAGCTGTTTCTCACTCACTTCTCATTGTGTCATCTCGTCTAGTTTAGTTGCGCTAGAGTAGGAAGAGGATAAACAAAAAAAGTTGGAGATTTTAGAAAAATATACGCATTTAATTCAAAATTTGAAATGTGTCGCTGTTGTTTGGGTTTTTATGTGTTCATCAGCGTGTGCGTGCGTAATTAGTGTGCGTGAAATGTTAGTGTTGTGCTTATGTGTGCGTGTAAAAAGTTTTAGTGTTATTTACATACATCATTCCAAAATCATATGACCAAATCTGTGTGTATGTGTGTGTGGGTGTGTTAGTCTGTGTAATTTTTGTTACAGTTTTTTTTTTTTTTTTTTGCAAAGTTTTACAATTGCAATCCATGTAATTTTTTTTTTTTTTGCTCTGGTACTGCATGCTTTCAGGCGCTTTTTGTGATTCTGTTTAATTACCACACTAATTATATGTGTGTGTGTGTTTCGTGTATTTTATGTGTCTGTGTTGGTATTCTTGTAAACTCATGCAATGCATTTTTTATGTGTGTTAGCTTGAATAAGGTTAAGTGGTTTAAGGTTAAATATTTATATATTTTACATATGTACACACATACATCCATGCGTTATTTACATTCAAAGGGAAATAGTTGGTTTTGATATAAAAATGCCGCAACGTGTAAATAGAGAAAATTTTTAGTATTTGTTTAATTAACATAAATATTTAAATGTACTTGGTTTCTATTTTGAGTGTGCATAGTTAATTTTTATATAGTATATAAATAAATGTTTTGATATATTGACAGGTATATGATTTATTTCTAAAAGTATGCAATCAAGTAAGAGTAATTTATATTTATTGCGATTGTAAAATTTTTGTTTTAATAGAATGAAGGTATATACAAAAAAATAAAAATATAAGTTCAAGAGTTTAATCAAAATTATAAGCCCATTTGAAATTAGGATGATCGTAGAAGTAATCATCAAGCGCTCCAAAGCAAGCAATGGACTACTTTCTGTTACTCTTTTTTAACATTGTATGCCCTACCGTATAGAGTACTCGTTTTAACCTCCAAAAAGAGTAATAAAAGGGGCCACGATAATGTTATAAACACATAGAGAACTACAGGCTTACGACTCAACTGCAACTGCAAACGGAATCCGGTGAATTTCACAACATAATCCATTTTTTTTTTCTTCGTATTTCTGCTCTCACTTCTCTCTTTTCTGTTTTGTTGCTGTTAAATAAGAAATAGATTCTAATACGATTGCAACTCTAAATGTAGTTTTGCAGTCGTGTAGTTGCCAAATTTTGCAGTTTCGTTAAAACATGTATATGTATACTCATTTTTGACAGATGTAGTCGCAAGCCTGTTGCTCTCTATGTATTTATACAAGCGTAGGCCAAAGAGCGTAAGAAATTTCACACGTACAGAGCTCATTTGAATAGAAAGAGTACTCAATCGATCAATGGTGTATGTATAGGTGGTCACCGCTGATTTATACGAAAAAGTGGCCACGATAGCAAACACGTGCTGCACTCTCTCTCTCTCTCGATTTTTAAAATGACTAATTGAGTGGAATTCATTTGCTCTTCGATTTCTCTCCCTTCTTTACTTCATTATTATTGAATTGAGTGAACTTATTTCATTGAGCAAAAAAAAAAAAAAAAATGGCGTTGATACTGCAATGCTGCTTAAGTCAAATAGCATTTTCTTATTCATTTGCCATTTTCTTATTTATACCTCGCTATAACTCTATGTCAGTACGACATATTTATACTCAAAAGAAATATAATTTGCGTTTTATTGCAGTATCTTTTATTAAACAAGACTATAAATATAAATATAAAAATACACAAAATGAGTACATTTTTTTTTTTTTTTTAGAAGTAGACAGATTAGCTATACTAAATGAAGAAAGTTCAATATTTACAGAAGAAGCCGAAGCAATATTCCTCGCTGTCAACAAGTGTAAAAAAGAAAAACGAAAACATCTTATATGCTCAGACTCACTATCAACAATAAAATCCATTTTAAACATATCCCACCGTAATGAGACAATATTAAAAATTAGAAATGTGCTAATTCAATACCCACGTAAGCTGAAAATAATGTGGATTGCAAGTTACGTGGGTATACTTGGCAATCAGATAGCAGACGAAGCAGCAAAATTTGCCACTATAGCTCCAATTATCCGCTATAGAGTTTTTAATAAATTAAATACTCTGAGATGAATCAAAAAGCAAATGTATGCGAAAATAGATTGTAAATTGACTGACTACGTACATTTTTACAAATGAAATAACCCGGACGGTAAAGCCCCAAGATATCCTAAAGACATATCAAGGATACACCTTCAATGGTACATCAGATTGAGATTGGGTCATACAAGGCTCACTAATCGACATCTATTAGAAAATTGCTCTCCGCCCACATGTCACCTATGTGATAGCGATGTGCTTACAATAAATCATCTAATTTTTAACTGTAACTTTATAAACAATCAACAAATAAATATCGATTAACGGAGTTGTTGGCATCAAAAGAAATTTACCGTTTTTATCAGTTGCTTTGTTTTTGTAAAAGTCAACACTTTCTGTTTTGTTATTATTCGTTAGACAATTATATTTGTTATTGTTGTTTCTTAGGTTCGAAAAGAGAGTGAATTTGTTAGAGTCTCGTTTATTGCTCTTTTAAGAGTATTGAAATCATTGCTCTTTTGAAGAGTACTCACTATTTATGCAACGGAGTATTAACAATAATAACGTTATGATCACCCACACAAAAGCAAAGGTCATAGATCTTAAACTTCAAAGCATTACAGATTCTTCACCTGCTCTCTCTCTCTCTCTCGCTCGGCTTATATAAATAATTCGCCTATTCTCTCTCTCTCGCTCTGATAATACAAATAATTCGCCTGCTCTTTCTCATTCGGCTAATACAAATAGTTCGCCGCAATTCACCACTCAATTGTCGCTCTCAACTCTCACCACAACAGAGTTCATCGAATGCTGCCATTACTCAACAAAGCTCTACTAGTTCATCGACTCTCTCTCGCTCTTACCCCATGCAATTGTTGTTGTTGATAATGATTACAGAAATTGCAACGATACTAACGATACAGTCACTGTTAATATTTCTACTGTTAACGTTGTTGTTGTTTATGCTCGCTTTAACTCGAATTATTTGTTGATGCAACTAATAATGCTGTTTTGGATAATCACTCTCCTGCTATTCCCAGTGGTAATTTCTCTGATTGTCCTGTCGGTAACACCCATTATGATAATCGTAAAAATAAGAAATCATAAGAATTGATATAATGAATTCTAATTTGCATTCAAAACTTGGTGTCGCTATCACCAAAAATAGCTTCATTTATCATCAGTTTTATAGCAGTTTACTGTTGAAAAATATTGTTGCATACATCACTAAGCAATAAGGCATTGACTCAAATCATTTTGCATGCTACAATTTGGTGAAGAAATATATTCTCTATATGACTCCGTTAGAAGAGTCAATTTTAAACTAAGCATATCTCCTTCATTAATCCGGAGTTAAAGCCATGCTCCTCCCAATAATGAGAAATTTCATTTTGAAATTAAATAAAGCCTATATTTTGCATAGTTCTGAGAAATATCTAGTCGTTTTGGAGTCTCTAGTCCAGAAAAACAGACAAAGACTTTATTTTATGTATTTATAAATTAAACAGTTAAAAAGAAAAATCTAAAAAAAAGCAATTCTATTTCTAAATCAAAAGAAATATAACGAAATTTTAAACAATCACTGCCTCAAAGTATGCCATATTAATTTAAACAGTTCTTGTTTTTTTTTTGTTTTTTCACAACAACACATTACATTTAACTTTTCCTCTACACTCCAATGGATTTTCCAACATTTATGCATCATATATTTTTTGGGCTGTGCGAAAATCAATGACAGTACTAAAATAACTCACAACAAGCACCCATAAGGTAAGGCGCTTATGGTATGGAGGGCTTACCCTTAGCATCAAAGATTCAACTCCAGCATCGCAACTACCAGCTGCTACCAATGAGTACAATACAAGGCTATGTCGACCATGTTGACCCTCACGTTTTTTCTTTCTTTCTCTCTTCCTCTTTCTCTCAATGACAAAGTAAAAACGTACCAAAAAAATGATTCCTTCAACAACAACAGTATAATAAAAAATTAAAAAGTTTCTACCAAAGTTGAACAAAAAAACATTTTTGTTTTTTGTTTATAACCGTTTTTATAAAATTGGTATTGTTGTTATCATTTTGGCATTTCTTTCCGTTTCCATACAATATGTACGTTTTTATTTATGAATTCAACATCCTCAATTCTTCTTTTTTTTATTTTTTTTTTTCATTTACCATTGTTTATATTTTTACATATAAAATGAATAACTTTAACAATAAATAAAGCACCGAGATATTCACTGCATATTTATAGGCGTGTGAAGAATGAAAAATATATATATAAAAAAAAACAAAAGCCATTGTATATTTGAGGCACAAATTTGAGTAGAGCAGATGAAATTTCATGTTGATGTGAATATATAAAATGTAAATAAAAAGCGTTCAGAATGCTTAAAGCGCTTTTTGTAGTAGTTTTTGTTGTAAATATTTTATTTTCAATGAGCCCAAAAATGTGTATATATGACCGAAATTGTTCAAAAAACTTTCATTGTTAGAGAATTATCAAGAAGATTGTTTTTATCTATAATTTGTTTATGTCATTTTCTGATTAAATTTATTTTATATAATATTATCAAACGATAAAAATGATACAAAACAATGAAAGGAATTGATACTTTTAGTATTCGATATCATGATTGATTATCATTTTTCCAGCTTCTATGCTGTGTTGGAATTATAATACCTTTTTTTTTTTTTTTTGATCGAAGTATCGAATACCAATGGTTAAAAGTACTGAAAACAAAATTTCAAAATACCCATATGATCAAAGTGTCGATACTTTTTGCATATTCCTACTTGTTTTTATTCGCAGAAACGGTAAATGTCTGTAATCGGTTTTCCAACACTCTCAATTCTGCTCATCACTATTGGCACTCTCTTAACATTTACATACACAACATTCTACACTTACTGCGTGTCGATTGACAACGATTCTGTACTTTTTAAATGCTAAAATGCAGAAAACTGCTGTACTGTTAAATAATTCTGTAATGCTTAAATGTTAAAATAGAGGAAACGACTTTACTGTTAAAGGATTCTGAACTGTTTGAATTTTAAAATGGAGACAGCAACTTTACTGTAAAACTATTTTGTAATGTTTGAATGCTAAAATAGAGAAACAGTTGAAAAAAGAGAACTGTTAAACGATTCTGTACTGTTAAATAATTCTGAATGTTAAATGTAAAAACAACTCTTCTGTTACACTATTCTGTACTGTTTAAGTGTCAAAATGCAGAAAACTCCTATACTGTTAAACCATTCTGTAATGTTTGAATGTTAACATAGAGAAGATAACTTGACTGTTAAAGGGTTCTGTACTATTTGAATGTTAAAATGGAGAATACTACTATACTGTTAACGATTCTGTATTACTTGAATGCTGAAATGCAGAATACTACTCAACTGTTAAACGATTCTGTACTGTTTGAATATTGAAAAGGAAAATACTACTCTACTGTTATCGATTCTATACTGTTTGAATGTTAAAATGGAGAATACACTATACTGTTAACGATTTTGTAGTATTTGAATGCTGAAACTGTTAACCATTCTGTAGTATTTGAATGCTGAAACTGTTAAACGATTCTGTACTATTTGAATGTTAAAATGCAGAAAATTACTCTACTGTTCAACGATTCTGTAATGTTTGAATGTTAAAATGTACTACTGAACTGTTAAACGATTCTGAATGTTAAATGTAAAAACAACTAACTTTTCTGTTAAACGATTCTGTACTCTTTGAATGCCTCTCTAATAGCTCAAACAAGGAAAAACATAGACTAATTTGAATTTTCTCATTGATTTTTTAAATTATTATGTTAAAAGGTAAAATATTCCGATATTGTGGATGCAAATTAATGAGTAAAATGGTAATAGTAAAATATGATTTTAATATGTTTATAGACATATGTAAATAATAATACGAACAAACAATAGCAATTTTTATTGCATTTACGTTACGACATTAAAATTGAATCAGAATTCCCGCATCCCACACTTTTGCTATTACCTCCCTCCGGTACGATATGAATATGAAATATGCTTGCAATTGATGCATTGAATTATTGCCACAAATAACACCAATGCCAAACCATAACAACCACATACAATGGAGGATATATACTCATGTACAGACGTCATAATAATCGTTATGTTTCTGTATGAGTGTGTGTAATAATATCACCGCATCCGCATATTGGCAACAACACTTGCTGTTGCTGCATATGGCGGACGACAACAACGACAGCGACGACGATGTCAAGTACTCACATTCACAATGAGTGCAATTGTTGTAGTTAAGTGGAAGATTTTTTTTTTTCTTTTTTTTGTTTTTTATAAAAATACTATCGTGTATTGGTCACGCAAATGGTATTTCTTATAAATAATTAATTTGACAATATTTTTTCCATGAAACTTAATATGTATTGTGTGTATTTGTACAATAAATACAATGAAGGAACCCAGAAATTTAATATTTATTTGATATCCGAACAAATGTGTTTTAATTATTCTACTGAATCAGTTGAAGCTCACTTCTTTTGTGTTTAATTGAACAATTGAAAAATCCTTTCCAGGGCGAAATTTCCAATTCACTTATAAAACTTTTAAGTATTTCTTTTCTATGGAATTGAAATCTTCGAGATCAAAATGTGCGCCTCGCAAATTTGAATTCGTGGATTTGTCACTCGTGACACGATCGTCTTCTATATTTTGCTTCCAGATATAAATTTTCATTAATTAATCATTAATCAATTAGTATTTTAATATACTTTTATGTTTTACTAATTTTACACATCGATATACAAATGCCAAAATACAATACGCAATACACCTAATCTGTTCTTTATTCCCCTCTCCACAATACCGTTTAATCAAAAAAAAAAAGAGGCGAGAGAAATCGTACTAGTAAACGCAGCTGCGCAGCTGAGTAGCCGAAGGCACATATTTATTACAAACGTAGTGTAATTGTACTTAAATGAGAGAGTATTAGTTGAAAAGAAAGAGATCAAGAGAGATGAGAGAAATCGTCGTTGCGTACTCGTAAACGCACCGCAGCCGAGTAGTCAAAAACACATATATAATTTATTTAATACACACAAAGTGCAATTGTACTTAAATGAGAGAGTATTAGTAGAGAAGGAAAAGATTAAGAGAACAAGAAAGTCAAAGAGTAAGTGTGTTTTCTTTGATGTTGCTCTCTTAATTGTGTTTTCACACGAAGGAGAGAAGTCTAAAGCGGGTCTATTTAACATTTAACGCATATTTTGTCACATAGGAAATATTAATTTTAAAAATTCATTTCCTGTTCAAATACCTGGAAATAGAATCAAATTTCCTATTGAAAATTTTGGGCATGTTTTATATAACCAAAATACAGTGGCGTTCTCAGATGAGGTTAAGGAGTCTGCTCTCCCGAATATGTGAATGCTTGTAACATATAAAAAAACTTTATTTTTATAAATACTTCTACTACTTTTGGCAAATTCAGAGTCAGCTTATAAATATCCAAAGCAACCTACTGTGGGCCACCCATTGTTTGGAGACTATGTCGCACGTGAGGTAATACAGGTTGCTAATGACTCTGACTAGTCAGTTGCAAATATTGCAGGTGCGTACTCCTATTGACGACTCCCAGGGAGACTGAAACCAGTACCGCTAAGGATATGTCAAAAGAAGCCCCCGAGTGCGGCAATTCATCAGTTTTCTCTTCCCCTTCAATAGTCCTAAGGCCTTGAACTCAGATGAGTGTAATGTCAGCATACTGATTTAGCATGTCCAAGGTCGCTCGGTACTCTTTAACTAGCTTTGATGTAAATGTCCTACTTTTGAAGAAGTCCTACTTATGAATGAATTTTAATCGGAGTTTTGCTCCAAAACTTGGTTTGAGTTTGATCTCCCTTTGATTTAACTTTTACTGCGAGTTTTGGTCAAATTTTTTTATTTAAATATGGTCTGAATTTCGAAATAAATTGTCGGTCGGAATTTTTAGCTGAATTTGGACTCTTTTTGGTTTGAGTTTTACTGTGAATTTTGGATTAAGTTTAGATCTAAATTTGTTCTGAACTTTGGTTTGAATTTTGTTCTAAAATGGGTCTTCTTTTGACTTGAGTTTTGATCTGATTTTCAGTTTGAATTTTAGCCTAAATTTTAGGTTTAATTTTCGTCTTATATTAAGTCTGAATATGGCCTGATTTTTGTTCCATTTTTGGTTGAATTTTGGTTTAACTTCGGTCCCAATTTTGCCTGAGTTTGCTTTGAGTTTCGATCTGATTTATGGTCGAAATTTTGTATGAATTTTGATTAGAAATAGGTCTCCTTTTGGTTTGAGTTTTGATCGCACTTTCAGTCTGATTTTTGGTCTCAATATTGGTTTAAATTTTCGTCTGAATTTTGAGCCCCTTCTGATCTGAATTTGGTTTGAATTACAAGCACATTTCGTTCTAATTTTAGGTCAGAAGTTTTATTTGATTTTGGTTCGAATTTCACATAAATTCGAATTGAGTTTCGATCTGAATTGAATATTCTTTGACCTGTGTTTTTTTCCGAATTTTGGACTGAGTTTTGGTCTGAATTTTTTAGTGAAATTTTATTAGAATTTGGTTTTCTTTTGGTCTAATTTATTTCCGTTTTTTGATCTGAATTTTGGTTAATTTTTGTCTGATTTCCTTTGGTCTGAGTTTTGCAGTGAATTTTGGTTTGAATTTTATCTTCTTTTGCTTTTGAGTTTTGGTCTGAATTGTGATTTGAATTTTGGTCTAAATTTTGTTCTAAATTTGGTTTGAGTTTTAATCGGAATTTCGATATAAATTTTGTTTTCTTTTGATTTGAATCTTGATTTGAATTTTAGTCTGAATTTTGGTCGGAATTTTAATCTAAATTTTTAATCTAAACTTTTAGTCTAAATTTTTAGTCTAAATTTTTAGTCTAAATTTTTAGTCTAAATTTTTAATCTAAATTTTTAGTCTAAATTTTTAGTCTAAGTTTACGGTATAAAATTTGGTCTGAATTTAGTTTCAATTTTGGTGTAAAATTCGGTCTAAGTTTTTGGTCTAAAGCTTAGTCTGAATATTGGTCTGAAATTTGGTCTGAATTTTGATATATAAAATTTCGTCTGAATTTTGGTTTGCAATCCGGTTTGAATTTTGGTCTAATTTTTGGTCTAAATTCGTGGTATGAAATTTATTCTGAAATTCGGTCTGAATTTGGTCTAAATTTTTAATCTAAAATTTGGTTTAAATTTTTAATCTAAAATTTGGTCAAAATTTTTAATCTAAAATTTGGTCTAAATTTTTAATCTAAAATTTGGTCTAAATTTTTTGTCTAAAATTTTTTCTAAATTTTTGGTATAAAATTTGGTCTAAAATTTTGATCTGAAATTCGGTCTGAATTCAGTTTGAGTTTTGATCTAAATTTTGGTCTAAAAGTTTGAAGTTCTGAAGTTTGATCCAAATTTGGTTTTCTTTTGAAATGAGTTCCTGTCTGATTTTGGGTCTGATGATTATCCTATAAATAAGTAAAATTAGTCCTCCCCAAAAACCGAATCTTATATACCCGCCACTGCATATCTATTTATATAGTAATCACTTTGGAAATAATTTAGTAAATATGCTTTAATACAGTCAGACTAATGCATATTTGCATATATTGATTATTTTTGATTGGCATTTTGAATATTGTACAGTAAACATTTGTACATTAGCCGAAGAAAATAAAGTCATTCAATTACGGCGAAAGATATACTCTCAATAAATTTACTAACTTATGGTTATGTATATATCGTATGCATACATATATGTATTCTTACGATTATGTACTTTTTGTTTATAGCTCTTTAATTATGCTGATTGCTGCCTTCAGCTGTTAAGTACATAGTTTTTTGAACAAACTTTTACCATTGTTTGCACATAAAGAAAATTAATTTGATTCTTTTAAGCATGGACCAATATTTCTGTAGGTATATAATTTTATTATATGTAGGGATAAATATTTAATTCAGAATTTCGGATTAATCAAGACTCATTTAATATGTTTATTAAAACTTGAATTTTTAATTATTATTTAATATTATGAATTTATTATACCAATCAATTCAAATTGAAATTCTCTCTCTTCCACAGCTTAAGCATTTATAAGCTCATGAAATTCTTTTAAAACTCTTTGATTTCAATAATTCAGAAATTTGTTATTTTCCATGTTATTTTCAAAATTTTCCACAACGTTTATTTTAGAATTTCCATACGCCTTTGTAAATGAACTCAATTCGTCATTTTTGAATGTAAAACGAAAAATCACAAAATAAAGCAAAAATGTTTAATTGACAGCATCAATTAAACACACACATCAGTGCCAACACAAAAATAACAAAAATATCACAAAAAGCAACGGGACATCAGTCTGTATTAGTAAATACCTATGTATGTATGTATAGGTGTATTGAACTTATCATACATAAATATGGAAATGGAAATACGAAATTTTCTTGTGAACCAAAACTAAAAATTATTTTGTAAACAATTACCAAAAAAAAAGAAGAAAACATTCATAAATACACAGTCAAAAATTTGGGTATATTTTTAAAACCAAGCGTTGGACTAACCTATTTTTAAAAATTTTTTTGAATTCAATTTTAAATAGATTAGCATTATTTGTAATACATTTTAGTTTAAAGTTTAAACCTAACCAAAAATAAACTGAGAGAAAATTCATTTAATCCAGAAGAAAAGTCTTAGATCAGAGATGCCTCTGCCCAATGCACTTGCTGCACATTTGTTTTTGTAAAAGCGCTTAGGCATAGACTGAGCATTTTTCATCTCTCTTCTCTGCCCATACCAAATTGCAAAGCAACAACACCGTCGTATGATTTGCTGGTCTTCAACGGGGATTTTGTTTTTGTCTAACGTATGATTATTATAAATAAGGTTTATATGTATTGGTGTTTGTACTTCCATAAGAAATTTTTGGGCATCCCTAGTTTAGAATATACTAAAGTGCTACCCAAAACACACACAATCTAATTTTGCGCCTATATGAGTACTAAGAGTGCGCGTTACGATAATGAATTCTCTCCATATGGAATTTGTGATGAAAGAAATTACTTTCTCTTCTTCTTAATTTATATTAAACATTCTCAAGAGAGAGAGAGAGAGAGATACATTAACACTTTGACATCTCTTTACAAATGAGCGAGATAACTGAAATGGCTGCCTCGCTGAATTGGTAAAATAAGGTGACCATATGTCCCTTTTTTTGTATACTTCTATACCTTTGTATTGAAGTTGCAAAGGACTAGTCTTAGGAACATTGGTAATTTTAACAACAAAAAGGAAAAAAAAAAAACAATTTTCAAATTGTTAATTTTGGAATTTGATTTGTTTGGAACAAAAAAAAATTTGTTTTATGTTGACGAAAAAAGAAAAATTATAGTAAAACAAAAAACACATTTGTTTCAATTTCATTTGAGTAGCTTGAAATTTTAATACAATTGATACAATTTTTAAATAAGGAAAAATTTGTTTTATGTTGACGAAAAAAGAAAAATTATAGTAAAACAAAAAACACATTTGTTTCAATTTCATATGAGTAGCTTGAAATTTTAATACAATTGATACAATTTATAATTCAATCTCTTTCAGAATTCAATACAATTTAATTCTAGTACCTACTTTCCGGTTTAAAATGTAACAAAAATTGTTGGTATAGAATTTAAACCTAAGAAGCTAAAAATCTAAACCCAATTTAGCACTCTCACTTTTGAAGTACTTGAATGACTTAAATTTCAAACCAAATGCGGTTTGGACATTTATGTAGTTTACAAAAGTTTAAACTCTAATTCTTAACCGTGTAATGAATTGCAAATTGCACGCGCGTAAATAACAAATTCATTTAGTGAAAAATCGAAAAGAAAATTTATGACCCAACAAATTTGGTGAAATTGACCGAAAAGAAAAACAAAGAACAAAACAAAAAAAAAAACAACAAAAAAACAGAAACAAATTAATGTATTCTCAATGATGGGAAATAAACAAAATACAATTTATTTAAAATATTCACATGCAAATGAGTTTACAGCGTAAAAAAAAAAAAAAACATAGACACGTTCCAGCTAAGTATATGCCTCCCACAATAAATTACAAGTGAATATATATATACACACGTATGCACTAGCGGATCTAATAGAGGTTCTGGGGTTAACCATCCGCCCCCACTTCCTTTCCCCTCCCCCGCTCTTTCTTACCGATGAAAATTTCTTACATTTTGATCGCTGGTCACGAATCAAGAAAAATTTTAAGGGGCGAAAATTTTAACCTCCCCCTTTCGAAAGTCTTTGTATCCGCTAGTGCTCATATGTAAGTTTTTATACACACATGTTTGCGTAAAATGTTTTTTATATCTTTTTGAAAATAAACATACCATAAAAATATATAAACTCATGTAGTTGACAGTTTTAGTATATTTGCCTTTAATGTCATGTATTTCGACCATTAAATTAACGAAAATTCACTCTCGACATGCAATTTGATTGTTGTGCTTCAATTTAGTCATAAATCAGTTAAAATCCATTTAGAATTTGGAGGATACGCATGCAGATAGAAGTATATTTAGAACTACACTAAGCACTTGTGAATTCGTGTTCAGGCAACTCAAAAAAATGCATTACACACGGTGGAAATTAATATTTTTAACACTTAAAGTTCAATTTACTAAATTTTATTTAATCAGTTGCAGTTAAATATGTTTTTTACTTAATTAGTTGAATAGCGTAACAGAGCGAAAGAGGCAGAATTTCGATCTTATAAGAAGGAGGAGTGATAATATATGGTTCCAGAGATATACCGTACTACAAATAGTTCCGGAGATATCTCGTCATGAGTATTCAGGTTATATGGGAGGTACCACGCCTACATGACATTAACAACCTCGGTATTGATAAATAATATTTGCATACAAAATCTTAGTACTGCACTACAAATACTTCCTGAGATATCTCATAATGAATATTGAAGTCATATGGGAAGTGTCACACCCCCCTTTTCAATCTCACTCGTTTCTGTAGTATGGCATTGCCAAGCAAAGTCGTTATACGAAATTTCAGTACTATATTGTGTATGGTCCCAGAGATATACTCAAATAAGCATTTGATTTTCAACTGAGGTAGCACTCTCACTTTTCCAAGTCCACCCTAATTTTACCCACAGAATGCCGTGAACAAATATTACATTCGAATTAAATCTTAGTATTCCTTAGATGAAAGTTCATGTTCATTCACGCCCACACTCACTTCCCCAATCTTCGTTGAGAATGTTGACGTGCAATTCAGGCCTCATAAAAAAAACACATACATCGCCAATCGGGCGATTTTTTTTAGTTTTGCGCGTGAAATTAAAAAAAGCTCTATGTTGTAAATAAAATACATTTTTTTTGATTGTATAAAAAAAAAGTGATTATTTGCGATTTTAATTCTAAACCATATATCAAAGTGTGCTTTTTGGCGATACATTTTTAGAGAATATGGGATTTTTTAAACTAACCTGGCCACACTAATACATAATATAGTACAATTCCAATACACCACATCTATTCTTTTCTTTGTTCCTCCTCCACAATACCGTTTAACCAAAAAAGAGAGAGAGGTGAGAGAAATCGTCATTGCGTACTCGTAAATGAGTAGCCATAATACAATCAAAGTGCATTTGTACTTAAATGAGAGAGTATTGGTTGAAAAGCAAGAGATCAAGAAAGATCAAGAAATCGAAGAGCAAGTTTGTTGTTTCTTCGATATTATTCTCCCGATTGTGTTTTTTCACGAGGGAGGGAGACTAAAGCGGGGTCGTCTAAAATCTGTCGCATAAGATATATTCATTTTAAAAAGAAGTGAGAGAAAAAGAAACTTCATATAAAAAAAAAAACGAAGAGAGAATGCATTGTTAAGAGTTGATCTCAGAAACAGAGAAAGTAAGGAAGACAAAGAGCAAGTTTTTTGCATTTGTTGTTGCGCTCCCGATTGTATTTTTACGCACGAAAGCGGAGTCAACTTATTTATCCTCACTCTCCACAACCAACTATTTTCTACTAATCTAATCCTATACTATTCTGTCAACATGTCTATGGAATTTGGCGTCGTTCGTGCCGCCGTCTCAACATTTTTTTTTGTAGTCATTTTGTTGTACTCTTTATTTCTATTTTATTACTTTCAACATCGAAATACTTTGACTACTGCTTACATACATTTGTTAAAAGCAAAATAGTAAAATAGAAAAAAAAGCAAAAATAAATAGAAAAATTTAATTTCATTGTCATACCAAAAGTCCATAAAATTTGCCATGTAAACAACCTTCTACCAATAAAAGCGGAAAATCAGGCGCATACTTTGAATTTTCTTGCCTTTCTTTATTGTTCCTTGAATGCTTTTTTTTTTTTGCTCCTTTTTTTTCTTTGACTGCTTGCTTATTTCTTTGGTGGTTTACTTCAACGATACTTTTTGCCTTCGGCATTAAGAAAGGCTGCTTGCTATTTTTATTCGGAAGGTACAAAAACAGGGTATGTCACATTATCAAGTTAAGTAGGCCACAAGATAAGCAAAAAAAAAAAAGCTTCAGAAGGGGAATGAAAAAAAAAAAAAAAAATTAGAAAATGTTTTGTGTGCGTTCAACAAAATAAAATAATAATACTTAAAATTGTGAATAGCTAAAAAGGGGAAAGTGGAAAACATGTGTGTGGGTGGGGGTGATGAGCAAAACTTCAATCATTTGTTTGCATTGTTGGCGGGTAATAAAAATTGTTTGCTTTTCCATGGGAAATTTGTTGAAATTGTATTGTCTTTTTTTTTTTTAGTAAAATTTTTGTGTGAAAGTAAAAAAAATTTAAAATAAAAAAGAACGACATTACTTCAACAGTGACATAAATGGTTTTCATTTTACAATTAATTTGATTTATTGAAACATTTAAATATTTTCAGTTAAGGTTATTTAAATAAATTGATTAAGGGTTTCAGTTAACAAAAGGAATCATTGAAAATTTGTTCGCAAAATAAGAAAATCTTTTAGAAATAAATTTCTATCTAACAAAATCTACGCTTTCAGGCGAAAAAGAGTAGACAATTAAATTACAATAAATCGAAAATCTTGAACTTGAAAAAATAATATAATGAAAGATTTATGAGCATTTTTTGAATAATAAATTCTAATTGAAGAATTTATTATAGTCAATAACCATTTACTTCACATAAATTTCTCTAATTCTTAATTAATTCAAATGGAAAATAAACAAATTCTTTTGAATAGAAAATTACAGCAACGAAAAATTGATTCCACGTAATTATTTACTATTTACACAATGAAAACATAGAATTCACCCATACACACTCAAATATATAAACCCAGCGGGAAAGTGTAATGTACCCAAGAGAGAAATCACAGTTTTCTCTTTTTTTATTCCAAACTCGATGAGTTTTTATACTGAAATATTTAATTTCAAGGAAGGAATTAATTCTTTGAAAAAAAAAGCTTTTTTTTTTTGGTTTTTTTGTTTTTTCTTTTGCTTTTATATGAAGTTTTTTCGCTCTCAATTTAAAGTTACCGGTTAATTGCCGCAATCTCTTTTCTTTGTTTTTTTCTATATGAAGTTTTTACGCTCTCAATTTAGTCACCGGCTGAGTACGCACTCTCCTTTCTTTTTTTTATATGAAGTTTTTACGCTCTCAATTTAGTCACCTGCTGAGTACGCACTCTTTTTTCATTTATTTTTTTTTTTATATGAAGTTTTTTCGCTCTCAATTTAGTCACCTGCTGAGTACGCACTCTTTTCATTTATTTTTTTTTTATATGAAGTTTCTCCGCTCTCAATTTAAAGTCACCGGTCAATTGCCGCAATCTCTTTTGGTTTTTTTTTTATATGTAGTTTTTATGCTCTCAATTTAAAGTCTCCGGTCAATTGCCGCAATCTCTTTTCGTTTTTTTTTATATGTAGTTTTTACGCTCTCAATTTAAAGTCACCGGCCGGTTGCCTCAGTCTCATTTCGTTTTATTTTATATACAGTTTTTCCCCTCTCTTAAATTGAGAACGTAAAATCTTCATATAAAAAAAAAACAAAAGAGAGTACGGCCTCGGCCATTGAATTCGCCTTAAAAATGAAGTTTCGTTGCGACTCTCTTATAAAGACAAATGTAATACTGTAATCATTGCTCTTAAACAATCTTTATTGGTATTTTTGGGATCAGCTTTAGAGCACATTAATTTTAATTGAGGAATTCATAAACTGAAAATACTATCCCGCTGGTTACATAGATACTCATATAAAATACTAAATCCTAATCACCTTGTAAATGTCAAGATCAGACTTCAATTAAAATCAAAATAAACAATTTTCAATGCTTTTAAATATAGAAAATGAAATTGCGGGAAATAGAAGCGGAAAAATTAACTTTTTCCATTTTTCCAAAAAAAAAAAAAGCACATATATCTCTATAAATTTACTCAACCAAATTTACGTCAAAGATTAAAAACGAATTATAAAATAAAAATTAAAAAAAATCAATAAACAAATAGTAGCTGCCAGTATTAATACATGATTTAAAAATATACAATAAAAAAAATTGGAAAAAAAAATAAATTTTGCTTGTAGGTAATTTACGAATATACAAATCTACATACATGCAGTGGCGGTTCCAAAGGGGGAGAGAGTTTCTTGGTTTAGAGTTCTCTTTTCCTCAAAACTATTTAGCTATTATGGTATTTTTCCCTTGAATTAAACAACCTAAAATTTCCCCTTTTCCACTACTTCTACGTCCCCTAGTGTATATCTGAAAATTTTCAATTGAGAAAATAAAATCATGCTGGGGAATGGAAGAAGAACAAAAAGATTTAACAATGGTACTAGCTTTTCTTCATTATAAGCAGACAATAAACATACTTATGTATACATATGTACTTATGTATGCACATATACTTAGTATCAAAATGAAAATAATGTAGCTAATTGTAAAAATTTCATTCAGTTTTTTATGCCAATTAGTTAATTACTTAATTGTAGGTCATGGTCTATATTTTTCTTATTCATTTACTAATGGCTAAAAAGCATTCAAAAGCAATGGCTAGTGTAATTGCTAATTACTCGAATTACTACACTATTCACAACGCATTCAAGCATTGATATCTTGAAATTCTTGATTATTTCTTCTAATCATTCGTTATACGCAAAGACTATTTGCCTTCAGAGATCTTTTTAAAATTTTTTTCTTTTTGTTTTTTTTTTTTTTTTGGACCAACATTCAAAATGTATTAGATTTTTATCGACAAAAAGAGGGAACAGGGGCGGTTTTAATCTCGAAATCTTCCCTAGGATCCGCTTGTCGGTGCAGATATTAATAATATCCAAAAATATTACGAAAAGTTTTTCACTGTCCCACTAATCAATTTTAGTAGGAAAAAGCTATTGGAATAAAATTAAAATCTCATTAATTTTATCGCTATATATGAAATGAATATTTCATTTACGACAAAATATGCGTTATATGCTAAACTACTCTTGATTTTCGTCTCTCTTCCTTTATACAAAATGCAATCGGGAGAACAACAACAAAGAAAACAAATTTGCTCTTTGACTTTCTTGTTCTCTTGAACTCTTTCGCTTCAACTAATACTCTCTCAATTTAGAACAATTGTACTTTGTTTGTATTAAAGAAATTATGTGCTTTTGGCTCTCCGGTTTCAATTACGACGGTATCTCTCACCTCTCTCGATCTCTTTCTTCTCAACTAATACTCTCTCATTTAAGTACAATAACACTTTGTTTGTGATAAATATGTGCTTTCGGCTATGCAGCTGCGTTTACGAGTACGATTTCTCTCACATCTTTTTCTTTTTTTTTATTTTGTTAAACGGTATTGTGGAGGGAGAACAAAAAACAGATAAGGTGAATTTCGTATTGTATTTTAGTGTTTACATATCGAAATGTATTATTAGTAAAATATAAAAGTGTATAAAAATTATACTTGATTAATGATTAATTAATGAAAATTTATATCAGAAAAAAAATATATGGCGAATTCAAATTTAAATAACGATATATCTGCGGTTAAATTTAGCATAAAATTTGTTTATGAATATCGGTACTGATTGAAATTTGTGTTTAAGAAAATATAATATCACTGAATAAAAACTTTTGTAATTTTAAATAAATTGACTTTTATTATGTATTATGAACACGTGTGCATTAATTTGTTATATTTTCATTTCCCCCTTCTATCTCTTATGCCTGGTTTTCACTATGTCAAATTCAATCAAATTTGCCAACATGTTGGAAAATTTTATATGGAGAAATTTTCTTTTTCTCTCTTTTTGACAGGGAATATAACATAGTGAAAACCAGGCATTACAAGATTGATCTTCTACGTCATTCAACTAATTAAGTAAAAAAAAATATTTAAATGCAATTGGTGAAATAAAATTGAGAAAGTTAAACATTTAGCATTGTGTAAGAGAGTTTTGTTTTACCCATCTCCGCTTTTGTCTCCCCACAAACACAAACAAACGTGCTCTTTGTCTTTCTTGATCTCTTGCTTTTCAAATAATACTCTCTCTTTTCGGATTTGTTTATATATTGTTACTCTCCCCTCTTTGCTATGTCTCACAATATCAAAGTGCTCAATCTCTCTCTCTTTGTCTCTCTCCCTCTTTCGCTCTTCTACGTCATTCAATGTAAAGAGTATTCATTTCCGTTGAGCCTTCGCCACACGAGAGCAATTGCGCATGTAGCAAAACAAACTTCGTGTACTCGTTTTAAGCCACACGAGTTTAGTTATGTAGGCATAAGATATTTGTATACATGAATTGCTTTTGGATGTGTTAGTGTGAAGCGGGTTCAGAAAAACAAAACAAAAATAAAAATGCTTCCCTAAAGAAAAATAAAAAAAAACGACTTTTTTGTAAGTGTTAGTGTTTTAATCTCTTTGACATATAAAATATTACACACACACGTCTCTCCCTTCGTCAATGAAATTCGGATTTGCGCAGCATAATTGCTCTCGGGTGGTAAGGCTCGTTGTGTATAAGGCGGAGTTTATATCTGCAAGAGAACTCACCCAAGTTACTCTCTGAAAATCTGTTTTAGAGTAAATTGCTGGCGTAAACAAAAAAAAACAAAAAACAAAAAACTTGTCGTCTCTCGTTCATAGCAATTTTATGATGTATAGATCTTCCTCACAACTTTAAATTTAGGAAATATTCGAGCAAAGCTCGTTTATTATAAGAATATCTATGAAGAACGTATTAATTTAAAAATTACTATGCAATCTGTATTGATTTTTCAATAGTTAAATAAATTCTAATAGTTTGTCCTTCTGTTTTACAAATAGCGAATGCATAATGTCAACAAGTCGTTCGTGTTCTATCAATATTAATGTTTCACAATTCTTTATACACAATCAACAAATATAACAATTATATCAAAATGCAATTTCATAACTCATTCATTTCTATTCATTTCTTTCATACATATGCAAATGCCACAAACGCAGATTTTGTTACTACGCAAAGCAATTACTATACATTAGCATGGACCAAAAAAAAAAAAAGGAAATGAAATGAGAAAAAGTTTGGAAAAGAAACGTATTTACTAAGCGCTACTACTTAGAAGTTTTTAAAATATGACCAAAACTAAACTCACGATATTCTACTTTATAAAAACAAGCCTTAACCCTAAACCAATGGTACCATTTTGACTGAAACTTTGAGGCTTTCCATTTAGTAAATGTTACAATATTTTACTTAATACTTAATTTAACCTAGAACTATTTGATGTTTTTTTAAGAGAAATTAGAATTCTCCAATTCGTTCGCATTACAATATTGTATATTAAAGAAAGCTTGAGTAGTACTTGAGTATTTTCAAGTACATGATCCAGTACCAAGACTTTTATTGGTACTCAAAATTGTGGTGCATGTGCTCAAGTATTTTCAAGTATTTATTTTTTCCTAAAACATCATTACCATCGAAGTATTTGTCAAAGTTTCCTATAGAATTATATGTATACTTGAAGTACTTGAAAATACTTGAACTACTTAAAAATACTTGAAGTATTTAAAAATACTTGAAGTACTTAAAAATACTTGAAGTACTTGAAAATACTTGAAGTACTTGAAAATACTTAAAGTACTTAAAAATACTTGAAGTACTTGAAAATACTTGAAGTGCTTGCAAATACTTGAAGTACTTGAAAATACTTGAAGTACTTAAAAATACTAGAAGAATTTGAAAATACTTGAAGTACTTGAAAATACTACTGAGTACGGATACTTGAAATACTTCAGAATAGTTGAGAATACTTGTGAATACTTAAGGATACTTAAAAATACTTGAAATACTGCAAAATACTTGAAATATTAAAAAATACTTGACAACGAAAGAAAAAACTAGAACTGAGAAACAGTACGACTATTTGTACTTATACTGGATTTTGTACTGGTAAGTACTTACTTGAAATTTTTCAGCTCTAATATAAAATATGCAATTCATTGGTTGCACTCATTATTTCACTGTTTTCTCCACTCTATAATTTCAGTGAATTTTAATATTCCAAGTATTTATGTACTTTTGCATTGAATTCCATTTCTATTTGCATAAATGCAAAATGACATAAATGACTTTTGAATTGCTATAAATTGTGCTTGTAATCATTTAATCCAAATGAATAGATGTTTGTGCAATTTAAAAAATACCAATGAATAGATGTTTGTACTTCATATATTAAAATTCAGATACAAAGAATTATAAATGAATTTATTCATATGTAACCTAATGAATGTTAAATTAAGTGTATTGACTATTTATTAAACTGCTGAGTACATAAAAAGAAAATAAATAAAATTAAATATATATAAAGCGAATAGTTTCTATGAAAAATTTTCTACAAATTTATCAAGCATTCATGATATAAACCCAATACATCACATTCTTGTTAAATATCTCTGATATTTCTCAGAACGAATGTAAATGACAACCTCAATCTCATTGAATGAAAGCAAATCGAATGGTGCACCACAAGCTCAACATTATTGTGGAGATAAAGTCAAATGTAACTATTAAAACTTGTGGATGGAACTGAAAAAATTAAAATTTTTTATTCAAATCCACTAGTTGAATAGTAAAGAATGGAGTCGACCAACTCTGTAGCTAAAGTGGGGTTATGTTGAATGTTGTCAATGTAAAAAACCAAGTGGAAGTGGTATATGGTATTACTTTTGCAAGTATCAGTACTTAATCTTTCATTTTCAAGTGTTTTGAAGTATTTAAGGTATTTTCAAGTACTTATATCAAGTATGTATCTTAAGTGTTTCAAATACTTCAAGTGGTTTAAGTGTTTCAAGTATTTATATCAAGTATTGCAAGTATTCGAAGTATTTCAAATATTTTAAATGGTTCAAGTACTTCAATATTTCAAGAGCTCCAAATACTTTTAACATGTATTTCAATTACTTATATTGAGTATATCAAGTACCTTCTTCAAGTATTCCTAGGTATTTCTGGTATTTCAGGTATTTCAAGTACTTCAGTATTTCAACTGCTTTTATCCAGTATTTCAAGTATTTGAAGTACTTTCATCAAATATTTTCAAGTATTCCCAAGTATTTCAAGTGTTCCAGGTATTTGAAGTAATTCAAGTACTTCAGTATTTCAAGTATTTGAAGTATTTCAAGTCCTTATATCAAGTATTGTAAGTACTTTTATCAAGCATTTGAATTACTTTCATCAAGTATTCTCAGGTATTTTAGGTTTTTCAAGTATATTAAGTAATTCAAGTACTTCAGTATTTCAAGTGATTAAAGTACTTGTATATTTCAATATTTCAAGTACTTGAATATTTTAAGTATTTGAATTACTTTCATCAAGTATTCTCAAGTATTTCAAATATTTCAGGTATTTCAAGTATATTAAGTAATTCAAGTACTTTAGTACTGCAAGTAATTAAAGTACTTGTTTATTTCAGTATTTCGATAACTTCAACATTTCAAGTAATTCAAGTACTTTTAACCAGTTTTTTAAGTATTTTAAGTATTTCAAGTACTGTTATCAAGTATTCCCAAGTATTTCCAGTGTTTCAGGTATTTTTAATGTTTCAAGTACTTCCGTTTTTCAAGTACTTTTATTAAGTATTTCTAGTATTTTAAATGGTTCAATTACTAAATTATTTCAAGTATTTATGTGAAGTATTCTAAGCGTTTTAAGCAATTCAAGTACTTTCACCAAGTATTCTCAAGTATTCTCAAGTATTCCCAAGTATTTCATGTATTTCAGATATTCCAAGTAATCAAAGTACATCAAATATTTCAACTACTTCAAGTATTTTCAAGTACTTATATCAAGTATTTCATGTACTTTTAGTGTTTCAAGTATTTCAAGAAATTCAAGTATTTCAGGTATTTCAAGTATTCTCAAATATTTCAAGTATTCTCAATTTTTCAAGTATTTCACGTACTTCAAGTATTTGCTAGTATTTCGATTTTTCACAAAAAAAAAACTCTCTCAAATGTAGCTGACAATATTTTTAAACCCAAATTACTCAAAATATTGAAATTTGCTTCGAATAATTTGGTAGAAATCTCTTTCAAATCATTGCATACTTGAAGGCATAAATAAAAACTCGAAAATACGTGAAAATACTTGAGTACCAGAACCATAATTTTGAGCCCCTATACGAGTTTTGAAACTGCAATTGGTACTTGCAGTCATAGCTATAAATACTCAACAACTTTGCAACTCTAATTCACATATAAATTTCCCACAAAATTTGTCATTGCTCCAAAAAGAATGCTATACTAAATATGTTATTTTAATTTATTAAAATTTATAGCAAAACGCACAAAAAGGATAATATTTTAACACTTAACTACATTTGAAGTGTTTTTTCACCCCAAAAAAAACTGCAGTTTCACCTCGACTTCAAAAAAAGCTGAAATAAATATGTATGTATGTAACAAAAGACAAGAAAGAACAAAAAACAAACAAAAAAAGCAACAACAACAGCATCAGCGAAAGAGCAGGAGTAAAGCTGCTTGAACAAAAGTATGCAAAGTATAAGATAAATATAATAGACAATACAACAACTTGAGAGCTAAGTTAGACATAAGGCAAACAAACAAAAGCATAGTAAGTGAATACACACACACACACACGCACACAAGTAGATGGTAGGTGGCAAAGGCAGTGGCACTATCTAGTAAGAGAAGTAGTAGTGTTAAATTTATATATATATATATTTTAGTAAATAATGGTGAGCAAAATGTTGAGTAAAGTCAAAGAGTGGATGAGTAACAAAAGCAACAACACAATGATGAAGAAATCTGAAAACGGGGACCGAATCAACCACTTATATAAACATATACTATGTATGTGGTAGTTGCAGCTGTTTGCCAGCCAGTCTGTCTCTTCTTCTCGTTCTCATTGTTTTATGAACCCAGTTGCATAAATAGTGAGTACTCTTCAAAAAAGAGCAATACTCTTAGAGAAGCAATAAACTGAGACTTAGATAATTTCGTTCTCTTTTCAAAACTGAGAAACAACAATAACAAATGTATGAGAAATTGTCTAACGAATAACAAGAAAACAAAAAGTGTAGACTTTTACAAAAACAAACGCAATTAAAAATAACAGCAAATTTCTCTTGATGAAATTTTCCCGTTTTGCTAATGTAGTTGTTGTGTTCAATAAAAGAGAAATAAAGAGAGGAGAAAAATAGAAGAGCAAATGAGTTCCATTCAAATGCATATTTTAAAAATTGAGAGAGGGAGAGAGAGAAAGGGTAAGAGTAGTGCTCGTGTGCTTATTTTTTACTTTTTTTTAGAGTCACCATACGAGTACTCCATATTTTAAAACATGCAATGTTAAATGTTAAAAATGTTAATGCAATGTTAAGAAATGCAATGTTAAAAAAGAGTACGAAATGCAAGAGCTCTGTAGTAAAAGAGAGTAATCCATCGCTTCCTTTCATTATTCCTACGATCATCTTAAGTTCAACTGGGATAGTATATATGTATGTAACTATTAGTGAAATGTGAAACTATATTTAACCACAAATAATGAGAAAGTAGAGCACAAGGATAATGCACACACACTAAAGTTAGTTTCTTTTTATATATAAGAAAAGTATGAAAAAGTAATGCCAGTATACAGTAGCAAGTTGAAAGCATTAAAAAATAAACGTTAGTAATAAGAGAAGAGAAAAGTGCAATAGCAGCAGTAACTAATATCATGAGCAATTGAGTTTTTGTTACTAAAAGCAAAAAGTAAAGTATACTTTTAGGATGAACGGTAGTTAGAGCACAGCTGTAGTTGTAGTTGTGGTGGTAATGATGGGCGATGTGTAGTTAGGACTGTTGGTGTGAGAAAGCATCAAAAATAAATAGCGTCAAGAAAGAATTTACGATGAATATCTTAGTATAGTTAAGTGAAACTTAATGCATAGTTGAAAAAGCAAAAAATTAAAAAAAAGGAAAAAAAAAACGAAACAAAATCGATTGTTAAAAGAGATGTAATAGCGTGTTAGGAGCGATGGTGCTGTTTACACTTTTAGAGATATTAATGTTTCAGTGTAAGTATAAGAAGCAGATACTTAGATGTTTATTTTTTGAAATTTATCAGCAAAAGGATATCAAGGATAAAAAAGACAAATTTTTAAAAGTTTAGTTGTGCTCATCAACAAAATACTCTAAATGTCAATAAGCTTATGAAAAGCCAAGCATATTTGAGAGATTGAGAACAAAAGCGGCACAAATAACGTTATGAGTATAATTGAAATAAAATATGTTCAGAGCAAAAACGGGTTATTATTATTATTATTTGAAGGAAGGACGACTCGACCTATGAGATCTATTTTACAAAAGCCCTAAGAAAGAAAGAAAGGAAGAGAGAAAGAAAAATAGATAAGAAACATACCCAAGCCAAGAATCGAACTCGGGTCTCCAGAGATAAGAGTCTAGCACTCTGCCACTAGACCACAGTGGCGATGGTAGGACCTACAGTTTAACGTCGATTCCCAAAGGCTGTATGATAATTTTGTATCAGCTCGGTGGTTTTCCCATTACCAACCAAGGTGTGTACTTGTACACATTCTTATAATTCTCATCCACTTCATATCGATAGTGAATATAAGAAATTTATGAGAATTAACCACCAGACTAAGATGGGAATCGAACCCGCAACCTTCTGAATGAAAGTCTAGTGCAGTATACACAAAATAAAAAAAACGGGTTCAGTCTCTATGCCGTTTTTGCTCAGAAACAATTGTTAGATCAATTTAGCTTTTACTTTAAGTTGTTTCATTTTCACTCCATGTCGTATTACTTGAACCGTTTTTTCGCTAAGGTATAAATTTATTTCACTTTTTTTGCTTTTATAAAAATGTTACCCCGCTTTTTGCTCTCAGCCTCTCATATATTTTCACACCATTTCTTCTACTTTATCACTTGTAAATCACTAAACTGCATTTAATCCTTGAACTATTATAAAAATACATACATACATACATATATATAAACAAGTAAATGCTTCAACACATACATAGGCACCTATATACTTATGTTTATATAGTAAAAAACCACTTGAATGTGAATAGGATTAAAATGTACTTTTGAAAAACACAAAACACAAAAAAACATGTTGAAGTTTTTCTTTCACTTTTTTATGGCATGCGAATGTTAGGTACTTGCAGTAGTGGATCAAAAAAAGGAATTTTGAGGTTAACCTCCCCCCCTCACGCCTTACAGATGGAAATTTCATATATTTTAATCGTTGGCAATGAATGAAAAAAAAATTTTTAAGGAAAGGAAAAATTAAAATCCCCCTTAGGGAATAATTGGGTCTACTACTGAGTACTTGCGTATATTTGTATTATTGCATGTCTATATGCATTGGTGTGAACATTTATCTGCGAGTGCAATAAAATTCTACAAATACAAACGGCCTTAAAAAAATGTGTTTGTAGTGAAGTGAAAAATTGAAACAAAAATAAAATCGGATATTGCATTTCAAGATAAAATTCTCATAACATCAAAGAACAGTAGGCTAGTATTTGAAATAATGTGCTTTGTAATGCTTTTAAAAAAGATTTTAGATTATTATGCAAATTGTAAAGGAATCAAAATTTGCATATTCAAGAAGCCCTTGAACCAAACAACTGATACTGCGACCATGTTATTCTGGCAGCGAAGTACTCGCCATACCATTAATTTGCTCTGACCTCGGTCTAAACACAGACACTCTTAAGATTCCGCGTTAATCTTTTCGCGACCTCACTATTTGCATAGATAACCACGGGATCATAACAGCCCGTCTACATTCGAAATAATTTTATACTCTTTCCCCCTTAATATTATTTAGTTAAAGACCGAATCCCATTTTTGTCTCATTTTTGATAAAATGAATGAATCAAAATTTATTTCTCTTTATTCGATTATAAAGTATATTCCTCAAACTCTCTCTCTCTCTCTCTCTCAGTTTTCAATTGAATTTATTTGCCAACATGTTGGCTATTTCATATACCTAATTCTCTCTTTCTTTCTTTCTCAGGCATCATTCTTATTATTACTATTTTATTATTTGAATAGCTCTTTTTTTCGTTCTCTCATTTCTTCTCAATTATTTTGCAACTCCATGGGCTTCATTGCTATTTTAACTGTTAAAAAAAACTTGTTTTTGTTGTAACGCAATGTTAGACTGCATATGAATTGTCACCACTACATAATGAGCAATTAAACTTTCAGATCAAATGAGAGAGTTTTGCATTAGAAAAAATGAGAGAGTTGAAAACGAAAAAAAACGCACCAAAACAATGAGCGCTCTCTTAGAGAGGCTCGCCATACAAACGAACGAGTGAATTAACATTTGAGGGGAAAAATCAAGGTGAATTTATTTAGAAGATGATAGCAGCAGTACAACAAAAATATCAACACGGCAGCAATAATACAGCTTTTTTGTTGGGGACACTGCATTATAATATCAAAATCAACAACAACAACATTATTTTAACCAACATGGCATTACATTCACTAGTTTTTATGATTATATGCTGATATGAAAGAGCCCTCAAAACAGAATGAGCGAATTTTGATTGCTCTACGATCTTTGCATTAATACTTAAGAAGCTAACACATAAATAAAAATATAGGAAACAAATCTAAAGGAAGAAATCTGGCATCTCTAATAAACGTATGCCTCATTGATTTGGATCAATAGGGATCACCACCTGAACTACGAAAGATAAAGATTACCCTGCCGAAATGGACGAATAGTGTTAAAGACTAAACGGGCATCACCACAATAACAAGTGCAGTAGCACAGAATTTCACTAATAGAGATACTATGTTTCAACCATAGCCACAGCCCAACGACGATATGATAATTAATAGAATGCCAATAAGAGATAACTCCATTCACGGCACAATGATTGCAGTTATCGCAACGTCGGACACGTCGAGAACGCACCTTATATAAGGCACCAGAATTCATAGTGTTAGAGACAGACAGGCTAGAACTAAAAGTACGACCAAACCAAAGTAGCTAAGAGTAATACGTTTTAATATTGAAGTCCGCCCCCCCCCCCCCCTAATATGTTAGAAGGAGCACAATGACGACGGCAACCCCTGAAAGCAACAGCGTCTATAGCGCTAGACGCTGAGGTGAGTCTACTGGCAAAGGGCGCCCTAGCTTACCACAGAGAGTGAGTGCTAACACTAGTCCAAATCAGAGACGCCCATTTCACACGAAATATTTTATTTCTAATTAAACGTACATGTATATAAATAAAATTTACGCCATATGTAAAAAGCGCTGCGTCAAGTTATTACATGTTCTCATAATTTTTTAAATGAATATTTCTTATGCGGCAAAATACTCGTTAGATGCTAAACTACCCCCGCTTTCGACTCCCCTCTTTCATGCAAAAGCACAATCGGGAGAGCAACAACAAAGAAAACAAACTTGCTCTTTGACTTTTTTATTCTCTTGATCTCTCTCTCTCTCTCTCTTCAACTAATACTCTCTGATTTAAATACGATTGCACTTACTTTTTTCACTACTCGGCTGCGCTACGTTTACGAGTACGCAACGGCGATTTTTCTCACCTCTCTCGATCTCTTTCTTTTTAACTAATACTCTCTCATTTAAGTACAACAAAGAACAGTTGAGGTGTATTGGAATTGTATTATGTTTTACTCCCCATCTCCACGAGCAATAATTTATTGCATGAAACAAAAATTTGTTGTTGTTTCCCGTATAAAATACAAAACTGTTGTTTGTTGTTTTTTCATTTTATATGAGAAACAGCAAGAATTTTTTAATTTCATGCAATAAATTATTGCTCGTGGAGACAGGGTGTTATGAACACGTGTGTATAAATTTTCTATACTGTCACTCTCCCAAGATCAAAGTTCCCTCTCTTTCGTTCTTCTACGTCATTCAATTAATTAAGTAAAAAGAAAAAATATTTAAATGTAATTGATTAAATAAAATAAAATAAAGTAAATTCAACATTTAGTGTAAAAATATTCACTTCCACTGTGTCTAATGCCACACATAGAGTCTTAATTTTTACACTAAATTTTTACTTGCCTGCCCCACTGTGTATTGCAGCACAGTGCATAAACTTTTCAACGGCTTTTAGGCGCAATTTGCTGGAAAATCAAACTGAAATAACAAAGCACGCGTGAAGATCTATGGATTTTCAGCTCATGCTTCGATGGAGCATAAAAATGAAAAGTATGGTAAAATAAATGATGAAAAGTTTGTGATTCAAAAAAAAAAAACAAATGCATAAACCATTTTCCTATTGGAAAGAAAGCAACAACAAAAAAGTAATAGTCAATTTGCAGCATGCTGCTGTGTGTGCTACTGTTTAAAGTTTGCAAATACCCGAGAGTGTATTTATTTCTTTATATTAAAGTTCTATTCACTTGTTTTTTCTCATCAATTGATGCAATCCCTTTACTTTTTGTTTGCATACGTTGTCTTCTGTCTTGCAATTTTACTTGTTATCCTTGCATATACATACAAAGGTACTTCCAGCATGCTTAAGTGTATGCTGCTGCTACATCATCATGACATTCTACTTTTTTTTTCAAACTAATATAGTCTTAATTGACTTTACTGACGACTACCGCCACTACCAACTAACAACCTCAGCAACTACCTATCAACCTAAACAACTGCTAACCTACCTACTTACTTACATATTTTACTAACATATACATACATATTCATCATGGCATAACAACATATAGCAAACAGTAGAAATGCAACATTTACATACCAAACCAAAATTACACATACATATATGCATAAAGCTAAAAAGGAGGAGAAAGGAAAAATGATATATGTATGCATGACATTTCCATATGAAACGGAAACTCGTGTCTTGTCATGCTGCACATACACGCACACAAACATGCTTTATACTTTACATACATATGTACATACATATATACATTCATACATACGCAAAAAAAAAGCGGAAAGAGTCAGGGAGACGCATTTGTTAAGCTTCATGCTATAACGTCGCACAACGTGCCATGACAGCAACAACAAATTCTCTAATGCATTACTAACATTCTTCTGGGTATGATAATAATTTTTCGTTTTTAGTGTGGTGTAGCGCAGTGTAGTGGCAGTATGAGGTTTGTAATAAGTTGTCTTGTTTTTGGTAATTTTATTTTTCTTGGTTTTTTTTCGCTTAATAATTTTCATACTTTGTGGGGTTGAAGCAATTGAATTTGAATGTTATTTCTTTTTTTCATTTAGTGAATATATGAATAAGAAAAACTTTTTATTCTTTATATGTAGATACATTTAGTTGGGGGAAAATATGTATGCTAGTGTGGGTATTCGTTTCCCATTGCATATGAGTAACAATTTTCATTACCATATGATTGTAATAGTGAACTTTGCATTTTCAAGTTATTTAGAATTTTCGGAATTTTAAATAATAAATGCAAATTAAGCTTATAGTTTTTGGTGCTGGTGATATATGCAATAATGTGATTCGTTTTTTTTTTCTAATACTTAATAAAAATAAAATCGATTTGGATAATACGAAAATTACATTAAAAAACATGTAAAAAAAGTCTCAGAGTTCACAAAATCCCACTATTGAGAAGAAATATTAGACTCCTCCTCCTCAATTTTATTCACTCAGAAACAGTAACAAAATTAAGGATCGCTCTTTCGTTAAATATTTTGAATGAATTAAACTGTTTCTCTCTCTCTTTAATACAAGAGAAATTCAATCCGACGAACGCTCTCTGGAAAGACTCAACCATGGTGAAATTATATAGTAGGTGATAGGAAGATAACAACAATTTCCCGTTAGCACAAACAACACTTCTTTCTTGTTGCGTCGTTATATACTAGTAAATGTCTAAAGCATTTGTTGTTGTAAATAAACAATCTAAAGCAGGGGTGCCCAAAAGTTTTTTATGGAATTGCAAACACCAATATATTTAACCATTATTATTATAAAGGAACAAAAAAATCATACGTTAGACAACAACAAAATCAACGTTGAATTTAACCTTCCCCAGTAAATGTCTAAAGTATTTGTTGTTGTAAATAAACAATCTAAAGCAGGGGTGCCCAAAAGTTTTTTATGGAATTGCAAACACCAATACATTTCAACTTTATTATTATAAAGGAACAAAAAAATCATACGTTAGACAACAACAAAATCTACGTTAAATATAACCTTCCCCGATATATGCCAACAAAGCATACTAATGTGTTGTTTTCCTCTTTGGTAGAGGCTAAGAGACCGCTCACATATTATGTAACGCAATTCTTTGACCAATTTTGACCCCTTTCCCCTCCCCCTGGTCGTTACAAAAAAGGAATGTGCATCAAGTGCATAGGACGTGAGCATCCCTGATCTAAACTAAACAATGACTTTGACAGCCACTGATAATGACCACAAAGAAAGGAGAAGAATGATCAAATGTAATTAATGCTAATGATTTAAAGGTAATTAATGCCCACATACGTTTAATTCTCACATGATTTAATTATTTTTTTTTATTGCACACAAGAAAGAGAAGAAATATTTTAATTATGTTAAATATAGAAACACTCAAATATTCATATGTGGTTTTCAATATTTGTTTAGAAAAAATATAGTTAAATTAAAAAATTAAAAAAACTTACCAAATTAAAACTATTTCATTCAGTTCTCAATTTTCCACTAAACATTTTTTATGCAATGCAAAAAAACTTAAACAACACTCGCGTATATTCATTCAAAAAGGAATTTAAATAGTACCAGAATGATTAAAAAAATCAAATGCGAAGCAAAGAAATGACAAACGGTATTTGTGTATAAGCAGTTAGCTACCGAAAAGAGTCCCAAGTGCTCTCTCTCTCTCGGCTACATACTTGCAACACAAGCAGAGACGTTGACGTCGACCGAAAATAATTCAAAGTGCTCTCTCTCTCTCTCCGCTCATCTTTTAATTTAAATCACGCTCTCAGTAATTTCCTGCCATACAGTTATATGTAGCAAAGATAACATGAAAAGATACTAGGAGAGCCGACGTCATAGGAACGTAGGGAGATCGGCTACATACTTCTAATACAAGCCAGTGTTGATATTTGAAATTTTTTGAAAGTACCAAAATTATGTGAAAATTGTACCTTTCTGAGTCCAATTGTACCTAACAGAGGTATGATCGGTATATCGATGGTCATACGTTGACCCCTCGTAAATACTTTTTCATCACTTTTGGAAGACAAGACAATAACACAATACATTTCTATAAACAATATATAAAAATAAGTTTAAATTAAAAAAAAATGTTTTTCTATTCTATTTTTACCTCCCACCAAACTAACTACACGCTTACATATGCATAAACGAAATATCAAGGAAACTACTTTTCCACAAAAGTTCAAGTTCAATAAAATATTTCCTTCGAAAAACAACCAAACTTCTCTAGAACACACAAATTTCATTATAATACTAAGAAAAACAGAGAGCAAAACACAAAACAAAAACAAAAAAACAATAATCACTTGGGAAATTAAAACAAATAAAAAAAATTCACTTAAGTATTAGATAAAAATGCAAAACTTTGTATCTTACAATAAATAACATTAACAACCTGGCAAAACACATACTCTGCCCAAGAAAAAAATAAAACCTTATTAAAGTAAATATGTGTGGAAACATGTGTAAAGCAAAAAACCAGAAAAACAGAAAATAAATAAACCACAACGTCCGGTGTACACAAAAATGAAAATATAAAAAAAAAATTACAAGCTAAGAAGAAATCCATGAAATGATAATGAAAACTCTCACAAATGTACATACAACTTTTAAATGAGAATGGCACCCGCAGCATCTAAAACAAGAAACTGGAAATTATATGGTAGCTACCCCTCAAAGCAGCAGGAAGTAAGAAAAACAATAGCTACCTGCAAAAATTAATATAAGTTTTCAGTTTTCTTTTTTCTTCATGTTTTTCTTTCGCTGTTAAAATAACATAGCTATAGATTAACGTTAGTATGCCCCTATAGCTATTACTTATTAAGTGAGGAAGCTGTTGCTTTTGCTATATTCAAGAGCTACACGACTATAGCATTTCCGTTTCCGTTTTCGTTTTTATTTTATTTTATTTTTTTGAGGTAAGCATTCATGAATTTACTTTTTTCCCCCAAATATGAATTTTATTTTGTTTACTTCTTCAGTTGAAACTATATTAGTATAAAAAACTTGTTAATTAACATTTTAATAATAACCAAATGAACGTGTTTTAAATTTATGAAACTTGTATATAGTATAAATAAATAATAAATATCAACCCTGTCTTTATGGTAGATTAAAGTGCTGGGTGACGGGATAAAACAAAACTACTTTACAATAACAAAATATGCGGCACTTGACTTTACCTGTCTATTTTTATATGACGTTTTTTGCTCTCTTAAATTGAGAGCGTAAAAACTTCATATAAAAAAAAAACAAAACAGAAAAAGAGCAGAATGCAAATCAGAGCAAAGAAGATTTGCTCTTACTCTTTTGAGTGCCCTCTTAATTTCAAAAACTAGTGAGTGTAAACAAGTGAACATTTCTTTTCTATTACATACTCTTTAAATATTTGAATCGCTATTTTGTTGGTATATTGAGTCTCTCAAAAGAGCGCTCATCGGATTGACGTTCTCATTTAATATTCATCTGTATGAGTTTTTTCTAATGATGAACTCTTTTCGAGTTTCTTCCCATTTAATGCGAAAATTGAGTTACTCATTTTACAATTATGATATTTTGGATTTAAATTAGCATTACAACACATTTTAAAACAAACGTTTTTTTTTTTAATTTAATTTTTATAGGTACATATGAGCTTTTTTATATATATATTTATTTAAATAAAAATAATATTTCTTTAGAAAAAAAATATTTAGAGATTTTCATTTAATTTTTTTAGAAAAACAAAATCAACCGAAAGTAATATTTTTAAAAATGGTTTCATTTAAACAAAATTTCAACAAAATTGCATACAAAAATATACTAATAAAAGTAACAAACTTTTTTCTAGTCTTAAAATAAATAATATTAGCAGTTGCAAGTCAAATCTTACGAAAATTAATATAAAACGAAAAAGAATAGAGAAGAAATGAATGAGTGCTACAAAGAGCGAGAAAAAAAATAGGTTACGTCGTGGGTAAAAAAAAGAGTGCCGTTATCGAAATAAGTTTACCATTGCAAACAAGTTTGATATAAATCGAGCAAAAAACTATGAGGACTCGTAAACTCAAAGTTTTCAGAAACTCATTCAGTGAGTGACAAGTATTAAAGAGGAAAAATAAGTTAAATTCACTCAAAATATTTAACGAAAGAGAACTCCTAAATTTTCATTATTAGGTAAATAATACTAAGGAGAGAGAGTCTAATATTTCTTCTCAATAGCGAGTTCTTGCGAACTCTGAAAAAAATGCTGCACTTGGTCTCTGATTTAAACCTTGACAAAAATATTTGTTGCACATTTACGCTGAGTAAAAGAAAAATTCAGTGCTGCCTACTTATAGATTCATACGACAACAAAAACTACGAAACAAGAGTTTTGTTGCTAGCGCATTAAATTGGCAAAATTGGTCACAAAGAAAAGAGAAACAGCTGATATTTTCCAAAGAGTGCACTCTCTCACTCACTCTTATGTTAACACATTTTCAGTCTCGACGAGTCCAACTACTTCGTTCACTCATACATGCTTAATTGCAAGTATTATTATGAATTACATATATATAACAAATTCCTAAAAACACTCAAGCAGTTTGTGCTTGTACTCACTTTTTATTCTCTCTGCCTAAGCTCTCGTTGAGTTTCCACTTTTTACTCTCTCTGCCTAAGCTATCGTTCAGTTCTCATTTTTTTTGGTTTTTCTGCCTGAGCTATCGTTGAGTTTTTATTTTTCATTCTCTTTGAGTTCTCATTTTTATTCTCACTGCTAAAGCTTTGAGCTTAATGTTATAAACACATAGAGAAGTATAGGCTTGCGACTGCATAATTGGAATAAATAAATAATAATAAATACTCTCTATTGGAGTCGGTATTGGAGAGAATGCAATTAATGAACGACTGCAGCAGCAACAACATCTATTAAATTTCAAAACAAAATCAATTTTTTTTTCTTCATTCTTCTTTTTCTGTTTTTGTATATCTGCTCTCACTTCTCTCTGTGTCTGTTTTGTTGCTGTCAAATTAGAAATAGATTTTAATACAACTGAAACTGGAAATGGAGTCATATAGTTTTGCAGTTTCATTAAAACGTTTATGTTCTAATTTTTGGCAGATGCAGTCGCAAGCCTGTCACCCTCTATGTGTTTATAACATGAAACATACAATGATAGAATATCGAATTTGGACTACGTAATTGTTCGTAATTGAATATGCTTGTGAGCTTGAGATTCGAGGCCTCTATTTTAATTTAGTGTATAAGTTTAAAATTGTAAAAATGATAAAAGCTATTGCTTTTTTCATGAATAGTAAAATGGTAATAAATTAAAGCTTTTGTTAATTAAATAATTAATTTAATAAAAACTAAGAGTTTTGTTCATTTACTTTACACATGAATACAATGAAAAATTGCACTGTATATGCGAAATTTGTTTGACAATTTGCAAAATCTATACGCAAAATATCACAAAACTTTTCTTTGACATTTTCGCTCAAATGTATAGCTAACATTTTGCAACAACAAAAATATATCTTCACACATTTTCACTGAAATGTGTGATGAACCTAAAAGTCGCTAACTACAGTAAAGAATTCGAAGTGCTCTCTCTCGCTCTCTCTCTCTCTCTCTCAAAGAGAACATAATCAGACTATGAGAGAACCGATGTTGAGATCGGGACTTTTCCATATGAAATCGGTCACATAAAATACAAGCAGAGACATCGACGCCTTCTCTGCCCAGTATCATCGTATGTGGTCTATGGTTAGTAGTAGCACTCTCTTGCTGCGTGACTCTTTGAGCGAGAGAGGCGCACATACACCAACTTGCATTACATCACATGTATTCTCTAACACAATTTTGAATTTTGCTTATACCGTAAGCAAAGATGTTGCCACATCAAAAAAATTAAAACAATTTTAAAGAGATTGCATAATGGTAGTACCAGTTATGATGATGTGGGATATCAGCGAGCCTCTCTCTCTCTCTCTCTCTCTTTTAAGTACAAGAATGTATCATAAACGGTAAAAGAATTTGAGAATAAAATATTCTTTGAATAAGACAATAAAAATAACTAAATTTTATACATTCCTTAGGAATAATCCCTCTTTTTTTGTTCATAATTTGAACAGATAACTTAAACGCTCTGAAACCTTTCAAAATACTTTAAATCAGCGTAGTCCAAAGACTTGCACGCAGGCAAATGAGGGTACGAAATTTCACACGTACAGAGCTCATTTTCATAGAAAGAGTGCTCAATCGATCATTGTGTATGTATAGGGGGGGCAACCGCTGCTTTAAATTTATTCAATATTCTTAATAAATTTCGAAAAATCTCTTGAAACACATAAAAACACACACATACATCTATTTACACACACACATAAATCTTCTTCAAATGAAATCAGGTGAATTTCTAAGAAATTCAATTTTCAACTGCATCTGCTCACGTACCGTAGCAAATATTACATACCTCCTCCGCTTATATTTATAAATTATATAAATTGCTTATAAGTAGACGCCTAAAAGTATGCTTCGTTTTTTTCTTGTTAACCTCTCACTGATGTATGTACAATATATGTGAAAAAATTCCAACAATTACAATATTTCAATCAAATTTAAGCAGTTTCTTGATTCGTTTTTTTTTTTTTTTTTTGTATTTCTTTCGTTTTAGCGTTGCTTGCTTTATTGTTATCCTTGCGGCAGAGTACTCGTTATGCTCGTGACAGTGCTCGTTATCCTTGGCAATATATGTAGGTATAAAACAAGAAGGCACACGTTACACGTGCAACATTTTGTTATTTAAACACAATTTTTTTTTTCTTTTCACTTTTCAAGTTTTTTTCTTGATTTACTCATCTTTTCATGTCAAAAGGAATAACTTATGTATGCATGTATTTCTTTTGTGAAGCGTTCATTCTTTCTATCTTACAGTTCGTTAAATATAAAATTTAAGCAAATTGTTTTTTTTTCATTGATGTGCTTGGTATTTGTAATCCTTTAAAATTATATGCTAATAAAAAAAAAGAAACGTAATTTTCGCTGAGTAATATTATTTATTATTTGTTTATATTCAAATTTGTAAATTGTTTGCTTCATTTAAGCCTAAATTTATGTTTTTTATTGGTGTCTTTTGTAATGCTGAACAAGTTTAAAAATATAAAAAGAAGGGAAACGAAAAAAAGCCTAATAAAATAAAAACCTTAAAATCACGTTGTTTGGTTTTACATATTTTTCATAAAATTGGTTAATGGGGTAAAGGAATATTCTTGAATATTATCATGAATCATGCTATTTTTTTACTAAAGTCTAAAAATATAAAAATACCTTACTCATAATTACCATTGATTAATATAAACATAATGAGATAGAGAAAAAAAAAGGGGGGTAACTTTTTTCTTTTCTTCACTCTGTCGAATCATTACTCAAGCCACAAACAATTTGTCTTAATCTTCAATATTCTAGGTAGTCTTAATTAAATTCATACAAAAAAATTTTATATTTATTTATTTATTTTTTTTAATTCAATCGAAAGATATGATTGCTTTGTAATCAAATTTTGCTTGAATTATTGTCTTTATAAAAAAGATAAATATATTTAAAGTTTGCAAAAATAGAAGCAAACAAATTTGAGTTAATGTTCATGAAGCACACATATTTTAACTCAAGGTTAAGAATTTTAAATAAAACTTCTATAAAATTTACCAATTTTTTTTATTCTCTTTTTTTTTATTTATTTTTAGACTGTCCTGAAAAAAAAAATGAGCGGCAAAAACTTGACAGTGATGAATACCAATTACAGCATCTGGCTCCCAAGATAAAAATATATTTAATAATAACAAAATATCGACACACTTTTTTTTCTTTTTGGAAAGGATTTCGTCTTTGATTTTTAAAAGAAAAAGTTGTACTAAGCAATCCAGCATTCAGAAATTTGCCAGGTTAGCAAAGAGTAATGGATTTTTTTTTTATTTGAAATTCTGAATTTTAAGAATTGATAAAAAATAAAAAAAATTATTATTATCTTTGTAAATTTAAACTTTAATATTTAAATTCAGGAAAAAAGTAAAAAAGTTAAACAATGAGGGAGGACAAAGACAGTAGAAAGGCATATGACTTTCATAAAAAAAATTCTTCTTAGCATTCTCAATATTTGTGCTTAATTTCGTTTTAATAAAAATATCTTTTCTATTTTAAATTGAATTTTTAAAAATAAAATAAAATAAAACGCAAATTTTTGAAATCTTTAAGTTTTCTGAACTTGTTTTCATTTAAATTTTTTAAATTAAATATTAAATTCAATGAATACTCTTATGAAAATAAAACTTTACAGTCTCATTAATAATATTATAATATTTTATTTATTTATTTTGATATCAATGAGCGCTCTTTCACTTAAACAAAACACCAACAAAATTTGAACCCGTTCGTTCTACTCATACGAAACTAATAAAAAACGAAGCTAAGTAGTTGTTAGTGTTTAGCGAACGAAGACATATGAAGATCGGCTACATACAATCAAGCAGAGAGTCGACTTCTCGCAGATTTATTTTATATTTTTTAGTGAGAGAGCCAAGAGACGTCTCTCTCTCTCTATTTCTCTTTCAATGCATATAACTGAACTTCTCTCTAATGTGTAACAACTCGTCTCCACGAACATCAATTCATTTCATGAAATTAAAAATTTGTTGTTGTTTCCCATATAAAATGAAAAAACAACAAACAACATTTTTGTATTTTATATAGGAAACAACAAATTTTTAATTTCATGCAATGAATTATTGCTCGTGTACTACGTCTTGTTTCTGCCGTTAAGTTTAGAGAGTATCAACAGAAAAAAAAACTACAACAACAAAAAATAAAGAGAATAAGACTACAAAAACTTCAACAGAATGTATTTGAGTATTGAGAAAAAACTAAATGTGTTATGGGACACATGGTAAAAGTGAAACTTTTTCATTTTAAATACAGCCCTGGATAAATTTAGATTAGAAAGAACTTCGGTTTGAATTATTTCAAATTACAAAACAAAATATATATACTAAATTTGAATTCGTACATATGGGTAATTCTTTTACAAATCATACACCTATTTTGACCTCATGATTCAGATTTGATTGAAATTTTTTTACAGCTCATATTCGTGAAATTAGCTGACACGTATATCGGGATTTTGACCGTAGAGTTATTGAATTTTTCGTTTTGATTTTTTGCTGGGTTCTGTTTCCCTTAAAATTAATTTTTCCTGTTCTAGTTGTCGGATCGACCCAGATCGCCATCCTACACCATATAATGTAAGCTTTTTAGTTGCACACCAAAATTAAATATATATAATAAATTAATTAATAATAATAACAATTGCATTCTATAAAGAGCTTTTTCAGGCGACCCATAACGAAAAAACTCACAAAAATTCACATATTCTATGTGATTTTATCTAAAAAGTCCAAGTTTCAGAAAAGTGGAGATTTAATTGGGTTCGAAGATATTAAACAATATCTAGCGCAAGTCATATGAAATCCAATATTATGATTTTATTTTTACGACAGAAAATTATTCGAATATCCTTCCTTGAATTCGTATTTCGAATTTTAAGGAAAGATATAATTGACTTATGACAGCTAAAAGATAAAATAAATATTTTGATTAAATTTTCTATAGGTGTGTGATAAAAACCGCATATATTTTTATTCGAAGCTAAGTTTACATCTGCAATTTTCCTGCGGATGTAAACTCCGCCTCACGAAACTTATTGAGTTCCTTTTAAATATGAGAAAAAGAGATTATCATAGAATGCATGAACAGAGAGTGAGAGAGCCGACATCGTGATCAGCTTTTTTTGCATGGAAATTGGGCAGAGACGTCGGCTCTCTCAATCTCATCTCAAATTAGCGAGTGTACTATGGTCCAAAAGTAGTGATAGATTTCAGAGAAATTTACTGTTATTGTTAGTCGTGTTGTTTTTGCAAAAGTTTCATTTAGTGCAAATACATACATAAATATGAGAGAGAGAGAGAGAGAGTGTGTGTTGTTCTTGCAAGAGTTTTTTTGTATGAATATGCAATACAAGCAGAGCCGTCGGCTCTCTTAATGTCATCTAAAATTAGCGAGTAATAAATTTCAGAAGAATTTACTGTTGTTGTTTGTCGTGTTGTTTTTGTTAGAAATTCTTTTAGTGCAAATACATACATAAATATGAGAAAGAGAGAGAGAGAGAGAGTGTGTTATTCTTACAAGAGTTTTTTTTTATGAATATGCAATACAAGCAGAGGCGTCGGCTCTCTTAATGTCATCGCAAATTAGCGAGTGATAGACTTCAGAGGGATTTACTGTTGTTGTTAGTCGTGTTGTTTTTATTAGAAATTCTTTTAGTCCAAAACATACATAAAAATGAGAGAGTGCCGTTCGTGTTGTTCTTGCAAGAGTTGATTTTGTTTGCTTGCGCGTGCATAGAGAGCCAAACGAAATAAAATCACTCGTTGCACAAAAGGTTTCCGAAACAGATTTCAGTACCCTGCCATGAGAAATTACACTTCAAAAGTAATATGGAAAACAATTCAGTAAATATGGAAAACAATGATTCAACTAGAGAAAGTAGTGTAAATAAACATTGTAAGTATGTATTTAAATATATTACAAACATTTTCTATTACGAATAGATCACATGTATAACCTGTAATCATTTGCAGTGTATAACCTCAAAATTTACATTATACGTAAATATTTAACCATTCATCATTCTTTGTATTTATTTCTCAATCTCTTTTTAGGTGACTTTCAAATGGAAAATTATTGTTCAATCATGCCGCAAACAAGTGCTGATAAATGTCGAGAGTATGGGCAGAAAAAAAAAACATGGCAGAAATGATTATAAAATATGTAATGATGTCTCACTGCTTTAGTGTGTAGAGTATCGGCAAAAAAAAACATAGCTCTAGCTGTTCATAATGCTCGAGTCAAATGAGAAAATTTCTGAAAAAGTTGTAACCTTGGTCGAAACTCATCAACCTTGGATGGCGTCATCACATTATCGGAAATATCTTCAAGAAGAAGTAAACAGTGTACCTGAAACTCTAGTTTTCAATCGAGATCAATTCAATAACGGCTTCGCACAAATTCTATTGAATAAGGATTTAATAAGGATTTGAAATTTTGACGTGCCGCTTTCGGGTTTCCCAAAATCGATAAAGTTCTCTCTGTTTTTTCAGGTGAAAATGAAACTTTTTTAACCATACGACGATTCTTAAAAGGATCACTTGTACCCCACTAAAATGATTTATAATGTTGAAAATATTTACGAATAAATTAATTGCACAGCAGGGCGTATGATTGTTTTTAATATTAATATTGAATTATAAGTAACTCATACGCCATGATGTACTGTGAAAGTAATCAAATGATTGAGAAATTTAATAAATTTAGTAAAATAATCGCAAATGGTGAATTTTGATAGCACTCAAAAGAGTAAATTCTAAGCGCCGCAGAGTTTTAAATGTGTGCATGTAATTTATATGCAACTTGGGCTTAAAGTTTTGCCGTCGTTGAATATTTTGATAGAATAAAACTTATGATGCCAAGGTTGTTTTTGCAACTAAGATAGTTTTTATATTCAGTGACTTGTAGTAAAATTGCCTGCAGAAGAGTTTTCGTGAACCTATAAAACATTTATTACCCTTCCTTATTGGTAATTTTAGCATTTGCTCAAAAAAATTTGTGTTTATAACATTTTAAAAGAATCGAATAAGGAATTTAAAATGTTTGAAAGAAATTTTGCTCGTAAAATTATACTATAGGTCATTAGGTTAGGTTAGGTTGGAGTGGCTGTCGAGAGACACACTTAGGCCTGAACGACCCATTGTGATACCACATAGTTGGACCTACAGTTTAACGCCGATTCCGAACGGCGGTGTGGCAATTTTTTATCGGCTTGGTGGTTTTGCCATTACCAACCAATGTGTGTACTTGTACACTATCTTATAATTCTCATACACTTCATATTGATAGTGAATATAAGAAAGTAATGAAAATTAACCACCAGACGAAGACGGGAATCGAACCCGAACCTCCCAGATGAAAGTCTAGTGCACTACCCACTAGACTATCGAGGTCGTCTAGCTATCGAGGTCGTCTATAAGTCATTAAACACCAGAAATGTGTAAACTTAGTTTTAGTTAGTATAAAAAATATCAAAATTTGAATTTTAGAGTATTTTATCAAATGAAGTTTTAAAATCAAAAATAGAAAACTTTGTAGTTTTTACATTTATTTGAGTAATTTATTAAACTAAACCGTAACGTAAGACTTTTTAGTGTTTAGTATAAGTAAAAAAATAGCACAACATGGCGTATGATTGTTTTTAATATTAACTTTGAATTATAAGTAACTCATTCGCCATGATGTACTATGGAAGTAATCAAATGAATGTGATTCGCATGTTTAAATTACAGAAAAATGTGAAAATTTATTGTCATTTTAAATAAAAAAAACATCTAACTAAATAAAAAGACAAACGAATATGTAAAGGGAATATAAAAATAAAAAAAAAAGAAGCTAATAAAGATAAATTACAAACATTCCCAGAATTAACACACAACAATAACATTTTACTCTACTATGACTAATAAAACCACTAGAGCGTTTATTCTATATTCTTTTGTATTTCTTATTCGTGCGTTCGTATTCAGTTTCAATGAAAAATTAACTTGCTAAAGTGATGTAAGAATGTTAAATATAAAAAAAAATGCCAGGAATTTAGTTTATTTTTATTTTTGAATGTAATTGTAGCGATGGGCTATTATTTTAAATAAGAATTGAGTAGAGTTATCATATTTCAAAGACAGACAAATAATTGAAGAAGAGGAAAACATGGAAAATTTAAACTAGCCGCAGTTATTACCAAATAAACAAAAATATTTCGGGGTTAAACTGTTTTCAATTGACATGCACTTAGTCAAAGTATACAAATGTGTATCTTCCACTAATAAATTTATGTGTCATTTAACAATATATACATTAATCCATTAATTTATTTATGCATTTTTATATTTACAACAGAGTTAAGAGTAATTGTGTATAATTTTGTTTAATGTCTGTATTTGTGTATGAAAATCTTTTTAAATAAAGTAAACAAATAAATACTCAAATCGAAATCGCAAACAGAAAAAACAAAAATAAATATATAAAGCAAACATTTTCATATAGACTTACCACCATACGTCTGACACGTGCCATTCTGCGGTATTGGGTCGAAGAAGGCGCCGTTTTGATGATGTTATCACGATACAAGTAAATCACCAAATTACAAAAAAAAAAAACAACAACAAAAAAACTGAAATGCAAACAAACCGGAAATGAAAGCAATGTATCAATGAAACGCAACAACGCACGCGACAATGGAAATTTGTTTTTAAATTTTGTTTTGCTTTACGCTTTATACGATTTAATTCGAGCGACAAAAAACGGAAAACCGTTAACGGAAGTGCTGAAGCAAATATTTACGGTACAAGTAACAAGCATATATGTAATTGTAAAGCCACTCAAGTCTAAAGGACTAAAGCTGAAGCTGCTACTTTGCTTCTGTGCTACAATTGTATGTTGGTAAAATACTAGCCACAAGAAAAAATTTACCAACTTTGTTTTAGATTGTTGTGGAATTTAAGCACGAGTTTGGTATATTTTTTTTATTTTTGTATTGCTTCATGTAATCACACAATAACACACGTAAGCACTATGTTTGTATGCATGTATGTGTATAGCATAAAAATACAATATTAACACAACTCATTACAGCACCGCCACTACCACCATCATCGTCAACATTACGCATACACAAGCACACGCACACACAACAATGTAACCAGCAGCACTAAAGTAAATTTCTGTATACGTATTTAATTAGCGCAAAAATTTTTTAAAAAAATTAAGGCAATCAGAATGAAAAAATTTTCAGTAAAATTCTTGCATACATAAATTTAATTGCTCAAATAACTGAAGTAGCACCGTTTTTGTTGTTGTTTTTTTTTTTCTTTTGTATTTATTAAAAAACTTTTTGTTTTAGTTTTTTCAAGTATCAATTTCTTTTAAAATTTATATGCACACATACACACACACTTTAATAAAAATTCACTTCCGTTTTTAGACAAGTTTAAAATATTGTTCTCTTTTTTTCATTTCTATGTGATTATTGTTAAGGCTCCCTCGTTTGGTTAATTTCGTTTTTATCGACCGCTTCGCCGCACGTCTCAGATGAAACTGAATTTCCAAACAGATTTTCACAAGATAAAATACCCCGGAAAAAATTTATATGAGAGAAATGCTATACAGTAGTTAGAAGGAGCGAGAGAGAGAGAGAAAGAGCGAGAGTAAACAATTTTCTTTACATCAAAATGAGAAAGATAATAATGAGAGAGTGGCGCGTAAATGGAGTGAGTGTATGAGTGTATGTGTGTATTTGTAAGTGCACTAAGTATGAGAGAACGTAAATATGAATATCATACAGTGTTGCCAGCAGTAAAGTTTGTTTGAAAAAAAAAATATATATGTAAATAAGGAAAGTAAATGTACAGTTTGGTTATATACGAAAATGACATAACATGTAGATATGTGCATATATTTCATTCCGGTTTCGTAATTAAGAACTAAGAACAAAACAAAGAAAAAAAATACATGAACTAAGAAAATGGGCACTTAGAACTTATTTTCATATTCACTAAAAAAAAAACAAAAATTTGAAGAAATTGCAGAAACGGAATGATTTGAGACCAATACATGTTTTCTTTTACTTTTTAATTAAGTTTTTTAGTTTTCGTTTAACATCATATTTGATATTATTTACAATATATTTTTCAGTATGAAGAGAAAAAGCTCTGAAGAGAAATAAAACTTATCGGCAGCTAGTCTAATGAGGTTTTGTCTACTAAAAAATTGTAAGCTCACTTAGAAGTTCACTGAACAAAAAATGAAAACTTCACTTTAGCTGCGCAAGATTTGCCACCAAGACTAATGGTATATTTTTAGAAATAAAATAGATATTGATATATAAACTTGTTTCGTACCCTATATTCGTTGTTTGCAGTTATTTAGCGAATCTTTATAACAACAAAATACAAGAAAAATATAAATTTTTCCCGCAGGCAACTGATTTTTTGAGGTTTTTGCAATTTTTAGCTTCTCCTGAGAAAAACAAATACTACATACTTATACCTCTCTATCTCAAGACACGCGGCTCTAAAGATGCCAAAAAAAAATTACAAACATTTCTGTTCTGAATTGATTCAACCATGTCCAATTATACGTCCTTCTCTTCGATCGTCTGTCCTTCGAAAAAAATTTTAACATTTTCAACCAAATATGGTATATTCTTTTGAGTATCGAATTTGTACGAATTTGTGTGGTAAATGAAAAAAACTTTAATATCATACCTTATTAAAAAAAAAAATTACCCTTCCCTCTTTTCACACTTTTGTACTGGAGCAGCCTCTAAGTTAATTTTTCACTAAAAACGTTTCCCAAAAATGGGTACCCACACCAGGAAAACTCCGGCATACAAGTCTTAAGCGAAATTGGATGTCTCAGTACAAAAATTTAAAAAATTTGGTTAGTTCTCGAAAAAGGGAAAAAAGGTAAGTAATTCTCAAAACTGTATTTCTCAAAACCACGCTAATTTTCCATAAAACTGAACTCTTCATAAAGAAACATCACACGAAATATTGTACAAGTCAATCAAATATCAATCTACATATATATAAGAATTGAGTAAGTATAGTAAGACTGATAATTACTTACCTTCAAAATACTATAAAAAAATCACGCCCACATACAATGCAAAGAAAAACAAATTTTGGAAAATTATTGCCAATCAAGAATTGATGTCGTGCAGAAACATTTTAATTCTCTGTCTAGTAATGACCTAATTGTTTTTTTATTTTTAATGAAGGTTTAATGGATTGAATAAGATAAAAATATTTTTGTTAACAAACAAAATATTATATATTATAAAAATGCTGCAAGTTGCTCATACATTTCATCCTTAATTATTAGACAGTAACCGTGTATGCCGAACGTAGCATACTAAATATTACTGTAACTCTCGTGTAGGCAAAAAATTCTCTCTAAAAAAATTAACCATTCTCTCGCTCATTTTAAACACATACATTGAACAAATTGCTCTCTTCTTGGTTTTACTCTTCTGACGCACGTTTTATATATATATATCCATCTAACTATTGCCATACACTTGCACTTACTTTAGTATCGCTCAATCCCAGGTGACCCATTACAACAACAACATGATATACATACATATACTTAAAATAATACATGCATACATACATATATAGATATAAATATGTGTGTACACATATATATGTGAGGAATTACTCTTTGAAAGGTGAATGTGTCGAGATATTTTAAAATCATTTCGTTGATGTTGAACTTGTTGAAGTAATTGGCGCGCGTCTCACCTGAATTTTCTTTACTTCAATTTTGTGTGGATGTCATCCTTTTTACTCAACTTAAAACAACATAACTACTTGATGAAGAAATACGCACGTGGATATCATTTATATGTATGTGTGTGTGTGAAGGTATATATGTATGTATGTATTTAAGAGTGCAACCATATGTTATATGCGTACGGACAACGTGTTGATGTAATTACAAAAGCTCTTGTTGAGTTTTTCCTTTGAAATAAATCTTGAAATTGGATAATGCAATTAATTAAAAGCATAATTGAAAATTTTACAGTAATTAAATAGATGATAGAAGAGGAAGAACATAACGCTATGCAGAGAAAATAAAATTTTTCTTGTAAATTAGTATTCATTTCAGTGGTCAAGGTAGAAAATATAATAACTAGTTAAATTAAATTATGTTTGTGTACAACAACAGTAAAAGGAAAAATAAGATGGTATCATTTAATGTCAATGTAATGAAATATATTGTACTTGAATTTCATAGTAGATCTTTACATTGGGACACATGAATTTCGTAGTTTTGGAGTTTTTCATGTATTATCATGAAGTAATGAAAAAGATAATGAAGATGTTTAAAACACAATGACTTCAATTAGTAATGCTCTAGGTAAAATAGTTATGTATGTTTACATATATCAATATTAACACTTTGGTGAAAAGTATAATGCTGACCTTGATTAAGTTTATCTCAAAAATGGGTGTGCATATTAAAATATGAACGTTTGAACATTTTTCCATTTAAACGTTTTTCCCTTTTTAATTCTTTTTCCCCCTGAGCATCATTTCTAATGCCATTGCTAATCCATTGGCAAATCCTTTAACATGTGTTATGTCCTTTTTGTCATGTCTTCTTCCCTTTATATTTCAAATACTTTTGCTCGCCAGAATGAACTTTAGTATAATCTTTTGAAAAAAAAACACACATACACACACACAGAAACTACCGGACTATAAGACTTAAGTACGCTCGTATAATCCCAGCATAGAGTTTAGTTTTCTTTGTACTTAAAAAGCAACTTCAACACAAACAAGGAAAACTTTAGGTATTCGTATTCTATTTTTAAACAAACCTCAAATGTAAAAAAATAAATATTTATTTTTACTTTAAGTTTCAAACAAGGAAGTATATTTCTCTTGCCTTTACAAAATATTTAAGAAAACTGAAATCGAAATTGAATTTATTCTTTTTTCTTTTCTTTTTTACAGAGTGAAAACTTACTTGAAAATAGAATCGCAAAAGAAATGAAAAATATAGCAGCAACAGCAAAAGGATTACAACATTTCAAAAGCAATAACACCATCAGCAGCAGCAGCAGAAAAAGAGCAGCAACAACAATAACAAGGAGCAACAATGAAAAGAATTATTACAGAAAAATTATTTTATCGATTGTCATTTTGTCAGAAAACTTTGTAAAGTATTTTATATTTAGGATTAAAATTTATATTTGTAAATGAAAAGATATGATTGTGATATACTTTAAGAAGACATAACATATTTTTCTTAAAGAAGAATTAAATAGAATTAAGTTGATAGTTTAAGTTTATTATTTCATTTTGTTTTATTATAAATATAAACATATTTAAGTATTTATATGTGAGAAGAGAACAAAGACAATTGCCAACTGAGTGACTTTACTCGCAAAAGTAAATAGAGCTACTAAGTAAAAGAGAAAATCAGCGCTGCCTACTTATTATTTTATATGGCAACCAAGAATAAAAGGAAGGAGTTTTGTTGATAGCGCTTTAAATTGGCAACACTGATCGCAGAGAATAAAAACAGGTGATTGATATTTACCTCAGAGTGCACTCTCTTAGTTTTAGATGCGCTCTCTCACTCTAAAGAGTGAATGAGGCTAGTAAATAAACACGAACAGAAAATATGAATGGACTAACGGGAGTCAATCACCCTAACGAACCATGACAGTCATATTATTGTAAGCAACAAAACTTAAATTTTACATTTTTCTTTCATTTTGTATGCCGCCATATGCGAAATAAAAAGTTTCTCATAAATTTTTATTTAGAATTGCTAACAATTTATATTAATAAGTTTTTCAAAACATGCTACTAGTATTAAAGTTAAATTTTTGATAAAAAAAAATATTTCCGAAAATTGGTGCTTACGATAATTTGGCGATAATGATTCGATATTTTGTGTCGTTTAAGCAAGTAACACACAATAATTAGCAGTTAATCCTTAATATTAATAAGTTTTTAATAGTGTGAAGTATTATTTAATCACAAAATCTTTTGAAAAGGGACCTAAATAATAGATATTTGTTGATATATGTACGTGATGATTATATGAAGACCGAGTTTAAGTGTAATGAGAACAAATTATATATGAAGAAAATAAATCGATTTATTTCTTATAACATAATGAAAATAAATTAAACTAGACGGTAAGGCCGCTGGTCGCTGTAGCCTAGTGGTTAGTGTATTGGACTGCTACGCAGAGGTGCCCGGGTTCATATCTCGGCACGCTCAAAAAAATCAAATAGAAAATAAAAATTTTTCTACATGGCACCACCTCTTGGCTGGCAATGGCAAACCTCCAAGAGTAAAAAAATGCCTATGAAAAGCTTTTCACTTTGTCGTTCGGATTCGGCATAAAACTGTAGGTACCTTTCATTCGTGTATAAATATAACTCACACAGCATGAATGTATGCGAAAAGCTCGGCCTTGGCCCTCCATGGGCTGTTGTGCCATAATAGTAGTAGTAGTAGACGGTAAGGCCCCAGTAACTGGGGAAGAAATCTCTTAATGAAAAACAAATAACAAAAGAGAACCAAATTATACTTTCTTATTTATTATTTACTCCCGCTTAAGCAATGATTTTTTCAACGATGAATGCAATGCTTTTGTTCAATGAGCAAATTTTAAAAAACTTCCGACGCTAATATTTTGGTATTGGCTAAACCGATCTGATAATTTTTGGCTAACCTACTCGTCAAGCTCTTTAAATTGATATATAATATGATATCGTAGCACTTCTCGATCTTCTGGAATAAAATGTAGTTACATTAATAAATGTACATACGTAAAATATTTGTAACTAAAAAGTTTCACAATTTCAAATAATGTTATATAAATTTTTGCTATTGTTACACATTTCGCCCGCATTTATCTAAGTATTTTGCATATTTCTGTGTGAATAGTTGAAATCATTACATGGAAACGGAAATGAGAATATGTGCTCCGTTGATAATAGCTTTTTAAGGCGGATGGATATATGTAAAAAGTATTTTTTGGTTATTGTGTAGTTTTGATTTAGGGCAATTCGAAATATGTTTGCTTTGAATTTGTAGATATTATTGTTTCTACTATTTCTGCTGTAAGCAGTTAATTTATTGTCAATACAAACGTTGCTAAATGTATGTAAATGTATCCTTTTTGTTCAGTTGAACATATTTCATTATTGATTTTTTATACTACACAAATACGAGTACATGTATTTACATATAGATGAGTTGTTGATTTTCAAAATGGAAAAGGCAGCCATGGTAAGCTGAAAACTATTATAGATACAATAGATATATTAACTAAAACAGTTTGGAAATGTGAATAAAATTTAAGAATTGCTACAAATTTTTTTCAATATAAATTCAAAGTATTAATTTTAAAACGCCAAAAACTCTATAAGAATTAATTAGGCTCTCAGCAAAAGGAATTAATACATTCTGACTTACTTAAAATACTATTCTTTGTTAATTTCTTAGAATCTCTGAATAAATCCTTTGTAGTTAACGCTCACTTATTCAACAAAATAATCCAAACATTGCCACCATAAGTTTGACTTTCATCGGTTAATCATCAAATGTGTATTCGATTTGATTTGCATATAGAATATTTTTGAAATATTTTTTCTATAAGGAAAATATTGATTGTGTTGTTGAAAATGATGAAGACTATAAAGGCGATCTTGCGAAAGTGATTAAGCTAATTTTTACTTATGTGTGTATGTGTATACGAATGTTATTATGTACATACGTGGAAGAATTGAAAAAAAGGGGCAATACTAGAAGTGTACTATCATATAACACGAGTTTGCAAATAATCCACATAGAAAAAGGCAACACTGGCAAATACGAATAAGATACAAGAGACGACAAAGAAGAAACCATTGAGTACATGAGAAGACTCTGAGAGAGTCGATGAGTTTTTGTCATATGAACGTATGTGGCAGTGATGGAAAAGTAGGTACAATTGTACCATTTTTCTGCTTTTTCAAGTTACAAGGTACATTAGGTACAATTGATACATTTTAGGTACATTTTTTTATTAGCTAAAAAAAATTTTAAAACTAAATTGCATAAAAAAAAAATATTTTGTAATAAGTGCCTATTTAAATTTAAGTTGCCAAAGTACTGTATTGGTTAACTCCAAAGCTTACAGCTCTGTTATTGCTATTTATAAAGGGAAACATAGTACAAGGGAAAATTTTCAAATCGAGTAATATTTAATGGTGCCGAGAGAGAGTCAAAATAATAAGAAGTTTTAAGAAATTTAGCAAAAATTTTAAACATTAATTCTTAAACATTATTCAATTTAGAAAGTTTGAAATTTTAAGAAATCATCACTGGAATGGGGATCGGGCTTATTTAAATGAACAAAGTCGTTTACGTCGGCTCTCTCAATTTCGTTTTTCTCAATGTAGTCTCTCTCAATGTCGTCTCTCTCTCAATGTCGTCTCTCTCAATGTCGTCTCTCTCAATGTCGTCTCTCTCAATGTCGTCTCTCTCAATGTCGTCTCTTGTGCTATATAGAAGAGACAATCGGAAGAGAGAGAGGAGTCGTTGTGAGATCATTATTGACATCCAAATTTTTTATTTAATTGTCAAAGATGCACAAATTATGCATTATATTTTAAAATTAAAAACAAAAATATATTTCCAAGCATGTATATTTCCAAATTAGTTTTTTTTGTGGTGGCACAGTGAATTCACACAGATTCGAGAGAAACTAATTACTTGAAACATGATTCAGAATTTAAAATATTTTTATAATTTCCAGAATTAATTTTCTAATTAATTCCTCATGGTGAAATGAAAATAAGTGGCTTAAATTTATAACAATTTACATACAAAAGAGTTTATTTGTAATTTTCACACACAATCGCATTTCAACTTGACTGCGATTTTCAAATTCAATGGCATTTACACTATGAAGAGAGAAAGTTCAAATGAATTTTGTGCATGTGACACATAACCATTTTTATATTTCTATACATAGACCCACTCACGAACATACACACACATATTTTCAGTTCCCAGTATTGTCACACTCAAGATATTTCTAATTAAATTTCCACAAATGCGCCTGTAATTGTCCTCGTATATGTATATATTGGAATGTTTGTGTTCATACATGTGTGTGTGTGTGTGTGTGTTTTTCTATGAATTTACATAAAACAGGAACTGCATTTGTCAGTTCAGTTCACTGCTTGCAATACAATGACAAAACAGCTGCAATGACAACGACAGCGACAACAAAAACACGTACACAATCACTTGAAATGCAAAAATGCTGTGCAGATGCACAACTTTTGTGTTAGTATCAATTAAATTTGTTGGTAACTTTAAGAAGACATTGGTTTGTGGCATAATAAGAATGTTTGTTTCAAATGAATGTTGCATATTGTTAATGGTTTTGCTTTTTTAAGTTAAAGTTTTTCTTTGAAAGATTATATGCATACATGCTGAGAAGTTCATGGAGAGAGAAAGTATTATAAAAGATTAAGTTTTCGTTTTAGTAAGAAACTAAAGTAAACTTTGCTAGCTTTTAGACTCATTGAGCTTATAAAATGTTTTCAAGCAGGAATGTTTTGAGTGCATAGCAAAGAGGATTATTTTCGGAATAGAATGAGAAGAAAGAAAATAAATAAAATAAATAAATTGCAAAAGAGGGTGCTAACCGAGGAAAGAAATGAAATATCATTCTACTAGGCTCAAATTAGTAAGCTTAGACCATTAAAGTAACTAATTGAGAATTGTATCCTAAAAAGACTAGCTCTACGTCTCAAGCTAAGTAAAAAAAACTACACACTAAAGAATTTCAACGTTTTTATATATTTTATATTCATTTCCGCCGTGCGTAATGTCACACACAGCGTTTTTTCCATATTACTTTCTCAGTGATTATTGGCGCGCACGAAATTCAATCTGTTGAAGTTTTTGCAATCTTCTTCTCTCTATTTTGTGTTTGTTGTTGTTTTTTTCTATTGATACTCTCTACATTTTTCGGCACAAACTCGACTTAGTACACGTATACAATACATGAAAGGAAAGTTCAGCTATATGCAATGAGAGAGAGAGAGAGACGCGTTTCTCGGCTCTCTCACTAAATCAGATGAGATAAAACTGCGAGAAGTCGACTCTCTGCTTGATTATATAAAGCCGATCTCCATCGTTCGCTAAATACTAACAACTTCGTTTCTTATTAGTTTCATATGAGTGCAACAAAAATGCGATTTCCGATGCAAAATTTTCAATACACAACAACAAAATAACAAAAAAAGAATATGTACAAATCGGTGAAAAAAATAGGAATCAAATCAGTGTGCAAACAAAATTCAATTGTACTTAAATGAGAGAGTTTATTTAAAAATTAAGAGATCAAGAGAACAACAAAGTAAAAGAGTAAGTTTGTTTTCTTTGATGTTGTTCTTCCGATTGTGTGTTTGGACGAAAAAGAAGAGACGAAAGCACGGTCGTTAAACATCAAACGCATATTTTATCGCATAAGAAATATTAATTTAAAAAACCTCAAAATCTCAAAATCTTCCTTCAGAACATTTCAAATTGGAGGAATATATGAAAAATATAGACATAGGACAGGACGACATCACTTGATTTTGTCGAAAAACTATGAAATCCCGGAGCACATCTTACTGCACTGAGAGACACTCACTTGTAATGCATGGTTTTCACTATGTCATATTACCTGTCAAAAAGAGAGAATTTCCTATAATTTGACTGAATTTGACATAGTGAAAACCAAGCATAAAAGGTAATACATCTGGAACACATGCTAATCATTCCTCAGTGAGATCGATCTTTCTGAAACCTTATAATTAACTTGCCATTAGGGGTGAAATAGACCTAAGTTATATCTATCTATCTGAGAGAAACATTGTCAGCCTATTAGCTACTATTACTACATATTAGTCTATCAGAGAATTATGCGGCTCTGGGAACCCCAGTGGAAACGAAACAATAATACGAATGTTGTACGATTATTTACCCATTTTCCATATTCTTCAATTTTCTAAGAAAGTTACTTAATATTAGTAGATTTCTTGAGTATTCATATGTGTAAAGGTGCCCTACAAATGCAGCAGCTTGAAATGGGACACTTGACCTTTAACATAATTCCTAATAAAACAATATAAATGGAGCTCAAACACGGAAAAACGAACTACTACGTCACCCAAGTTTTCTCTTTGTAATTTGATATTTTCTTTTCCTTTTATAAAAACTTCTAGTACTTATCTCGAATTCTCGATAATTTATTTTGTAACTATGTTGTAAAACATTTTATTTCTTTAAATCTGATCATATTAAATAAAATTTTATGTATGCCAGAAAACATGGCGGAAGTGTATATTTATTTCTACATTTAATCCGTTGAATGTCGGAGAAGAGCGAAAACGAAAGAACTTCGATTTTATGAGAGATGCTACATAATTAATCTAAAAAGAGAGAGTACTATTTGAAAAGTAAGAGATCAAGAAAGCAAATAAAGCAAAGAGCATCAATCATACTTAAATTGGAGCATAACGGCGTTCATCTGCCAAAAACTTTTTCATATGGACGTGAGAGAGTTTAAGATAAATGACGTAAGTTTCTGTTTTTTTTTTTTTTGTTCACCCAACCATTTTTCATTCGAAGGAGGGGAAACGAAAGCGAAGTCGTTTAACGTTTAAGACAACCTCATTTGCATAAAGGCGAATTCAGTGAACGAGTGACAAATTCTCTCTTCTCTTTTTTTAATATGAAGTTTTTACGCTCCCATTTCAAGAGATCGGTCGGTGAATTCACCTTAACAAATATTCATTTCAAAACAAACAAAAAAAAAATGCTCTCTTTCTGTGTGAATTTTCAATAATCTCTTTAACTCTTGCGATTTCGTTTATACTTACTACATAATTACATAAAAAAAAGTCAGAGTGTATAGTGTGCAACAATAATACTCTTTCAAAAAGGATTATAAATGTTCCTTAACAATGTGTAATTATGAAGCGAATTAAGAAAGCAAAAAGAAACAAAAAATACGAAAACAACAAAAAAAAAAACAACGGCAAAAACAACAATAAAATTGAGAAACGAAAACAAAAGACAAAGTGACAATGAAAAATTACAAGAAATTAAATTAAAAATAACTAAGAAAAACCAAAAGAGAAAAGCATGTGAAAAAGGAAACAAACTCATTGACATTTTATTTTCTTTTTTTTTTTTTTTTGCTGTTTTTCTTTCTCATTATACATTTTAAAATGTTGTATTTTTTGAGTAATTTTGACGCGGTTTGTGTACAAATGGCACCCACAGGATAGAACTCCAAACACAAAGAGCTTCTTAGGATGTTATTGTGGACACAGAAAGGATATTTATATAATGGAAAGAATTTATTACAAGCATAAAAAAATAAAACCAAAATAAATGAACAATGCTTGCAAAAAAAAAGAATTAAGAAAAGAAAACCACAAAAAAAAAACAAAATGTAGAAGAAAAAACACATTATTTTGCGTTTTTGTTTTCTCTTATTTATTATTTATTATATGTATTACACACACGAGGGCATATATACATACATATACATGTATGATTGTATGTGTATGTAGGTATGTTGAAAAACTTAAACACAAAAAGGCAACCAAAAATAAAAGAAAAATCACTTTCGACAATGATTTATCATCGATAGTTTGCTTGGCTAAAAGTATCAAGAACCGACAACATACCAACATACATACCGACTACTTATATTGACTGCAAGTGGCATTTTTGTGGGATTTCATAATGAAATTTTGTTGATGTGTAAAAATGCGAAATAAGTCAAATTTTTCTTTCATATTTGCATTGTGTTTAGTTTTTGTATAATAGACGAATTTGTAAATGTAAGTTAAACGCAAGGATTTAAGTTACAGTCTTATTTAAAATGTATACAATGATGGTGTAGTAGAAAACATAAAAAAACAATAAATTAAGAATTTTTAGCTTCTAGTTGTAAAACTTGAGCATGAAAAAACTCTGTGTATGGCATTACACATAGCGGACATGATTGTCACTCGTGGCACAATCGTCAGCCATATTTTATTTTCAGATATAAATTTTTATTAATATATCATTAATCAAGTATTATTTCTGTAAACTTTTATATTGTACTAATATTACACAACGTTATATAAAAGTCAAAATACAATACTAAAAAAATACACCTCTGTTCTTTGTTACTCCCCCACAATACCGTTAAAAAAAAAGGTGAGAGAAATCATCGTTGCGTACTCGTTAATTCAGCCGAGTAGCCAAGAGCATATAAATGAGAAAGTATTAGTTGAAAAGGAAAAGATCAAGAGAGGTGAGAGAAATCGTCGCTGCATACTCGCTAATACAGCCAAGGAACCAAAAGCGAAAAATTTATTAATTAAAAATGCAAAATGCAATTGTACTTAAATAAGAGAGCATTAGTTGAAAATGACGAGATCAAGAGAGCAATAAATTGAAAGAGCAAGTTTGTTTTCTTTACTGTTGTTCTCTCGATTGTGTTTTTGCATGAAGGAGGGAAGACGAAAGCGGGGTCATAAGAAATAGTAATTCAAAATATAAAGCGCATATCTATCAAAAAAAAACTTCTCAACCTCAAAACAACAACACAACACACTGTTCTGCATGTCATTTTGTTTCACACTTTATAAATAGAAAACATTAAGAAATACTTGATCCTAATCATTGAAAAGTGTATTTCATTTAGTACTACACGTCGTATGAGTAACATTTGATTTTGATTGAAGTATAGTATATTTTTATAACGCTTCTCAGCAACATACTAAAAATAAATTTAAAAAACTTGTAAATTTATGAGAAATTTAAAAAAGGAAACCAAAGAAGAAAAAGTTTTGAATTTCATCCAAAAACAAATTGTAAAAGTAATACGAGTATGTGTTTGTAGGTATGCCCTAAAATATATTATAAATCAAGTGCCAAATGTCAAAACGCAGCTGGAAAGATGTTGGCAAAACATCAAACAATTTTATTTACTTTAAAAAAATACATACGCTAATACATTCACACATGCATACATATGTATAGATAGAGATACATTTCCTCGAATATATATGAAAACACAGTTGGATGCCAAAGTGCAAGTAAAACACTCAACAGCTGATATAATAACAACAACAACAACAGCAACAACAAGAGTTATAACAATAAAAGTAACAATATGTATACATATGTATACATATAGTATGTGCAGTAAAAACTGTTTTCTTATCTATTTGCACTGCAAGCACACACTCACTTCTGTATATCTTTCATACATACATATGTGCATACAATTTATTTATATATATATACATATGTATATGTGCGTATATATCATTGTCATATGCACGTTTCTATTTATTGTTGCTGTTTTTCCTTATATTTTTGGTTGATATTATTTCAGTTTTATTGTGTTTTGTGACATGAGTCGATTACAAGTAAAACAGACATGAAACCTTAGCATAAAAGAAGGCGCAAAAGAAATTGTGCTCAAAAAAATAAATAAATAAAAATGAATTTCCTACAAGATGTTAGACAGCATGACGCTTTCATATTTTTTCATCTAAATGTCATATGTATATATATGTATAAACATAAGAGTGATGCTTATTTTGGTTTTGTGATGATTTTTCCCTCCCAAGTTTTGAAAACTAGGAAAAAGTAATACAATTTGGAAAAAAGAAAGATCCAGCAAAAACTTGGAATCAAGCAAGCACCATTTGAGAACCAAAATTGACGCCGTAGAACTAATGATGAAAAAAGGCGATCATCTTTTTTCCCATTCAACGTTCTCTTATGGCACCTTGGTGATTGGTGAGCCATAAGAGTTCGCATTTTCTAAGAGTAGCACTGCCATTTGTTTCTTCCAATCTAAGTGATTTTTGTAGCCACTTATTATTCTGTACTCTAGGGAATTCTAGTAGGCAAGATAACAGTGGGGGGAGGGGAAGGAAAAAAATTAAAAATATTGTGTTCGTTATAGAAAAAACCTTAGGCACAGATTTTGATTACAAAGGTTATAATTTTAGAGGTATCTATAAAACATGCATAGTTTATAAAATAAAGACCACTCTAATACACATATAAGAGTGTATATATACATTTATACATAAATAAATAAAATCTGCATGTGTGTGTATTTGAGCGAGTTTTATTGGTGCTAAATTAATTTTTGCATTTTATATCAAATTTGTCAGCTGGTAGGAGAGAGTCATAACTGAATAATAAAGGTAGCCGCATCCAAAATGTCACTCTCATATTTATTCTGTACTCTACTCACAAATAAAAAATCATATTGTGTGTATACTTGTATGTGTGTGTTTCATGATTTCAATTCATACAAAAACTACTACTCTCAGCGCTCTCATCTCATAGTTTGACAGTTAAGTTCAGTTTCTCTCACTCATAAGGCGAATTCATTGACCGAGTACTGCACTCTCTTTTCATTTTTTTTTTTATATGAAGTTTTTACTCTCTCAATTTAAGAGAACGAAAAACTTCATGTATGTATAGAAAACGAAAAGAGAATGCGGTACTCGACCTGTAAATCCACCTTTACATACGACGAATCATCATAACAGATCCTATAATGTGTTTTTCTCTCTTGCAAGAGTAGTTCCAGTAGTTCCAGTTGATTGCTACCCAATTGAAAATAGAATCAACATTGGAGTAATCATCGATCGCTCTAAAGCCTTGCACGCAGTCAAATTTCACACGTACAGAGCTCATTTCCATAGAAAGTGTGTTCAATCGATAATTATGTATGTATAGGCGGCCACTGCTGCTCTAAAACAATCAATGAATTACTCCCTATTGCTCCAGATCTCTTGCAAGTAGTAAAATTTTTTTAAATTGCGCCTTGGGGCATGGATTACTGGCTTTAATCTCCAAAAAGAGTAATGAAAGAATACACGGTTGCTCGACTGTTACGAGCACAAACAGCTCTCTCTCTCTCTCTCTCTCTCACACTCTTTATCTCTGAATCCAGCGGCAAAATTCTCGATTTGGCCAGTAGACGATTCAAAGAGAGATTAACTCGGCTATTATTGTTATTGGTTTTTTTGGTCCGTATCCCCATTTTCTTCATTTACCAGAAATACTACCAACATTTTGAACAGTTTTTTTTTTTTTATTTTCTGTGTCAGCACTCCACCAATTATCCAGACGTAATTATTCATAGCACAAAAGCGCTTTAAATCATCAAACCCATTTATAATAATAAAAACCCAACAGGATGTTTATATTTAGATAAAAACACAAAAAAAAAAAAACAATTTACAAAAGTTTATGCCAAAGTTTTTAATGTTTACATCATCAGCATCCCATGTTTCCCCCTTTCAAACATTTGTCATTCTAAATATAACTATAGGTATCTAAATGTAAAAATGTCAAAAAAATGCTTGACCTTTTTCACCATTCAATAATTTCTTAATCAATGAAAAAGAAAAACAAACAAATATTTTTCTCTATACGAACAAACATTCATTTATTCATATGCTCGTAGGTATGTATGCACGCAAACTATTAATTTCATTCATTCATTTTTATTTTTTTTTTTTTGTTGTTTTTGTCTTTCACTTCCTGTACACAATTCTCTTTCTTTCGCTTCAGGCGCTTTTAATTTATAATATCGTATCTTGTTGTTTTCCAGCAAATGACAATGAACGATACCAACACAATATTCCATTTAACTCATACTACCTTAAAAAAATTTTATTGTTATAGTTGCTTACTCGCTTCTAAACTACTAATACTACTACTAAATGCACCCATACATACATATATGACTATGACATCAATCACTCATACATACATCAATCATTTTCATTTTCGAAAATGTTATCTTAATGTGCAAATATTCGAGGAACTAAACAAATATTTGTGTATTCACATGAGAATACATACAAACATACACACATACAAACATATGCATTCAGTGGTGGATTTACGACTTTCGATTTGGGGTTTAGCTTCCCCCCTTGAGTGTTTAAATCCCAAAACAAATTAACGAATCCTGGCATAGCACCTGTATTATAATAGGAATTAGTTAAAAACTTATGCTCACTTATGTTAGATGCACAAATAGTGAGTGCTCCTCCATAGAGCAATGGTTTTATTACTCCAAAAAGAGCAATAAGAGAGATTTCGGTAAATTCGTTCTTTTTTTAAACCTAAGAAACAATACAACAAAACAGATGGTTTGGGCTTCTAGAAAAACAACGCCACGAATAAAAAAAGAGTAAATTTTTCTTGATGCCGACAAATCGAAAAGTTTAGAATTTTTCCGATTTGTTAAATTTAATCGCGTGATAAAAAATGAAAAAAAAAAATATGAATATACTTATATAATGGATAACGTAGCTGATACTGCAATACAACATGACTTGAATTTCATTTGAATATAAATATGTCATATTGGCATAGAGTTACATCGAAAAATAATGCAAATCAATATTAAAATCGAATTTGGCTTAAGCAGCATTGCAGTATCAACGCCAAATTTTTTTTACTCGAAGCAATAAATTCGCTCTCTTCAATAATAACGAAGCAAAGAGGGGAGACAAATTGAAAAGCAAATGAATCCCAGTCAATTGCTCATCTAGAGAGAGAGAGAGAGAGAGAGAGAGCTGTACGTGCTCTCCTTTATAACTCTCTTTGGAGACTAAAACGAGTACTCCATGCCCTAAAACATGCAATGTTAAAAATGACTACAAAATGCAAGAGCTCTGGAGTAATAGAGAGTAAGTCCATTGATCGCTTTAGAGCGCTCGATGATTACTACTACTATCATCCTAAGCTCTACTGGGGGGTAGGGGGGGTGGGGGGGTTGAGCCAAAAATAAACCGAACACTACACGAATCATTCTCTCAATGAGTGAAAATTTTTCATCGAACGATACACAAAACCTTTCAGTGCTAGAGAGAGCACAAACTATATTAATTGTATATTCCTCTCTTGCTTGCATGATACGAATCAAAACCACAACAGAATACATTAAACGAAGTATTGAGCATTCACTAGCAATAGAGCTCGATCAGATTGAAATCTCATTTTTGTATACATGAACGCCGTTTGTTTGTTTGTATTTGTGCATTGTGCTATTTCATTTCATCATTTCAAATCTCTGGTCCCGAATTGCGGTGTATGAAGAGAGACTAAATGAACTGAGCTAATTATTGGATGTATTTTTATAACAATCACTAAACGAATTGTTTGTTTTTTGCTTGTTTTGTTTTAGTTTCGTTTTGTTTCATGAGCACTAATATTTGCTTTGTATATAATTTTCGCTCATGAACAAAACTAATACAAATTAAAAGTGTATTCTTTTTCCAGGTGTTTTGCTTGGTTTTCACTATGTCAAAAAAATTCATATTAAGGAAATCCTCTCTCTCTTTTCTCTCTCTCTCTCTCTCCATTGAGTATGACATAGCGACTAGTGTATCGTTCGTTTAAATGAGCAGACTAAAACGAAAAGGGACGATTCGTTGTTGTTAGTTTTTGTTTTCTGCTTTTGTGGATTTGTATTCACCTCATTCAAAGAAAAACTCTCTGGATTTCTCTCTCTCCCTCTCTTCACCTTTAACATAGATATAAGCATGAGCATAAATCAATGATGGCCACCTATACATACACAATAATCGGCTGATCTCTTTTGTTCTATGGAAATGAGGCCTATATGTGTGAAATTTTTTATGCTTTTGTGCACGCGGGTTACACTTTGCGCTACTGTGCTATAAATTATTGGTCAGAATCGAAAAAAAATGATTTAGCCTTGCTCAACCATCTGCTATCATTTCTAGTTAATTATGTAATTGATTATTTTGGCCAAGTATATCAGAAATATCAACAAAATCTGTTGTGGCCCATTTAACATATTATGAAGCAGAACTTGAAAATTTGTGTATGAATTTATATACAAAACTTCAACAGTTTATTACGAATGAAGCCCAAGAAAACACGTTTTTACTAATGATACTAAAATAATAAAATGCAGTTAATTCATTTTTACTCAAAAAAGCACTTAATACATTTTTGAGCTTAACCATCTATATAGTAGTTATCAGAAACTATGAAATAAAAATATCTAATATAGTATATATGTATCTAAATTAAGAGAAAATCAAGTCAAAAGTTAACAAAGCAAACTCCATACATAAACTTGGCCATCAAGACAATCTTATGAATTTAGGATCATTTTCAGTTATTTATAACATTACTGTTTACACAAAGATTCAATCATACATACACATGATACATCAGTAGATCAATTTTCTGCAAAGCTCATTCACTCACTCATTTCCTCATACAAATCTAATCAAAGAAAACATAAAACACAATACAAAAACAAAAAAATACAAAAAAATCCTCAATGGATTTAAAGCACACGCCAATGAAATTGATGCGCATTTATCACTGAAATATTCAAAGCTTATTTTATGTTATGCTTTGCTTTTCATTTTGAAAAAAAAAAAACATAAGTATACTAAAGACATACTTTACATAATAAATATTTTAAAGTTGACACAATAAACAAATAAAAACAGCAGAAACAGAAGAAAGGAATGGTACTCCCAACAAATAAAGAAGTAAGTAATAAAAACAGAAACGAAACCAAAGGATAGACACAAATTATATGCAAACTAAATGGAATATGGCAGGCAAAAAAAACAAACAAGCGAATATATGAGCATGTGGCAAGAAAGGACAACACTCACAGAGCAATCTAAAGCTGGATCTAAAGAAAACAAACGAGCGATGTCCTTTTCAAGTCATAAATCTCGTTTGTCACATTCGCAAGAAGGCATGTGACTTATTTTCTTCTTTATATTCCTATATAAGTAATATAGCTCTATATACTATATATTTATGTATATATGGTTGAGTGAGTATGTGTGAATGTGGTGTGCTGTTTGGTGGTATATAGGCAACAGTTTCTTTCATTCTTTATTGTGCTCATGTGCTGCTGCTCTTTTGTAAAATATTAAATTTGTGTCATTTTCAGGTCTATCTACATTTTAAATTGATGCTTTTAATCTAAATGAGTGCGCAAAGCCATGAAAACATCCAATTTTTTTTTTCTTCTTTTTTTTTGCGGGTTTTGTGTTGATAAATAACTAAGCTATTCCATGTTGATTATGTATGTAGATATATATAAAAAATTTTATTTACTTAATATGCAGACAGCATAGTTTTAGGCGCACATACTTGCACATTTCATTGATATGATTGATACAGATGCCAAAAACTTTTGACATTCATTTACAATGGAGGGACTGATTAGAAAATCAGCAAAGTCCGTAGTACCTTCGGATTGAAACAAAGTTTAGAAAAACTCGGTATTGAGAAGAGAACACTCTTCGTTTTTACTTCTTCCATTTTTACTTTTTTTTATTGCATGTACTCGCTTTAGCCTCTCTCTCAATTTTTAAAATGAGCAACCGAGTGGAATTCATTTGCTCTTCCATTTCTCTCCTATCTTTGCTTTGTTATTATTGAGTTTTTTTTTACTAAATATAAATATGCATGCATACTCCGACTCGCGAACACAACAACTAAATTAACAAATCGGAAAAAAGTTCAATTTATCGAGCTGTCGGCATTAAGAGAAGTTTACTGTTATTTTTACTTGTGTTTTTTTTGTAAAAGTCTTATTTTGTTGTTATTCATTGGGCGATTATATTTGTTATTGCTGTTTCATAGGTTTGAAAAGAGAACGAATTTATCGAAGTCTCTTTTATTGCTCTTTTTGGATCTTTTCTCTTTTGAGAACTACTCACTACTTATTTGTGCAACTGGGATAATAGTCACTACCACCATCAACCAAAAGTAACAGATATACATGAATTGCTGCCTACGATGCATACTGAAAATCAACCATTATTTCGAATCATGAGCTGTGATGAAAAACGAGTCAAACATTATTTAGAGACAAGGTCCAAAAGTGAAAATGACAGTAGATAGGCCATACATTAAGGAAAAAACAGACTGCAGTATTGTAAGAGAGGCATTCGAATGGAGCCACGTAGAGTTGGAAGACCCGCAGCAAACCTTTAAGTTAAAAATATTGGCAGAAACAGCATCGTAGGGTAAATTATGATTCCAGCTAAAGCCCCTAGGGGAAAATAAAAGGAAATGTATGGAGTTAACCGTCGCTCTATGCTTCACAAAAGGTTAGCGAGCATCAAGAGAAAAAACGATTTCACCCAAGGAACTGAGTGTACCCTCAATGATGACAAAGAATATATGTAACATAAAGGAATTGATCTGGAATGAATAAATAACTATTAACCATTTCTTCATTGGGAAAAATGAACTTAATTTATATGCAGTGTTTAAATAGTATCCCTGAAATAATCAAGTAACATTAAAAGTTTTTCAATTTAAATGGCTTCGCAACTCCTTTGTTAACTTAGTGCAGCACAACACATAAATATTGCTAACTTTTTTCTACACACTGACCTTCTTTTTCTTCTTGCTCTCATATACAAATACTTAACCTTACAATCACACATGAGTAAGCTGCTGTGATTTTTGTTAGTGTCATTGGTATTGTCTCATTGTTGTTCCTTTTATTATTCGAAGACAGCAAAAAAAAAAACACAAACTGTCAGCAACCTAAACTTAAAATGTCATTGCAAAAGCATTTCTCACAAACACACATACATGCAGGAGAATCTAGGCAAATGGAACAGAATGCAGAGATGCATTCCTTTGCCTACATATAAATTTACATACATATTTTTTTTTATTTGCACATGTGTGTATATGTTGGTGAGTACATGTGATTGTAAGTATACATGCATTAAATGAAAGTCAATAAAAATTGTTTTAAATGTAAAAATGCACACTCGACTGTCGAGATGCAATTTAAAAGTTAAATTTGACACACTAAAGTCCTTGAGGGTCACGTTGAAGCTATTCAAATTGAATGATTGCATTGCTGGGTGTGCAAAAAACTGTGTATTTATTTTATTTTCTGTTTCTTTTCTCTTTTTTTTTTTGTTTGTGTTAAATAAAAAAAAATGATAACGCATATAGAGATAAAGTTTAACTCAATTTGGAAAAATCATGAAAGTGTTAAAAGGCATCATAAATTCAAACAAGTATCTAATAAGAAACAGTGAAAGCAGACATGAAAATAAAAGGGATTTTGATGCCAATTATCAGATCAAAGTAGCAAAATTATGCGTGATAAACAACACAGAGAAGATTTCTGTATTACATTAATAAGACCTATCATAGCTTATTGTGTGCTAAAACAAAGCTGCATACACGCTCATGTCGTGCATCCTTTTTGTAGATGAATGAAACAGTTTTACATCAAATACGTAAATCCAAAAGTTCAGATTTCTAAGACAGTTTTAATTTGTTATACATCTTTGAAATGCGTCCAAATACCAGTTTAAAAAGGCAAGTGTAGTCAGGGCCTATTGGACCTGGTCTCTCAAATGGAGACTAGATAATCCCAACATTATATCACTGTATTACCTGGTTTACACTATGTGAAATTCAATAAAATTTGCCAACATGGTGGAAATTTCACATAGGAAAAAGTGAAAAAGTTGTTAGTCTCCTTTTCCATTAGGAAGTTTTTCTCAAAAGAGAGTCGAGTTTGCGGGCAAGAGGGGAAAGACGTAAGGAACAGGTACAGTCGCTTCCGTCTCTCCTTCTTCGTGCAAAAACACAATCGGGAGAGCAATATCAAAGAAAACCAACTTGCTCTTAGACTTTTTTGTTCTCTTGACTTCCTTGCTCGTTTCAATGCTTTTTCATTTAAATATAATTGCAATAGCTGCGCTTACAAGTACACAACGATACTTTGTCTTAACCCCTTTTTCTTTTTGTTTTAGGTTAAATAGTATTGTGGATGGGGAACAAAGAACAGATATGGTGTATTGGAAATGTATCTGTATTATGTATTATGAACACGTGGGTATCAATTTTCTATATTGTCACTCTCCCTCCCATCTCTCACAAGATCAAAGTTCTCTCTCTTTCGCTCTACTACGTCATTCAAATTATTAGGTAATTAAAAAATATTTGTTCCTCTGAGTAAGAGAGAAAATCAGTGTTGCCTACTTTTTGATTTGTACGACAACACAAAATAAAAAACAAAAGTTTTGCTGCTGGCGCATTTAGTTGGGAGCATTGAAAGGAGAGAAAATGAAAAAAGCTATCAACGAGAGAGAATATAAACAATTGAAACTATAAATAAAAAATGTCTGATTGACATTTACTTCACAGTTCACTATCTCAGTTTTAGATGCGTTCACGCTCTTGGGTAAAACTTTACTCTAACGAGTGAATAGGGCAAATAATTTCCGCCGTGTGTAATGCAACACACAGAGTTTTTTTTTTAGATATTTCAAATACTTTTTATACTTCCTAATTAAACCAACTTTACATCTTCAAATCTATAATTTTTATATACCTACATATAAAAATTATGCTTGAACAACTTTTTACGCAACTTATTCCTTTTTCCCATTTCGATTTGATTATGTCATTAAAAGTTTCACACAAACTTTTTTCATATTTATTTTTGTTATTTGCTATGCAAATATTTTATATAAATTTTAAACTTAAACTGTATTATGTCCAGTTGCTGCTTTCCCCAAAGGATTTCCCTCTCTTCAAACCCAACAATTTTTTTTTTTTTTTTTTTTTTTGCAAAACTTTTATTGCAGAACTTTTAATGCAACTGCAATGTGTATTACTCACCAACCAACCGAATAATAACCGCAAAATGGATAAGGAAATTAAATGCATTTACAACATTCGCTATCAAAAATCTACGAAGCATATCGAAAACCACAGAAAAGTAAAGAGAAAAGAGAGCATCGACGAAATATATTTTCACGCCACTTGGAATTTTTAATTGTATGAAAATGTTTTACTTAACTATTTTTGGTTGTTTCAGCTGAGATTTAAGCTCATTTTCCTAAATAATTTTATTTTTGCATAAAGTTTGTTTCAAGGATATTTTGGTGTTGTACTGCCGGATTTATTCTACTGTTGCTGTCATTGGTGATGATGATGGCGAGGATGCACTTTGTGCAAAAGATTTAAATATACTTTAAGATTCTTATAAACAAAAAAAAAAACAACTTTTATTGTTTTCAAATTTTTTTTCACACAGTTTAAAACTTGAGAAATTATTTATGATACTTAAAAGCAGCAGAATTTTATTTATTTATTTATTTACTTAGTGTTTTCTTTAATTAATAGGCTTATTTAATTTTCATATTTTTTTAATTATATTTATTCCCTTGTACTATAAAGTTATAATTGATTTATGTAGTCTTTTACTATATAGTTATTCCCTTGGTTACTATCAAAATTGAATTTATTTGCATCGGAAGTGAACGGAAATGCACAGGAAAACGTATCCTGCATATGTATGTAAGTAAGAACACATACAAATTTACAAATGGATGTGTGTATGCTTGTGATACGACTACGTGCACCTTCTTCCGTTCCATCAGCAAAATTGAAATATTCATATATGGAGAAGAAAATTTATTGCATTAAAATTATTTTCCTTTTACTTTTCCATTGCTCTTGCTGCTTGATATTGAGTAGAAAAATTATTTTGTTGGAAAGCGCATATAATTGGCTTATAATTAAAAGTTATTCAAACTCAAATTTATTCATATTTTATTTTAATAACATTGTGCAACAAATAAAAGTTTTTTTCCTTGCAAATTGAATAGCCATGGTATTAAACTTAAAAAGGATATTGGACTGAACATTTTTGCTAAAAAAAAAGTTATAGTCCAGTATTTCATGATTTTTTTCTACCCGCATTTCTAGGTCAGAGAAGTCATATCACTATAATTAACGGGCAAGTAAGTACATAAATTTCAAGAGCTAGAAATTTTATATCGGAGGCAAAGTTGTTCCTGATAAAAAGATAAACATTTTTTATTTTTAAATCAATTCCCTCCCCACCCCTTGTTAGAGATTTTTAATAAATTTTTATATGTGAGAGAAGAGCAAATATGAGAGCGCTGAGAGTAATGATTTGTATATAAATTGAGATCACGAAACAAACACACACACACATACTTTTCACGAAACACACATACATGCTATGCACACAATATGATTTTTAATTTGAGAGTAGAGTACAGAATATAAATGAGAGCGACATGTTAGATGCGGTAGTAGGGATGCCAACTCATTTTTTCTTTCTCCCCGATAGCCCTCGAGAAATTCCCTGATTTTCGATCCAATTCCCCGCATCGATACAATTTCATATTATAACAGCGCGATATGAACTTTCCATGTAAACATTTAACAGAAAGGAAAAATTACCTAAAATTGACATCAATGAGTGTTATATTAAGGCTGAATTTCTCTGAATTTCCGCGGTCCAAAGCTCAACCAATTTTTACGAGACTGGTAGATTAATAGAAATGTACTTTCTGACTCTGAAATTCTTTTGGCACATGGGAGATTTCACTTCAAGGAAACCCACTCTCAAAATCGATCCGGCTCAAGCTTGCACAAAGTTTAATTCTATTGGATTAAATGGGATGGGGTGTTTCGAGTTACTAGGCGTTCAACCCACTTTTGGATATCATAGTTCTCAAAGGAGAAGACATGGGCTCTCTTTTGACTCAAATAAAAGCAGCAAAAACCTTGTTGTGAGAAAAACGGGTTCAAAGTTTAGACTATCGGTTTTTAACATATAAAATATATTTCATCTTTTTAATGAGGGCTGATCGTAATTTGTAAGCTTACAGATTAGTCAGCAAGGATTAAGAGTTATTAATCAGGAGGTGCTGGACTAAGGCATAGCTTTCTGAACGGTCGAAAAGGAAGTCGAAGCGCCTCGCTACTGTTTTGGCCTGATTAACACTCGAAGCAATAATCGTCTACATCTACGAAAGCACTCTACGTCTCTCTCTGAAATTTTTACAAAATACGTTCGAAATATAATACTTTCAAATAGCACTCTTTTCTAAAAACTAAATAAATCGCAGGGGCCACTTAAAAAAAACAAAGATTTTAAGACCCAAATATGAAATATTGCGTAAGTTAAACGTTTTACATTACATAAAATTTGACAAAAAATATTCTATAGACTTTTATAACTAAAAGCTGAACAACTTCAAATTCCCCGCAAAAAACAGCACATTCCCCGATTCCCCGCACCCAGTAAAATTCCCCGCAAATCGGGAAATTCCCCGCAAATCGTGAAATTCCCCGCAAGTTGGCATCGCTGTGCGGTAGTGTCGGCCCTACCGAAGCATTTTAGGTACAATTTGGAGTTTTTACACTTGTGAGAAAAAAATTGGGCTGTATATGTTCTTACTGCGGTGTTATTTAAAGCCAATGCAGTGCCTAATTTATTTTGTTTATTTGTTTATTTTTTTTATGTAAATACATTTTACAAAATTTCATATGCAATATTTTCTACGAAAATAAAATAATTCGTACAACGATCTAAGTCGTTGTGCCGTTTTTGCTCTGAAAAAATTGTTACATCATATTTACTCTAACTTAAAGTTTTTCATTTTCACTCTCACTCCAAGTCGTATTACTTGAATCGTTCTTGCGCTAAGATATAAATTTATTTTTTTTATAAAGAAAAATGTGGGTAGGAATCAAAAATCATTTGCAGTTAAGATTTCATATGGAAGTATTATTTGTCAATACCAAGGTTATTATTTTTATTCTTTCCAATTCCCTGAATTTGTTACTGCAATCTGTACTAGATCTGTACATAGCAAAATACTTCTCCCCATTATCTACTAGTTAATAAATATTTTGAACTGCACAAAAAACTTTTCATTAAAAGCAAAGTAAAATTTAAAATGTTTTTCAATAAAATCAACACATCAAGCTAAAATTTCCATTAGAAATATTCAGCAAACTGGAAAAAACTGCTGTCAAAGTCAAAGCATATTTTCCATTATAAATCAATTTAGCGTTTTGAAGCTAAAAGTCGCAAGTGCTGAAAATTGTTTTTATTTTGTTTCTGAGAAGAAAAGATGGAGAAGAATATCAAGCAATGGTGTTTGCAAAACAAAAACATTATATTTTTCATTGCATTTTTCTAGTTGCTGAGGTTTTTGATTGTTTTCCCTTTTGCTTTCCATAAACTTTTTTCTTTTTCGATACCTATTTTTTTTTTTTTCATTTTTGTTTGCCACTTTGTGGTAATTGATGAATGTGTTCATTATTTTGGAATCTGCTACATCACGTTCATGTGGTTCACCCGGAAACATAACAAGCCAAAAAAAAAAACAAAATCATGTAAAAAAATGTAAAAAAAAAATTCACATAATGGAGAAAAAATAATTAAGGAATTTTTAAATAATAAGAAACAAGAATATTAAGGAGAAAAAACTGAATGCTTATGATTGCTTAATTAATTTTACAAAGTTATGGAAATGTAACATTTGTTTTATAATTTTTTATATTCGAGTAAGACCGAGAATTAATTAATAAAAAATTAACATAATTATACTACATAACAAAATATCAATTATAACCTTTCAATATGGTGAACTTACCCAGTATTCTGTTTTGTTGTTTTTGTTGTTTTTGCTTATTTTATTTTGTTTTATTTTCATTGCACTCACGATCTACATCTGTAATTTGCTCTTGGGCTTGAATTTTTTCCTGAAAGCCGCTGCTTATATATTTATTCATTTTATTCACTATCACTGACCATTTAATGCATAAAACTTGTAATTTTCTTCCAAATTTCAAACATGTTTATATTATTTTATCGTTATATTATTTTTTGTTTTTTTGTTTTAGCAATTTTTTAAGCAAACAGTGGACAACAAGGCACACAAAATAACTAATAAATACTGAACTAGAACTTACTGAACTTAAAAATAACTGAACTAGAGCGTGGCCATGTTGTACAGATTACCGTTTTGAAGAATTGTCTCTCGGCTATCCCGTTTTGACTCTCTCTTTTTTTACAGTTTCATTTCATCTTGTTCCTGCTCTTTCCATTTCATTTTTTATAACCTCAAATTGGCGCAGTCATCAGCCCGTTTAATCAAAAAAAATGTGAGAGAAATCGTCATTGCATACTCGTAAGCTCAAATGAGTATCCAAAAACACATAAATGAGAGAGTATTAGTTCAAAAGGAATAGATCAAGAAAGTCAAAGAGCAACTTTGTTTTCTTTGAAGTTGCTCTCCCGCATTTGTGCACAAAGAAGGGGAAACGAACGCGGGGTCGTTTAACATCAACCGCATATTTTGTCGCATGAGAAATATTCAATTAAAAAACAGATTTGGTAAGAAAAATATTTGAACAACAGAAGTACGTTGTCCTACGTTGTACCCTCTTGGTCTTTGACTTACCCTGACTTGACAGCTATTATTGAAGTAGAAAATATTCAAGAAATCGATAGATATTTATTATTTATTTATGAGTACACAAACTTTAAGAAAAATTGTCACGCTGAGTTAAGCGATCTAATTTATATTGAAGGCTGAAAACTTAAAAAAACACTACTAGAAGTTAGAGTTCGGTATTCTTCACGTTTGCTGGTTGACGAACAATTGAAATTTCGTGCTTATGCCAATTTCTTGTGTTTGAAGTCAAGTCAAAAACCTAAGTGCAAACATTTTTCCTAAATTCTTTTTTACTATTTAAAAAAAAAATGCATTAAACTATTTCTAAGCGACTTTTTCTTTTTTTTAATGAGACAAATAAGAAAATTAGAGAAAAACAACCTCTGACCATAATTTTTACCCATTCTTTCCGATATCTTTATTTTATTTTATTATAGGCAACCACAATCGATATTTGATTATTGAATCCCGATCTGAAATCCGAGTGGGCACAAGGTCATCGAATCCGCCTCAAATCACTCGGTTGCTTGGGCAACCGAGCTAAACTGAAAACGTACTACCCACTGAAGCTGGTATTTAAAATAAATTTTCTCTCTCCTATTTGTACCCCACTGTAAACAATACATGAGTAGATATTTGTATATGTGAGCGTATTATTTCACTGTTGTAATCAGCATTACTGCACTAATGTTATTGTTGTTTTCCACTCTTGCTCTCCTGCTCATTCCACTTATTCACTCCATCTCATTATTTTTTACTCGTTTCGACAATAACAAAATCAACAGCAACAAAAAAGCATAAAAAAGAGAATCTGTTAAATAAACATGTTTCTGTGGTGAACTAATGGAGTTGTGGTCAGTGTACAAAGTGGCACACATACATATTCGTTTACATATGCATGCATACATATATCCATATGTTCGTACATATATTCTTACATATATAAAGGCGTTGTTTCGAGAAAATTAATATTTATTTAAATTGTGATTTTTGTTGAACTTTGTAAAGTATATTCGTATAGCTTTAACCCTAAAATGAATGTGTTAGAATTAATATGTGCTAGAATTATCCGTATTATTTAGAATAATTTCCCCCAGCACCCCCATTTTTTAGAGTAAGTAGACCTATAGACCCAAATCCAAGATCCGTCATTGCTATTAGACCATGTCGGAAAAAAAATAAATTTATACATGAATGAACATAAAAAGCACAATGCAACAATATGTGATTTCTGTTTATTTTCTAATAAATTTTTCTTCTTTTCTTCTTCTCTCCAATAGCTACAAATATTTTCCCCCCCAAGAAAAAAATATACAAAGCCACTATAAATAAATAGAAAACGCTGATGAAGATGCTGTCGATAATGATAAAACGACAGCACCTGACATTGTGCACGACAGTAGACAAGCAACAAGAAAAATGTAGGTACAATAAAAACAAAATTGAAAAAGCGACAGATTTTCTTGTCGATTTGCTGTGAGCGACACATTTGGAAAAAATAAAAGAAAGAAATTTTATTTACAAAAAAAAGAAAAGAAGAGAAAAGCCGCAAACAGAATGAACAAAAAAGAAGAATACTTACACACGCATATATAGTAGCCAAAAGATAGATATATAAATGGATATTTAGATATCCAGCAAAAATGATTATTGGCAGAGTAGGTGACAAAAATAAATCAATTGCATAAAACCAAGGTTAAATCACTTATAAATACATCTGTAAATTATACTACAAATATTACTACGAATATTCTAAAAATAATTTGAATCATTGGAATCAATGATTCGATCATTCTAAAACTTACACAGATGCATTGCAATTATTTGTCCCATTTCTTTCCGACACTTGGCTATACTAATGTAATTAGTTAGCTATCACGGTTACTTCTTCTATCATAGGAGTATAATTAGCATTCATTCATTAGCATCAATGTTCCTATGATCAGTAATCCAGATTAAGTCAATGTCAATTCCATGACTTAGTAACTCTTGACTTTAATAGCCGTTGGGAAAACTAGCTCTGAAAAAAATTAAGTGAAAACAAAAATTATTTTGGTTGTTAAACTTCTTCTTCTTCCATTTTTTATAATTTTCAACTGATTGAAATTTCAATATGCAATGGTAAAATCAGCATCCCAAATTATGAGTTAATTTGAAATTTTGCTTAAAAGAAAGTGCCCAAATCCTGTATATTTTAAGACGTTTGAGCATAGTTTTATTATATTATTATTTGCAAATTACTGTATTTTTTCCCCTAATTACTGTCGTACTGTACTTGGGTCAAAATTACTGTACAATTATATTTCTCCATAGTGAAGGCTAAAATAATAATTTTGTTTCCTGCCTAAATGTAGGCAATGAAAACTATATCGGCATCTAAGCATTTTTTACAGTGAAGTCTAAAATAACAAGTCGCACGAAAACTTCAAGGTCATTTTTTTTGTTGAAAATTTTAAAATTAGATAACGTCCCTGTTGAAAATTGACGGTTATTATTAAAAATCTACAAACGCCATCTGTATGTGTAACATCATTGACTGTAACTGCCTACTGGGTATTTTCTATGTACACGATTTTATAACAGAATGAAAAATTTTCTATTAATATTGGTTGCTGTCTTTACTTAGTCCCAAATGTTCAACAGAATAATTTTCTTCTGATTCAATCAACAATGTAAGCAAAACGTAAAGTTAACAGAATGTTGCTTTGACACGAACCTTTTAACATTTTGTAATAGATTATCTCTGTGCGGAATGTTAATTTTCTCAATTCGCCGCTTACGAAGCTTCACATGTAGATGGCGCTAATACGTACTCTTATGTTAATGTAAGCACCGGCTGTTAATTAACAGTTTTCAATTTTTTTATGTTAGATATTGCTCTACATTTTATAGCGATTTCAAATTAATTTAGTTTAATTACAACCACAAAATCTCGAGAGTTTTTAAGTACAATTTCTGCATCTCCTAAACAACAGATTATCCATATTAACAGATTATCTATTGTTGTAGTTGTATCAACTTTAGTTTAGCTTGTTTTGCTGAGTTGAATATTTTTTGGTCATTGAGAATTTAGTAATCTCCTATTGGTATAAATCAATAAAAATATACCATATTTTTGTTAAATTAACTTTATTTCTTAAATAAATTCAGTTCGCTCATTTGATTTAGTTTGTTTTTCTTTTTTTATAATACAATAATTTACAATAATGAAAAATTAATGTCAAATTTGAAAAATTTAAGTAATAATATTGCACCATTCAACAATTGCTTGGAGGAGTTTCCTTTTGAATATTTACAACAATCTCATATTAGGATATTCATATAAAGTAGATTAACATTTAAGCTCATAGAGCTTTCATAGGCATTTTTTAATTTAGTTTTTTCTTTTTTTATAATAAATAAATAAGACAATAGCGGATCCAATAAGATATTTCCACTAAAATTGGTGCAGAAATTTCTACCAAACTTTCTCTCACTAGATCCACCATGATTTATAATAATATTTTATTCATTAATTTAATATGGACACATTTTCATAAAAGAGTGAAGGCAAAATATTGTGCATTTCTTTTTTTGTTCAACAGACTGTGGGCATTATGAGCTGGAGTAGAATTGGGTAGGTACTTTTGGGCGTGTTTGTTTGTTTGTTTGTTTTTTCCTCGTTATAGCAAAATAAAAGCTTGCTTAGTGAAAACATACATTCCAACATAAATGTATGTTAGTATTTTCTTGTAGAAAATATTGTGCTTTAAATTTCTAACTAACTACATTTAAATATTAAATTTTAATTGCATTATACTTTATGATGCTGCGGCAGAACGTGCTAAAATAATACGAACCCGATCCTGTAAATATTCGCAAATTGAGGTGAATTTCTGTTGACGCGCCACTTGCAAAGCTGTTAACCCTTCTTGATTCTTCTGTAAAATATCACTTCCTGCACCAATTAATTGTTTGCATACGGTTAAATGACCAAACATGACAGCAGCGTGTAGTGCGGTTTCCCCATTCTGTTGGACACAAAGAAGGAATCATTAAAATCTTTTATATTTAGAGTTTAATTGACGGTATTTACCGGCAATAGGCTTAAGTTTGGACGATGTTTCAGCAACTCGGTAACTACAGCGGCATGTCCCTTGTGTGCCGCTTTAAAAAGTGGCGTAGCACCATCACAACGTACAGCATCTACATAAGCGCCATTTTGTAATAAAACTTTACATATATGATCATGACCCATTTGTGCGGCAATCCAAAGTGGTGTGGCACCATCAATTCTCTTCATATCTGGATGTGCACCGGCTGTAAGTAGGAGTGAAAGAACAGTACGATGTCCATTTTGTGCGGCTATAAAAACGGGTGTAGCACGATCCTGAGTATAGAAAGGAAAAACATATTGTAAGAGTGATAATTATATATACACGCCCTAAAATTTACCTTCATACAAGCGTTCACATTAGCTCCACAATCTAAAAGCTCTTTAACCAATTTCACATGTCCTCCTTGTACGGCCACAAAGAGTGGAGTTCCACCATCCTATAAGAGATGAGTTAAAAATTAAAAAAAAAAAAATGTTTCTGGTTATGTGTGTAGATTCAAGAAATCTACCACAGATGATGTATCCACATTAGCGCCTGCTTTCACTAGTATTTTCACAATATCCAGATAACCACCTTGTGCTGCAAAAAATAATGGAGTTGTGCCAGTTGCGCGTCTTGAATTTGGATCAGCACCTTGTTCAAGTAATTCCAATACACAGGGCGTGTGTCCACCGGCGGCGGAGAGTATGAGAGGTGTAGTTCCATCCTAAATATAAATCGGAAAATATTTTTTTTTTTTCATATATCTTTTATGTGTTTATTTAATTTTCAAAATTTCAACCTCCAAAACTCCTATCCTCTCGAAAACACCTGCTTTATGCAAAAACAAAACGAAATGCTACAACGGTCATGAAAAGGTTAAGTTATGCTAAAAATGTACCACAATATGGTGAGTTCCTATTACGCAACTGTATTCGCTACTATTGCACAGTTACAATATTGCAACAGTACAAGTGAAATTTAATCATATTGCTCGCATATTAAATGTTTACAACCTGAATCCGAAACTAAATCAATTAAACCACAAAAAATCACTCAGTTAGAAAAATTGTAAATTGAAAGTATTGCAAAATACTCTTTTAATATTGTTGTTGCTTTGCTTTACTTCTTTTTTCACAATAAGCCATGCCAAAACGTAATTAACACTTTGTTTACAAAATTGTGCACCAATTGGCAAATGGTTATGAATTTCGATTGGATTTAGTACTGCACGTACTGGCTGCACAAAAATCAAAATAAAAACATACAATAAAAATTTCACTTTATGAATTTTTCTATGCCACTAACAAAACTAAAAACAAAAAATTGTATTTACATTTTAAATAGAAAAACTAAAGAGAGAAACAAACACGTGATTTAAATTACTAATATTATAATTTAAGCATATTAATGAGTGTATATTTAAATACGCTTCTATAACACTAAATGTGGCGGTGCTAATAAAAAAAAAATATGGTACACCAAAAAGAACGAAAGTGAAATTATAGTGATGGAGAAAATAACGAGTGAATCAATTTAACGAATTCGTTTAATCTGTTGTTTGCTGTTGAGTACAATCTGTGGTAGAGCGATGAGGTGTAAAACCCGCTTTCTCGCTAAAGCTATTAATGGCACGTTCTCTCGTCTGACCTGGACCTGAAGTCCACAAAAAGTTCAATAATTGGGCTGAGCAGTTGAGTTGAGTTACTAGCATAGATTTAGAGTTGAAGGTGGGTTAGACTAAATCAAAGCACTCAGTCTCAAAGATATGTGAGAGGATAAATGGTAGGAAGAAAGGTCTAAGATATCTCAACTTCGAACTTCGTTGTTTCACTGATGAACCTTATAAGCTCAGGAAAAGGGAGAGTATGGATATTATTCATACTCAAGACATCACTACCCAACCGTTTTAATCTGATTCTCGCGAACTCCGGACAGCTTCAAAGATAATGCTCCGAAGTATCGCCGTCCTCAAGAAACGATTGTCAGGTTGGATCGGTGATGACACCCATGTTGGTTATGTACTGACAACATGTGTTATGACCGGTGATGGCACCCACCAATAATCTCAGGTCCTTTCTTCTCAGTTTCAGAAGAAATTCCGCTGATTTCCTCTTAAGTTGTCTCAAAAGGACTTTTCGGTTCTGCAGGAGTCAAGCTCGGACCATCTCTCTTTATGAATAGAACCCACAAAGCCGTTGATCCAACGCATGACCTACCCAAAACTTACGCCAAGAAAAGGTTTCGGTCCCCATGGTGCAATTGCAGAACCTTCATTAGCTAGTTCCATCAACCAGTTCATTCCCTGCTATACCACAGTGTCCTGAAACCCATATAAGGCATAACTTGTTGTGTTCTGCAACACTATTTAGCTTTTCCTTACACTTGCTGACCATTTTTGAAGAGCTGACAGGGTTCTTAAGGGCCTTCAGTACAACTTGGCTATCACTGCAGATGGCTATGCAGTTCCCATGCCATCTTCTCCCAATTATCCAGGCCGCCACGTTCAGGGCGGCCTGAACGTGGCGGCCTGTAGTGGCGGATGTAGTACACATTGCACCAGTAATACCGAGGCACAAACTTCTCTGACCACAGTTCGTCTCCATCATACTACGGACGCATATGTAACAAGAGCAATATATAACCAATATACCAGAGCTGGATTCAGGCCCCAAGTCCTGCCGAAATCTCGCCTGAACTGCCGGAAAGCCTTCAGTGTACGCGAAACCTTCAGCTCGACGTGCATCTTCCATAACAGTTTGCAATCTAATGTTACCCTTAAATATTTAACTTCAGAAAACAAATCTAAATAATCTTTAGCTACACTAAGCCAAAAAATCTTTATATAGCTTTAAAAAAAAACATGTCAACGCCACATTAATCAAAACAATTATACCAAAACATCTGCCAAACTAAAAATAAGTACATGATGGAAAACACTTTGAATTTTAAAAATAACATACAATGAAGTACTCGTACGCTTAAACTCACTTCATCTTTGCAATCCACATGCACTTTGCCACTGTCGAGAACACGCCTCAAGGTAATGTCATCACCACGCAATGCTGCCAAATGCAATAAACCATCTGAAGGAGTTTCTTTCTGCAAAATAAAAACAAAAAAAGAAAAATGTAAAATAAATGTTTCTGAACAAAATAAACTAAAATAGATAGATAGCATGCATGAAAGTATATATTGTATGATTATATTGCGGATTATGTTGCGTATTTTAAGATTTCCAAAATGTTTTTTTTTTTATTAATTTTTTACTCCCTTAAAATTTGTTTAATCCATAAAAGCCAAATTGGGAACCAGCTGACATTTTGTAAATGTATAAAAATGAATCAAATGTAACCATTCACCACTGAAGTCATTTGTTCTCCAAAAACAAATATATTTTCTCTCCATTCATTTTAATTAAAAAACCTTGTAAATTCCACTAAACTTAGCAAAACATCAAATTTTTTTTCCTTTCTGAATATTTTTTATTTTTTTTTTTGCAGATGGTTTTTGTTTTCGAAAGCTGAAAATTTTTGCAAGTAAAAATTTTACTTGTAGAAACTTTCAATTACTTTTTTCCCCCTAAAATGTTTACACTCTCGTTGCAAGTTTTTCGAGTATGTGAACACTTCACTATTAACAGTTTATTGTACGTGAACAGACCTATTATAAGCAAGGGCATTAAGGCTCTCTTCACGCATTTCAGCGAAAATGTGAAAAGAGAGCAAAGTGAGAGAGAGAGAGAGTGTATGGAACACTGCATACTTCAGCGAGGAATGTGTAAATAAGTTTTTTTTTTCGACGAGAGCGCGTGCTCATGAAGCTTGTTGACATCCCTGCCGGCAGCTCAGCTAACTTTTGATGCACTTTAATCTAACTATTTCACACCTAGAGGTGGTTGATACTTGGATTATTTTTAATGGAGACAACTGACTATTTTAACATTACGATGTCCTAGGCAGTAGTCAATTGTCCGACTCTGCATGACTTTTCAATTAACTTAAAGTTAGTTGCTTAGAAGTTAGCTAAAAGTAATCTAATTTATAATTAGCCATAAACTTATTAAATATATAAGCAATATGTTTATTAGCTTATAGTACACATTATTAATTACAATTTATAATTAATATATATTAAAAGTTTTGAAAATTTAATAAAAACATTACATTATATGAAATTAGTTTATTTTTCTTGCACCTCTAACATTAATATTAAACCCTTTTTTATTTAATTGTACACTTTAAAATCACGTAACGGAAAAAAATCAAACAACAGTTAAATGCTCTTTGAACAGAGAGAATATGTCAAAAACAAGAAATTTATTGCATAGAATATGCATGCAATGATTTTGGGGAAGTTCTGCATTACATTGTAGTTAGCTTATAGCTAGGTCATAAAAGTTAACTAGAAGTGTGCTATTTTCGTAGTCGACTACCGAATTGCTTGTAATATCTGTGGCAATAAGGAATAACAGCTAAACTCAAAAGTCGACTATAAACCTGTTGCGTATTTTTCATTATAAAACCCAAAATATTGAAAGTTCTTAAATAATTAATGGAGTTTAATTAATAAATAACTATGGAGACTGCTAAATTGCAAACATTTTTGAAAAACTTTAAGCATTTTGGGGTTCATGATAAAAAATACGCAGCATGTTTTTAGTCAACTTTTGAGTTTAGCTGTTATTCCTTATTGCCACAGATATATATTACAAATCTCGACGAGTCCAACTAATTCATTCACTCATTAATTGCACATATATACAATGAAAAATTGCAATGTATGTGTGGTATTTTTTTGACAATTCCCAGAATCTATACCCAAAATATCACAAAACATCTCTGACATTTTCGTTCAACTGCACTTCTGCTGCAACTACAGCAAAATGCTTCATAACGTTTAACAACAACAACAAATTATTCTCACAAATGTTTTGCTGAAATGTGTGACGGGTCTTATTATGCTAGCTGGATTACTTCCTTCGCTATTCTCATATTCCTCATAAAATTTCTCTAAGTGCATTTCTCCAGAATACATATACTTATGTAAAAAGTTTCTGATTTTTTGTTCCTTAGTTTTTCCAAGAAAATATTTAGATCATCATTTTTTGTATGTCTCCAATTTCCTTTTCTATTATCACATTTAAATCCACCGAATGCAAATACTATATATATAAATATATCGTTCACACCTTTTAAAAAAAAAATTTGCGAATTGCAACCTGCAATTGCTTGCAACTGATGCTTGATGTTGGCGCGAAAATTTTCAAAGCATTGACAAACGAACCTTGCCTACCAAACAATCGACACGCCAACGACACAAGAGTAAAATGTATGCATGCAACATGACGCAAAAAAAAGCGCGGGAATCATTTTAGATTTCATGTCTGTCTGCTAGTTGGTCTGTCGTCTACATCTAAAAAGAATCTGCATAAGTGCTTTAGTGCACCTGATGCTGCCTGGTATACATAAAACTGCTGACGCTGATGTGTGGCATATTTATGTATTCCCTTTCCTCTTCTTCTTCTTCTGCTGCTTTCGGTTACAACAAATGGCAATTGAAAGTAAAAATCGCATTTGGCATTTTAATACATAAATACATACATACATAAGTCTCTAAAAATATTTTTCACTACATTTACTTGTGCATAGATAAATATCGCATGAGTTCAAAGTTTTGCAATGTTTTATGTTGCACTTAAATCATCTGCAATATTTTTTCTATTTATTAATTTACTGTTTGCATCTGCTACCAGAAATTATATAATCACTTTATCAGTATTTTCACATATTAAAATCTGAAGTTATGCAAAATATAAAACAGTCTAGGGTTCAAAGAAGTTGATTTTTGTAGTAATGCTAAGGTATAAAATACTAAGTACCTGAATAGTGTCAACTGGTGTCCCATGTATTAAAACTCTCATTCTCTCTCTTTCTCTCTCACTTTTCCCCTTCCATCTCTTCCTCTATAACGTCATGAGTAACATTATTTATTGCATGCTAATGACAATATTATGTTGTAATTTTACCCAATTTCAACTTACGATGTCATTCGCTGTAACGCCATTTCCTTTTTTATAGCTTTTTCTCAACCTCTACAAAAAAATTTGTAGATATTTAACTTTTTCTTTTTTTTTGTTATATACCAATAATTTCGGTCATAGTTAATATTCGTAAATTTTTATTTTATTTTTTTTTTTTAATGTTTCTCTAATTTTTGCAATGGAAACGTCATCTTCATTGCAATATACATACATAATTGTTTAGGTTAAAAACTTTGCTAACTGCTGCGGTATTAATTTGTGTTGCTGTCATTCGCTACTTATGGCAACAGTAATAGCGCAATATTCCTACTAATAGCCACAAAAAAAATGAGATGAGAAACCTTTTTTTATTTTTTTGTTTTTCTTGTTTTTTTTTTTTTTAACTGCACTCTTGCTGTGTTAATGTGGGAAATTATTTCAAATTAGTGTCAAACATAAAAAACCAAATAATAAATAATTTTTTTCTCACAAACACACACACTCTCCCATGTACTAGACTTTCAAATAACGAACTGTTATGCAGACTAGCTACAATGGGGAAAAAACAACAACATAAGTGTATAGAACGGTAGTGGTAGTTTCTTTCAATATCTCTATTCAGTGAAGATATTTGGAATCAAATCCGTAATTCTGAGTTATGATTTCAAATATTAGTAGCTTATATAGGATATTGAAAGATTAAGAACTATCACTAAGATCACTGATGAGGAATTGTGGCGGATTCCGAAACGGCCGTCTGATTTGCCCGTCTCTATATACATTGTTGTTGTGATGACTACATTTGTTCATTAAGCCTGTTTATATATAACTTCAAATAACGAAATTGACATGAACTTAAGTCATGACTTTGAAAATTAACCTCTAGATTTAATTTTCATAGTCTCCTAAAAAAAAAAAACTATCATGAACTGATCGAATGGGGACCGTTCAGAAAAAATGACACCTAGAATCATTTTCTCACAAACACACACACTCTCCCATGTACTAGACTTTCAAATAACGAACTGTTATGCAGACTAGCTACAATGGGGAAAAAACAACAACATAAGTGTATAGAACGGTAGTGGTAGTTTCTTTCAATATCTCTATTCAGTGAAGATATTTGGAATCAAATCCGTAATTCTGAGTTATGATTTCAAATATTAGTAGCTTATATAGGATATTGAAAGATTAAGAACTATCACTAAGATCACTGATGAGGAATTGTGGCGGATTCCGAAACGGCCGTCTGATTTGCCCGTCTCTATATACATTGTTGTTGTGATGACTACATTTGTTCATTAAGCCTGTTTATATATAACTTCAAATAACGAAATTGACATGAACTTAAGTCATGACTTTGAAAATTAACCTCTAGATTTAATTTTCATAGTCTCCTAAAATAAATAATTTTGTTTATATGAATGTTTTATTTGATGTTTTTCCATGTTAAGATAATGTCGTGAAGGTTTTATTTAATATTTCTATGCTTATCGAAAGTGTACAAGTTTCTTTTGTTGTCAAATTTTATTAGATTCTTTAATTGATTGTATATTGTAATTACATACTTTGAACTATTTTTTTTTTTTTTTTAAATACCTTAAATACCACATTTTATGTTTTGAAATATCATTTTGTACAAATCTAAAAAAAAATAATAATTTTTATCGCTTCTTATCAATGTGAAATCAACAGCAGCAGCTAAACGTAAATAAATAGTAAAATCTAGTTTAAAAAAAATAACAATGAAATTAAGATAAAAATCTATACTCTAGAGACAGAAAATTTGCATTTAAAAATCAACGAAATTTTATTTTTGCAGCTTAATCCCTCTGTATAGGAGTATAAGGCTACAAAATCAGCCTAGAAATTGATTCTTGCACAACAAAGTTTCAAAACCTAAATCTAGTGTCTGAATAATAGAGAATTTCGAACATAGATTTTCATGCGCTGTTTTCAAAATCTCAATGACTCAGCATTATTATAGTCTAGCACACAGCCAATAGACCATCGAGGCGGCTTTGATAAATAAATAGTTTTAATTATCTCAGAACAATCATTTTACACCGCCCTCAGCTAACGCTGAGATAAATCAACGAGATTATAATTAAGATTATCAAAAACTTGTATAATTCGTTTTATAAAATGTAGTCAAATATTTTTCTCTCAATTTATTATAATCCACATACCCTCCATGAATACACCACTGGATTTTCTAACATACATAAGCCATATTTACTCTTTAGAGTAAAGTACTGGGTAACGGGATAAAAAAGAAATGTTTTACCTTAGAGAGCGAACGCATCTAAAACTGAGATAGTGCACTCTGCAGGGAATGTCAATCAAGTGTTTTTTTTCTCTCCGATCAATGTTGCCAATCTAATGCACTTGCAACAAAATCTTGTTTTAAAGTTTTTGTTGTCGTATAAGTTAATAAGTAGGCAGCACTGATTTTCTCTCTTGCTCAGGGTAACAGTGTAGCATATATTTTAGTCAAGGGTCAAACTAGAGTAAAATGAGGACGAAAATTTTACATTTTATCCCCGTTATACAGGACTTTACTCTAAAGCGTGAATAGGACTACATATAGTATAAATGTTAGAAAGTGCAAAATGATGGAAGGGCTGGAATATTAATTCAAAAGTAATCCAAGTGACATTTAGCAACTTCTAATAAAGTTTTGTTACATAGGACAAGGATAATTCATGTTTTCATTGATGTTTTTTCATTATAAAATGATATCGAATCGAATTCAAAATTTGATTCAAAACTACTTTAGAAACGACTCAAAATGTCAATTGGATCATTTCCATATATACAGGAATTTCCAGTTTCCCGTTTAATTGCGCCACAAATTTTATGTTTTCAAATTCCTCGAGTATTTTAAATTTATTTAAATCTTCATTTAGTATTTACTTAATTTTTTTACACCTATTAACTACTTACCTTCAGAGACATGTTTCCTGTACGCTGGCGATTTGTCGATCTTCTCAATATTTCAATATTCGCACGCAAAAGTATCTCAATGATGATGATGATAATGATGACCAACTTTATGCAATATCGTTGTCAGTCAATCAGTCAATCAAGCAATTGGCACAATAATATTCTTCTTTGCTCTTAAAACTGAACGCTTCGCTTCCTCCCTTTCTGCTTATTGAGTTCACTTTACCTTGACTTCCTTCGAACTAAAGTAGACTTTCTCATTGGTGTTCAAAGAGTTTTTTATGCGCTATTTCCACATGACCATCTATTCACTTGTGCATTTAACGTTTTGAACTTGCGACTACTATACTTCGACAACAACAACAACTGTAAATAAAATAAGTACAGAACGAGAAAAAAAAAAGTTACAATATCGCAAAGATATTATATCACAAGCAACAGGTTTCTTACAAGTCTAGGTAAGTAGTATGGAGAAACAAAAACAAAAATGAGAAAAAAAGAATTAGAGCAGCAACAATTTCCAGTTTTGTTGTTGTTGCTTTTTCTATATTTTTCCCCCCCTTTTACATAGAAATTGTATTAAATTTTCCGATTTTTCCGAAAATCGCAATAATAATATTGTGACTGTCAAAAATGAGATTTCGTGATATTGTAATTATTGTGTAGCAAGCGTCATAGCAAAAAGCGAACATGTTTGTAAACTTTTGTGTGATTTTATTTTACCATATTTCATTTTTTCCACAAGTATATAAAATAGTTAATTTATCTCATAGATACTTTAAAGTATCTTAACATTATTTTATTGCATTTAAGGTGAATTAAATCTTCAATTTTTTTTTTTTGTTATTTCATTTTACGAAGTCACAGTTGACTTCATTCATTTTGTACTGCATTGCACTAGGTTTTCTCTCTTTCTCTCTCTCTCTTTCTCTCACATGATATTCTCTTGTATCTCTACGCATCTCTGGGCTCACTTGTTTACACTGAGTTGCTGTTGTTGTTTTTATTATATACGTCAGCATTTCTTTAGTTTTTGTTATTGTAGTTATTAATTGCACTGCATGAACTGCACAAGTTCACGCTATTTAATGATCGATTTGAACTTTATTTATACTCACAAGTGCTATATACCATTTGCTCTACAACAACACACACAAATCCATCAAAAACCAAATGTTTCTTTCCAGGCATTGTAAAAGTTGTTGAAAGTTTTTTTTTTTTTTTACTATTTTAAAAAAGAAAAAAAAAAACATTTCATCGTTGCGTGACCTAAAATTTACAAGCATCAAGAAAATTTCTTTAAATTTTCCAAAACGCACTTTTTTTACGTCATTAACAGAAATTGTTTTGCCGTTAATTCATTTCAGTTTTTATATATCTTATAAATTTGACCTCACTTTTTTATGTGGGCATTTTTTAGACTTTGGAAATTTCATATTGTATTTTTGATTGCGACTTGAATCATTTTTTTTTACTATTTTTTCGCTATGTTCTCTTGTTTAATAAATTAATTAATTAAATGCAATTACTATAAGATTTAATGAATCAAATTCGACAAACTAGTGTATTGTACTTCATATGTTTGAATATTTCTTGTTCACTTAAAGTTCATTAAGTCATGCATATGTATTTTATTATTATTTAAATTTTTGTATATAATTTTTTAGATTTTTGCCATTTATTTTATGTGTGTAGAAAATATAAGTATTATTTTTGTAAATTTTTCATTTATTTCAATTAATTGAGAAGGAATTTCATTTTTAATTACAAGCTTGTTATTATCTCATAAATCCTGCCTCTCAATATCATCTCAAATTAGCGAGTGATTGACTTCTATTATTATTGAACGTGTTGTTTTTGCAAAAAATTCTTTTAGTCCAAATACATAAATAAGAGAGAGTGAGAGATAGTTTTGTTCTCGTAAGAGTTTTTTATATGAATACATTTTTTGTATGAGAATCGGGCCTATGCAATACAAGCAGAGGCGTCGGCTCTCTCAATGTCATCTCAACTTAGCGAGTGATAGACTTCAGAGAAATTTACTGTTGTTGTTAGTCGTGTTGTTTTTGCAAGAAATCCTTTTAGTGCAAATTCTTACATAAATATGAGAGAGTGCTGTTAGTATTGTTCTTGCAAGCAGTGTTGCTGTTTTGGTCAAATTGGACCAAAATTGTTGGTTTCGATTTCTGGTAGGTTTTAGTAAAATTGAAATATTTGAATTTAAAGAAAAAATGGTATTGAATACAGTTTCAGAGAAAAAAAAGGTACCCTGCTTTTAAAAAGTATGTGGGTCTTGTGTCCATATGAGAAAATTGCAACATAATTAATACGAAGAAAAACAAAAGATTAGTTTTGTAAAATCATTCAAATCCGAACTTAGTAATAAGAAAAAATGGGCAGGTTTATCTGAAATATACAAAATAGACCAATACATGGCAGTATGAAGAAAGACGAAAGATTAGTTTTGTAAAACTATTCAAATCCGAACTTAGTTAGTAATAAGAAAAAATGGGAAGGTTTATCTGAAATATACAAAAAAGACCAATACATGGTAATATGGACACAAAAGGTTCTCTAACTAATGAGCAGGAATATTTTTAAAGACGTTTATACATTATGAATCCATGGATAAATACACTAACATCGTTTGAGTGGTTACCAAATCCAAAATATAGCTATCTCAACTGATAGTCAAGCGGCTATTAAGACACTCGCATTTCACCAGGTACCCTAAACCCAGCGATGAATTGTCTTGTTAATTGTCGATACGCTCTGCCTAAATAATCAAATTTGGACCCACTGTGACCCGAAGCATATTAGTATTCAAGGGAATAAAATTGCAAATAAATCAGCAAAGAAAGGAACATCAACTTTTTTTTATGGGTCAAGAGCCTTTCTCTGGGTTGGAGAAAAGAACCTTCGCATTATTCTTTAAGAAAACTGAAGAACAGCAAAGAAAATTATACTGGAAAAATCTACCAGGGATAAGAGAGTCGAAACCATTTATAAGAAATGCATGAACATAGCGATTAAAAATCCAAGAATTATTAGAGAAATTCTAACAGGATACCGCAGGTCAACTTGAAATCTTTTCCAACGACTTACATATGTAGGTTTTGCCAATAAGATAAGGAGTCTGCAAAGCAAATCTCAAGATAGTGCCCGCTCGTATGCATAGTTGAAAAAGGATCTGGGCTGCCATCATATACCAGATGTTAATCTGAATTACATAGAAATAGGATTAATCCAATATAGGAGGTTGAAGTTATGAATTTACTGTAAGTCCATGAAGGGGCACAAAGAATTTTATAAGTCGCAGTGCACTCGCCAATAAAAATAATAATGCACAAAAGATGAATTGAAAAATCTTTATAACAACAAAAAATACTGCAATAAAATACAAAATATATAAGGTTTTTTTACTTTTTCTAAATAATAAAAATTCTATTTTTAAATTGTTATAACTAAGTCTTAGTAATATAAATTCCAGCAAATTAGTTCTGGGTTGTGTTATGCAATTTCATCTGAAGGTGCGTGACATTGTATAAATATGATCTAATGTAAAAAAAATATAAAATTGCTAGTGTTAAGATTTTAAAACATAAATTTACTAAAAACGTAAATACAAATGTTAAAAATTCGTTAAAAATAGATTCATAGAAAATATATAAGTACAGTCAGCGTTCGATAACGAGGGCATCAACTAACGTAAACATCCACTAACGTGAACAAATTTTTTCTTCAATTGACTATTCTAAAACGTGAACAAAGTCTGAAATAGAGTATACTTTTTTATTTTTTTAAAGTTTTCTTTTGTGTTAAGACCATAAAGTTTCGGGTATTTTTTCAACAATCGCAAACGTGAACATCTTTGGCCTTTATTAGTTCACGGTTTCGAGCGTTGACTGTATGTTTACTAAATTTTCTTAAATTTTTATATAACCACAGCTGCTTTAAAGGCCTTTTCATGTAAAATTATTTGTTTATTTATTCAACACATTTGACAATGTGTCGTCTAAATAATAACTTAATAATAAGCATCAAAGAAATGGTATTCATTAAAAAAATTTAAAAAAAAAAAACTTTAAAATAATATTTAATAACCAATTAACTACCTGCAATATACGACATACATTCATATATATATATATATATTTATATGTGTATGTTTGTATATTTGTGCACGAAAAGATAAAACTGACAACAATAATAGTGAGCTCAGCAATTATTTGTAAATTGTATTTAAAAAATAAATAATTCAACAATTAAATATGAGAAATGTGTGATGTGAGATCACGGAATGCAAAAATTTTTAATAGTTATAGATAAAGAAAGAATGAAAAAACTTTTATTTTTTAATTGATATTTAATTTATAAATTTAAACCGAATTTTTTTTTTTAATGTTTTCATAAATTTAAAAGAAAATATTATGGAAAGAAAGTATACCACATAAATATGTATGAATGAATGTATAAAATTTCATTTAAAATGTAAACAAAACCAACTCCCTTTAATTGCTTGAATACACAATTTGTTTTTGAAATTTTAAAATTTGATTCTGATTTAGCAAACAACAACGTAAAAATTCACAACTAAAAATAAACTTGAATAAGTAATTCAAAGATTTTTATTTATTTACTTTTTTTTTAACTTAAGGCAAATGATCTCATTTTGCACATAAAATATTTAAATGTTTATTTTATGCAAAATTCTTAAAGTAGAATCTTTGTATTTCCCTATTCACTTTAGCCACAATTTAACTTAGCTCATATATGCAAATTCATATACACATCTGTATGAAATAATTAATTAAAAACAAAAACACTTTATTTCACAATATTTTAGTAAATTTTCAATATTGTATATTATTACTTTTTTTATCAGTTTAAATTTTGATTACATTACAAATTCGAAATATTCTATATAAAAACACGCCGTTACACAGTTTTTTGCGGATTTGTCTGTATCTAACTTTGCCACAAGTGTTCGCATTAAAAAACAAAATGCAACTAAAGCGATGAGGCTAACAACAAACGTAGAAGTAAATGGCTAAAAAGCTTTGCGTAAGAGCTGCTGATCGTAGCATATGAAAAGAGAACGTGAGAACAGAGAGAAATGTTTATCAACAAATATCTTAAGTTTTAATAGCTTAAGTTTATTTTCTTGTCGGCCGAATTTGATAGCTTTGAATACAAATTGATTAAAGACAAATTATGAAATCATTTTTAATTTCAAAAATTATATAAATGAAAGTCAATCTCAAAAGATTTTTAAATTTTGAGGCTTATAAAATTTTTAAAAATTTATATTTAAAATTTTAAGATTTTTATAGGAAAGAAAAATCAAAAAACAATTTTTTTTTAAACTAGGGTTAGGCTTAAAGAAATTGTGTGTATCAAAATTAGTTTGTTTGAGCACGATAGCAAAGCCTCATATTTCTACTGGTTCCTAAGATCCTAAAAGAGTCGCCTGGTTGAGATGGTCAAAAAAATGTAATGTTGGGAATCCTGAATTCAGTTTATATTGTGCACTTATAACAAAAACAATTGGCAAATGTTATGAGTACTCACTTGCTCTAGAGAGTTGTGGTATAAAGGATTTTCATATTTCTTCAAGCCGTACTATTCAAAAATTGAGTAGCATACTTAAAAAGGGTGATTCCATCGACCGAGGGTGACGCTCTCTCTTTTGGTTTTTTTTATGAAGTTTTTATGCTCTCAATTTAAGAGAGAGAATTCAATTGTAGATCATTGTTGCCAGATTAAGGTAAATTCACCAAAAAGGAGTAAGTTTTGACCTATGTCTTTTAAAAAGTAAAAAAGTGTAATTTGAAGGGCGAAATGGTAAAATTCATGTAAAGAATCATTCTTTATATTCTGACTGACAACATTAAGGATGTAGTCTGATTTCGGGAATTTTTTAAAATATAACAAAATAAAATAAAATCATTTCAATTTCAATTAAGTCCAGTGATTTTTTTTTTCAAAGTTAACTTGTCTTAATTTGTTTGATTGATATTTTTCAGGCTTAATGATTTGATTTGCCTGTTCTATATACTGACACTTTGTCATTTTGACAAACTTTCAATAATCCTTATAAATATCAATCATTTTTTAAATGCTGTTAAAAATTAATGTAATTGTAATAAATTACTGTAAGAATGAAAAATATTTTTGTTTTCGGACAATTGTATTTGATTGAGGTAAGCATACGTTTAGACATTTTCTGGAATTTGACTTGAAAGTGTTTTTTTTTTCTTTTAATTATAGGAAATTTTGCTCAGCTCATCCAATAAAAAAGTATTTTCAAAGAAATGGCTTGAAGACAGCCACTGCATTGTCTATGGCATTATTGATGAAATACAAAAGTGGTAAATTTTGTATACAAAGTGGGAATTTTCAGAAAATTTGTTTGGCAACACTGCCTCAGATAAACTCTTTCAGAAAACTTCAGAGAATACTTTTTTAATGGCTCTCCGAGAAAACTTTAACCCAATTATTGATAGGTGCATAGGTAATTCAACAAGACAGGAAATGCTGAAATGTAATGCTTGGTTTTCACTATGTCATATTCCCGGTCAAAGAAAGAGAGATCTCCCTTTATAACTTTCAACTTTGCCAACATGCTGGCAAATTTGATAGAGGCATAAGTTTTTAACTATTGAATAAATAGTTAGAACAATTTCAAACTCGATAATTGATATAAACCTAGGGAGTTAAATTAAAGAAAAAACACAAAACATTTCAATCGAAAAAATGCTATAAAACTGCATTGAAGTTGAAGCCAATTATAAAATTGCATCATTAGAAGCAACTAAACATCAACAACAATAATAACAATACGAAAGAAAGATTGCAATTATTACATTGCACCCAACAGCATAAACAAACGCCAGTCGTCATAATGTGATCACACATAAAAACGCATGTCACGTGATGATATCACGAATTCTGTTTCTAAATAGAAAAATAAAGTAACAAACTTGTTTTAAAAATAGAGCAAACAACGGAAGTGATGACAAACGGGATGAGAAGGTGCAACGGGATGACAATCATACAACTAAGTAGTTATTATGGATTTATTTTCAACTTTATATTGCACGATGAGCAGAGCTATTAAAAACAATCTAATGTACAAAAGCTGGGATTGTTTCATGTGAGTTCAAATTCAAAGTACTTAAGTGCATATGGTTGGGTGTATGTCAATGCAATGAATGTGAAAAATTCTATTTTGAAAGATATAATCTACGATCGTCGTTTAATCGATTGATTTGTCGATTTTTTATTACAGATTGCGTGGCATATTTATGCATTAATTCACTGAGATTAAATTAGAACAAATAAGCGGATATATATTAAAGGAATTTTTCGCTGTCTGGAATCGAACCTGAGGCAGCTGGGAGTCCAGCCTTACACTCATTGACCAAGCAAATATGGTGAATAACCACATTCGTGTTCTTGGCATAAACGCAATGATTTATATATATGTATTTAGTAAGTACTAAAGAGTTATTCTTTTCGCGTGCCTTGCGTTAAATTTACCATCATAAAGTTCATTGAATTTACAGCAACAATTTATGCTTGAATGGCGCCATAGCACGCGCAAAAGTTACCAACACAAGCGCACACATACATACAAAGTTCATACTTATAAATAAATGTGCTTAAAAGTATGCGAAAGAAGTCTGAAGAGCAGAAAAGTAGATGTTTAAAGCCTATAAGCAGACAATGAAAATATGTAGATTACAACACAACAGGGTATGGAAGCCTAAAAGCAGACAAGAAAATAGAAAAATGAAAATGGAGAATAAGAAAAATAAAAATTACACGTACATAGAGAAAAAATGAACTACAGTGGAAACTCGATTCTTGCGCGTAATGAAAACCGGGCTTCGAGGTTGTCGTAAGTACCGAGTTTTTGTTTTCCATATTCTTCGTTTAAAATCTAGTTTAATATATTTATTCAATTTTGTATAATAAGTTTTAAGTGATTATTTCATACGTGTCATTAAGAAATATTCGATTTGGGGTTGTTTTGTGCAGACTCCCCTATTCAGTACTACACTGCTTCTAAACCTCTGGGGCGTCATAACATCATCCATTCATTCCAAGCAAATATTGGAGCTGATATAGCCTCCCCCAGTGCAATTTTGAGCACCACGTCGTTAGTTTCTTTACCGACAGCTTCGTCAGCGTCGCACAGTGATTCGTCCTATAGAAGAAATTCAAAAAATTCATTGTCATTATTGCCTCGTAAGTACTTCCACTACTTTTGGAAGATACGAACAAAACGCAAAAATTAAAATTATGAAAATTTAAAAGTTTATTTAAAATAGGAACCGGAAAATCGAAGCATTTTTTACAGTGAAGGCTAAAATAACAAAGCGTACGGAAATCAAAAACAAAAATAGTACAAATTTTTTTTCAAAATTTTCTTCTTTTTTTGACCGAATTCGCTCAGCTCTAGAATAAGCTATTTTAAAAATTTTGCCAGTTACCTGCTGAGACTGTCAGTGAACCAACTATGGGCGCCTGCCCCTCTTTTGACGCCCTAGAGGAAACTTAAGGGATACGTAATGAAGTGAAGAATCGAGTTTCTACTGTACTTTGTTGTTTTTACTGGTAAAACTTATGAAATTCAAAGTTCAAATGATTTTTTTTCATAACATGCCTAAAAGGATTAAAATCAATAAAAGTGTTTTTTCACAAATCTTCTTTTAGCGTACTTTACTTTAATAAGTATAAGTAAATAATGTATATTAATTTTAATTACAGTTTGCAATGAAAATCTATGAATTTTGCACTTCTAATATTTGTTTTTAATTTCTTGTACTAAAGAAATTTATTTCGCACTTTGTAGCAATTTATAAGCTGCGTGTGTTAATTCTTCACTTACTTACTACTTTGAGTTAAAGATATCAAAACTTATTTATCTATTTTATGTTTTAAATTTTTCTTGTTATCTTTTTTTTGCAGTAGACAAAATTTGCACATTTTCACCCGAATGCAATAATTTTTCACACTGACAGCTTTGACACATGCAATTATACGTCCGTAAATTTTATGATTCTCTTTATTCGCTATTATCTTTTCTCTTTTTCATAAATGAATTTTTGCATGTCCTGCGCAGAAAATAAATTGGAGTAAAAAATAAAACTTTTAGTTTTTCCAACTGCTCGAACACACTCATTTACTCGTCACCACCAAATAACGAATACGGCAAGTAAGCGCAGCCAACGTATCCACTCGTTGCAGTGCTACCAACTGATTTTTTCTCTTTCTTTTTCATTTTGGCTCCGTACAAGAGTGTCATCAAATTTGTAAATTTTACATAAAAGTAAGTAGATTCCCATTAAAAATATATTAGCAAATACAGAAATTTATCTAATTAGTTTATTCTCGAATTACAGTCATCGAAATGGAGAACGACGCTGGTGAATCTGTTGATTTGTACTGTCCCCGTAAATGGTAAGTTGGAACACGTGTTTTCGCTGTGTATTCCCTGTGTGTGTAGCGCTAGAGCAAAATATGCAATAATTGATTCGTTTTTTTTTTTAATTTTTTTTGCAGTTCTGCCTCAAACAGAATCATTCACGCTAAGGATCATGCTTCAGTACAATTGAACATTGTTGATGTAGATCCCGAAACTGGTCGTATGACCGTCGGTGGATCCACACACACCTATGCCATTTGCGGTGAAATCCGTCGCATGGGTGAATCTGATGATTGTATCGTCCGTTTGGCCAAGAAGGATGGACTTATTACCAAGTAAGTGTATAAACGCAAACGGGAGTAACATTACTTTTATTTGTGGAATAGAAACAATTGTACTATTTGGTTGTTAACTAATGTTTTATTTCTTTACAGGGCTTTTTAAATGTATCCGTAACCAATAAAGTCGGCAAATTTTATAAATTAATTTAAATATGTTGTTTTTAATCATTATTTGAGGTTATCTGCATTGTGGATTGTACATTTGGTTTTGTTTATTTTAGTCTAAATAGTTGATGAGAAACGCAATCATTGGTATACTGAATATGCCAGCAATGAAATCCCCGGGTAATTTCTTTTTTCTATAGGAATACAGGGGAAAGAAACAAATTTTGACAGGGATTTAATTTCGGGATTATTTAAAAAAGGACTGAATATGCAATTTTTACCATGCCTATAATTAAATTAGTCAACTGTCGGTTGAAATTTGAAAACTCGTTCTTCAAAGAGAAAATCACAAGAAAATTGGTGTGAAACGATGGAAAAAATGAATGGCTTCTAATGATTTCGCTTCAAAAGGGGAAAAAACATTTGATAAACGAAAATTTATTGTTGACACTGGAACAATATTTTTTGCCAAAGCTGACTTTAACCCATAGATTATGGCGCATAGTCATAATCCAAAATAAAGTGCGCTTTCACCAAACTATACTTTAATGCCATAAGAAATGAAAGGCATTAAAGTGTAGTTTAGTTAAAGTGGGCCTATGGGATATCTTTGTATACCTTTTCAAGGAATATTGTGTAACTGTTGAGTGAGGATATATTAAAAGAAATTAACTTACATAAGTATTAAAGGTATGACCTAATAAACTGTTTACTCAACTAGTTTGTTGCAGGTCTGATAGGGTTAAGCCATTATCATCACTTCAACTACAGTTCAATTAAAAACTTGGTTTCTGTTTTATATCCAAGATCAATAAGTTTGATTGAGCAATACATAAAACCCATCCAGCAAGGTAATATCTAGCACTAACCCAAAGGGCAATGCACCAAATCAATGCACACCCAACTTATATTGACAATTAAAAATAAAAGTAGATGTGTAACGAACGAACGACATAAAAAAAAACTTATCAATAGATCTTAAAAATTGAAAATTTTGAGTTATGACTATATATTATTGAAAAATTGATTTAACTAAACTTATTTTTTAAATTAATTGACCTTTAATGAGAAAAATTGAAGGCTGGCATCCATAACGAATTACTTTCGTTAAGTTCCGCTGCGCACATGTGATTTCTTTAACGACAACGTTTTGACGTGAGATGTCAAACTAGAAAAAATAAAATTTTCTCACATCATAGTTTGCGTTTTGTTTCTATTGCTATTTTTCGGCAAAATCTCGTAAAAATTAAAAGAAAAATACAAAAAAATATTACAGATAATTTTCAATATGAGTGAAGATTATTTAAGTAAGCCGCTTTCGTTGGCACCATCACCGTCGAGTAAGTTCTAATTCATAGATAGCAAATCGCCTGTGCAATATTGTCGGCCGCCGCACATATGTACAGGGTGCAACCATTACGCAATGTAACACGAAATATTGCAATTAATCTATGAAATTGTTTTATTTCTAGTGGATGAACCAACATCGAGTCGGTATAGTGGCTCCAGAGCCGCATCTAGTACATTTAATACACCAGTTTCACCATACTTAAATTATGATCCGCGTTACCTGCAACAAGCTCAGCCAGAATTTATTTTCCCCGAGGGAGCTAATAAACAGCGTGGCCGCTTTGAATTGGCCTTCTCACAGATCGGCTCATCGGTAATGTTCGGTGCTGGAATCGGTGGTGTAGCTGGTTTTTATAATGGATTACGGACGACAACAGCTTTACAACAAACGGGGAAACTGAGGCGAACGCAGTAAGTAGCAAATTTAATTTATTTCAAAGAACACAACCCAAAATTAAATTGCAATAACTTAATTTTCAGAATGCTTAATCATGTTATGAAACAGGGATCTGGAACAGCGAATACACTGGGAACCCTTGCTGTTATGTATTCTGCGTTTGGTGTACTGCTTCAGCAGGTTCGAGGTGAAGACGATGATTTCAATACTGTGATTGCGGGCACAGCCACTGGTCTATTGTACAAATCTTCTGGTAAGCAAATCTCTCTTTCGAAAATGCTCATATGTAATAATTTATCCTCTTCACAGCTGGTCTGAAAAAATGCGCCCTCGGTGGTGGCATTGGACTTGGTGCCAGTGCTCTGTATTGTCTATATCAATTATCGAAAGCGAATCCGTCGGGTTCAAATTACAAATTTATGTAAATCTATTGTATTATAGAGCCCTTTGATAAAGCAACATACATAAAAGCAGCGCAGTTATGATCCTGGAATCGGGTCTCAACCAGGCGCTCTAATATAAACAACCTACACTTACACACCTATATATAGCAAATCTAAGAAATAAGTCTTCTTCGTTGAAACAATTTCTATTTTTAATTTTATTAGTTTTTAGAATGTGATCTGTATAAGTTGAACAAATGCCCAAGAGAAAATATTGCTGGATAACCAAAATGACAAAATTCGATGTAAACTCTTAACGATTGTTTTCTCTTCATATCTACGCGAAATTCTGCTGAAAACATTAAAAGCATCAAAATAAATCAAAAGTATAAATGAAGAGTACATAATTTTGTTTACATTTTAAAATTGTTTTATAGGAATAAAAAATTTAACCCGGATTATTCACAGAAAACACTTACAAATCTGCAATGAAAAGAATTTAATGGCATTCGTTTGATTAAACTTATTTTGTGTAGGAATATACAAATTTCTAGTTTGCTTAATACGTAAATGTAAAAAATTCAGATCTCGAAAACTTTACGAAATACACAACAAAAACTGAACTAAAGGAACATTTACTTTTACTAACAAAATTTTGCAATTTTTCCACAGATATTTTATTAATCAATGGCCGATTAGAAAACTAAAGTTTTGAAACTCCATTACACGCATTTAAGCGTTTTGCGCTTTCGCTCAATTTTCGAGTCAAAACGCGTAGAAAATTTAAAAATTCTCAATTTTGAACGCGTAGAAAGAATAGAACGCCTGTTGTTGTATGGGAAGCTTTCAATTTAGACGTCATTTTTAATTACCATCATTTTCAGCGTAACGAACAGTTCATAGAAATTTAATTTTTTGTGAACACGTTTGGAAAATAAAATTAAAAAAACTAAAAGAAATGAAATAAAAGAAAAATATTGACAATGAGTTTCAATAATTGAAAATTATTTATGTTATATCTATGGTAGTTTTCAAACCCCTATACATTTTCTTTAAAATCCCTTAACCTCGGCATGACCATACAATTTTCCAATGAGCTAGTCATTTCTACAGGGAATTAAGATGATGCCAAAGATATTTTTTTGCCAGTATGCAATTTGGATGGGTTGAGCGAATTGTTTATAAGAGATATAGTAATGCCATTACCGCTTGCCGCATCGGAAGTGGAAGACAACATAGAGGAAAGACCAAAGGAACTGCTTTGGGGTACTATAGCCATCTGAATGTGTGAAGCTTCGTATTTAAGTATAATTTCCTATTTGTTAAGTAGTTCTGAAACAGTAAATGAGCATTGGCCCGCAAAAAGTTTTTTTTACTTTGAAAGTAAAGCCATCGTGCCATATTTTGTCAAAAAAAAAAGGATTTATAACAGACTTATTGGTCTGTATGAATTTACTTTTCATGGTTTCGGGACTTACCTAATATATGGAGAAAGCAAACTATTAAAATAATAGGTCTGTTCACGTTGAAAATTGTTAATAGTTTTCACTGGAATAATATTCACGCACCCGAAAAAAATTATTTCAGCAAATTACTCGTTAAACTAATTGAATAAAATTATTAACTGCACACTTTTCTTTTCGTTCTAAAAATTAACTGTCAGAATAACGGATTAACTGTTGAGTTGAAAGTGTTTAATAGTTTTCTGTTCACGTAATTTTTCTGATTGTTTCTCTTTGTAACATTTTTTATTCTCAATCTTTCTTTTACTCTCTCCCTGAAAGTTTTTGTTGGAAAAGTACGTGAACGTGTTCAAAGGTTAGGTTTTCCATTGAGAGTTTTTTAATTGTGTCTCTCTCTCTCTCTCTCTTTTGCCTTGAATCCGCTGGAGTCAATAACTGAGAATGAGAAAAGAGAGAAACCACCTAAATAACCTTGAAGTACATTGGAAAACTCTCAGTGAGCAAAAGATTCATCAAAGTTGAGCTCTATACTCTTATTTATCTATTACAATTTTTTCAAATACAAGCAAAACGAATTTAAATTTGCATGCTTTATTTGCATTTTGATTATTAATTAAATGTATTTTATTCTAATATTTTCGCTGTAAAATTTAATTTGCACATTTATTGGCTAACATTTGAATGAATAATTGGAATATACATATTTGTAGAATATATATATATATGAAGTTATAATTATTGACTTGCAATAAGTGTAGATGAAAGTTTTGTTGCTTTTAAAATAAAATCTCTTCTAATAATCTAAAGCATCTGAATCCGAACCGGTTAATGCCAAAACTTTCACACCAGATTTTTCATCAAGAATATTATTTGCGGGTGCTTCACAACTTGTGTCCAGCGTGGTACATGTATGACAATGACAGCTTACTGCTTCCATGTATTCGTAACGACGTGCTTCCTACAAAGTTAACATAAACAAATATTTGCATTAAAAAAATTCAAATCTAAAAAAGAGATTCATTCAAATTTCTACCACTAACCGGACTTGCTTCTGGATGACAATTTCGCAGCACAGCAACTGCGGGTTGTCTTGAGGCGTGCACGCATACGGGATGAAATGAACGTTTATAGGGAAATTTCCAATCTGATATTTCACTAGAATCGCAGCGACCCCAGCAAGACATTACACTCACATAATCCCAACACTCTCGTCCACTCACATCCGATTGTGTTACACGATACGTATAGAGGCGGCGATGACAGCCCAGTGGTGCCGCTGTTGGACTGCTATTTATTGGTTGCACTTCGAGCACTTGCCCGCGAGAGCGATCCGAAAATGCAAACAACGCTGTGACCAATACCAAAAGACTGAAAAAATTTATTGTATGAGGGTTTAATTGTTTTTAAATTTCATGTTTTTTTTCTTGTAACGTACACTTCCATGCACCTCATCTCCGTTTGGCTATTTTTTCACTATATTTGGCGATAACGATGTTATCCTTTCGTTTATGCTACCAGAAATGACTTGTTGCTGCTCCGTAGGTTTCACTTTTATATGTTTTTGCTTGTGTTTTTTTTTATATGTAGAGAGAGAAAGTCCTTGTGACTCGAAATACATACAAATGGTTGAGAAAGTAAAAGGGAAGTAGCGCATACATAAAACAAATTACTACGGATGCTGATTGCTTGAGTGCACTTACAAAAGGACGACCATTTACTGTGAAATCAACTTCTTTTGTTTTTTATGTATTAAAAATAGGAATATGTAAATATTTGTAATTTGAATTCATAATGAAGGAAACATGTATACTCCTTAGAATTGGTCTACAATGAAAATTTTTAATTTAAAAGTTTCTAAATAAGTACATGCCAAACACACGTTTTCAAAGATTTTTGAGCAAATAGAAAATTTGGTTGGTTTTCTTTTCTTCTCAGTTCTGTCACTTTAATAGTATCCATTATTAGATATCCAAAATTTTAGTTATTTTTAAAATTTATTTAGTCTTGACAGTTTTGAAATGTTGTGGTGTTTTGATATATGTAGGTGGTGTAGATAATAGTCAGCAAAAGTATAAACACGAAAATCGGAATATTTACATGTTTAGATAAGAAATTAATTCAGCGGTGAAAGCCGCATGTGAAATTACCACCTCGGTTTTGCAGCCTCTGATATGAGATTTGTGTTATGATATACTCACCTCTTTAGTTGTCTTGTGGCAATACATTAATATTAGATTTTCTTTATTATTATTCTCTCAATATAAAAATCTTCGCTTTACGTTACAATTTTAACAATACATTTTGGTTTTTTCATTTGTGCATACTTTTAATAATTTCGATATTCATTTAAAAAAATAGAATTTGGTACATTTTGCAAAAAATTTGGTTAACATTACATTTCAGGCCAAAATAATATATAAAAAAAAGTAATAGTAGATATATCTCACTTGCTCATCAGAGCTTTCATTCACTTCCCTGCTGTTAATTTCGTTTCATCATTCATAACTTCTAAAATCATTTCCATTCGCTTCAGATTGTTTTGAAAAAAAAATGTCATACGTTTCCTTTCATTTCCTATTTGCGTTATTGTATTTCATACGCTCATTCACATATAATTTTAATAATATTTTTGTTTTAATTTGGATGTCCTCTACTTGTATGTATATTTGAGAGACAATGTTTGTTTTCTTCTAGAGTCTTCATAGTGCTGTGTATTTCGGTTCTATTTTTTCGCTCGCTTAAGCACGACGCCGAATCTCATGATGAGAACCAAAACGCTGGGCACGAAGCTGTACACGAAAACGTCGATTAGGATCTGGTCGTAAATCTTCGTGATGATCTTCAATTACCGGTGCCACTGCCATAGCTGCCGCCGCAGCAGCAACTGCATCCACACCAGCATCTTCTTCATCGTCTGCATCGTCATCTTCATTAGGGCTATCATAGTCATCCATGGCAGCATCTTGGGGTTCAACGGATGCATTTGAAACCGAAATAGTTTCAGCATCCCGCGCCATTGCACTAGCAAGTAATCGCTGACGTCGTTCTTCCATCAGGCGATCACGATCTTTATGTATGTAGTCACGTTTGTTTGGCAAACCAGCCACATTGTTTGCTGTTAATGCTGAGCGTACAACATTCATATCGGTTGCTTCCATCCTAAAAATAAACGCATCTTAATCTTCCCTCTGTAAAAGTAACAGCAAACAGCACATAACTTACCATTCATCCGTTTCAGCAACATAACACTCAGTATGTGAAATGGTTGAAACACCGTTAAATCCACCAATAGCAAAAATCATATCATCAATGATTTCTAAACCGAAATTACTGCGTGAGTGATTCATTTCCCGTATGAAAGACCATGTTTGTGTATCAGGATCATATCGTTCACCGGTGGATAGACGGGCGGTACCATTGAAACCGCCTATAACATACAGTTGCCCACGAAAAGCCACACATGATACACCCGAACGTCTATGATTCATATTGGGTATGCGAGTCCACACATTTGTAGTTGGATCATAAAACTCGGCGCTGTCAAGGCACTCCTGTCCATTGAATCCACCTGTTGATAAAAAAAAATAAATGTTTCCATGCTCTGAAACTTGATTTTGAAAGAATTTGAAATTGAAACTTAAGGAATTGCGTGGAGCTGATTTCAAATTCGGTTGAAATAAATTAGAAATAGTGTCACAGGTGTAATCACAAAGATAGTAATGCAATTAAAAGCAGATTTTAAAGATTGTTAGAAAATTTATGCGAGATATTCATTGTGCTCCTTGCAAATCCCATACGTACGAGATATGAAGTTTAAAAAAATGTAATTATTAAAAATAAGTTTATTGTTTTTATAATTGTTTTTTTTTTCTTTATTCCTACTATGTCGCATTTTAAAATAGAAATGAAGAAAAGCATGGAAAATGGTTCCCTTTCTTTGCGACATCTGTACACAAAAATAGTTACAAGATTTATTGTTACTACCAAAAGTTATGCGAATTAAAAACAGAAAGAAACAATTGCATCTTAAGTTTCTTATCAACCCTTCTGAATATCCTAACTCTTTTGCATCACCACTCACCCGTTGCATAAATTTTCCCCTTGAGTGTGCAAGCACTTGCGTCAGACCTTTGCATATTCATCGGTGTTATTACGGACCACTGATTCGTTTTAGGATTATAACGTTCCACGGTATTCAAACGATTGTGACCATCATAGCCACCAATAGCATAAATGAGACCATTAAGTTCAGCAACACTGACGTAACAGCGACGACAATGCATGGGCGCAATCTTTTAAATAAACAATCGAAATATAGTAGATACTTATTATATTATGAAAAAAAAAAGAAAAAACTACCTCCTTCCATGTCTTGCGCACTGCATCAAAAACGCGACATGTATTAAAGTATTCAACGCCATCGTAACCACCAATTGAATATATTTTATAACCAATAACAGCTGTACCATGATATGCACGCGGTCCTGCAGAATCTTCAGCGGGAATGTTAACCCAACGATCGGCGCGAGTATCGTATGTTTCAATGCAACCCTTCGAAGTTCCACCGCTCCAACCGCCTATGGCGAATATAACCTCGTGCGGCAGTCGTGGCATTGCCAATGGTGGTGTGGTAAGCTTTTTGAAAAATGGCATACGAAATGGCAAATATGAATTTGAACTGAAATACAAATAGGAGGAAAGAAATATTTGGTTGGTTTCATTTAAATACCTCTCCCGATGATGGATTCATTATATCCAAATCATACATAAATTTAAAGGTTTCGACAATCAGCGGCTTGGCGTCTTCGCATTGCAACACATATGGATGTTCCTTGACCTCCTCCATAAAGCACTGAAATTTTGAGATAGAATTAAGTGTAGGAAAATCTTTGAAACTAGATATGCAAGTTTTGTTGCAACGATTTTTGATTTGGGCAATTTCACATTGGTAAATTTTTTCGTTTCTCACTTAAAGTGAAAAAAAACCGAAAGAGAGAAAAGAAAGAGAGAGGACAAATTTGCACACGATCAAAAGAGCAGAACACGTTTGTCCCAGCAATAACTCTCGACAATGTGAAATTTCTCTTCGATACACACTATCCAGATAGAACTACAAAATATACACTTTTCAAATATATATCAAATCAAATGGAATCAGATAACAGATAAATATTTCAAATATATGATAAGCTCAAATTATATTATTATACAATGTCATATCCTTTCATTTGCAAAGGGCTTGGATATTATGATAAAGATATCGACATACTTGTACTTTGTGGCTTATCACGTTTTCAAAATAAGCTCTTCAATTACTTTTCTATTACTTAACCTATCTTTAAAAATATTTTCTCAAAATCCTCTATTGACCTAATGATATCAATGAATGACAATAAAAAGCATTCCACTAACCTTTGGTGTCATCAAACCCAAACGCACACCCTGCATCAATTGCGCCACATATTGTTTTCGATTCTCAGGATCAAAATCAATCCATTTAATGCACAACTTCCACACATGGTCCTCCTCACGCGTATTCAACTCATCATCACTAATGATATCATAGAAATCTTTTAAGCCGATTTCAAGTATATCCTTATTTTTAGCTGCAACCTCAATGAAATATCGTAGTAGATAATTGCGTGCTTTGGCATACAAATCATCAAGAAAACGAAACCTAAATATAAGCATAATAAAAGGGAAGAAGAAATAGCAATAGAGATTAAAATGGAATTAAAAATCCAATAACGAACTACATAAACCATAAGTATTTCCCACATACTATGTACCTCTATATGTACATGGCAGCAGCATGTATGTCAAGTACTCATACACATTTGTTTTTTATGCCCACACAACTTACCTGGCGAAACCCATAATACTAACGCAATTCTCTGGAGTTAACATTGCAGCCAAATACTGTTTGCACAACGTCACCAAACCAATCATACCCACATAATCAGCCGATATTAATAATTCATGTACATTCTCCGCATTGATTGTGCATTTACGCAGGTAGGCATATTGTATAAGCTGCTCCATGATGGATCCACTCATCCCTGGTATGTGTACGAGACGATTTTCATCGCTTTTATTGGGAGATGACGACGAATTGAAGCCAGTAAATTGAGCTCTGTAACATTAAAAAAAAAAATCATATTACTTTAAAGTTGAATAAATGCCAAAACTTTTCTTTTGAACAATAAATTTTTTTTAGCTTTTTATTTGCATGCCACCTCAAGGCTTAAAAAAGGGAAGATGGTAAAATATTATTTTTGTGCGAACTTTATTTCATAAGTTCGATTTGTATAAACAACCTGTTATATGAAATTAGGAAAACCAATATGTTTATTTAGGAAGAGTAGAAAAACTGTACTAAACATGAATTCGTTCGGTGTATTTTGGAATATATAAAATTTTGTATTGTTCACCATTTACTTTACATCCACATACCTGAAGTATGAACTGCATGCGCTCATTATAGCTCGATGTACATTGAACGAAGCATCCGCTACCGATATCACAGCATCACAGAGTAAATTATTTCGTCGCAGTTCATTCAGGGTATTCAAAGCTTGATCACTCATGCTGGCTGTTAGTGATTTTCGTGATGTTTTCATTGCTAATGGATCATCGGCATCTTCATCATCTATGTCTAGATCAATTTCTGGTATAACCACACCTTCGTCGTGCATGTGATGACGATTATTATTGCTACGAATATGATCAGCGACCAACATATTATCGCGCGCACGGTTTAATAAATTTGCCATTTTATTGAAAATTTGTTTTTATTGCTTTTAAATTGAGGTTAAGACAAAAACTTAAGAAATTACTATATTTTTCTCCCTTAGCTTTTAAATTCGTATTCAGACTGTTTTCAGTTATGGATAAGGAGTTATATTTGTTGCATCCACCCTATTTCTCGTTTCGTTTTCGTTTACTGGTTTGGATTGGCTGAACTTAGTGGATCGGTATAGAATGATTCTCGAATATATGTTGCTTGATGGTACGACGCGGATTTATTATATTTGTTTTTCGAATTGTGAAGAAAAGGGTGGCAATGTGGGCACAGGGGGTGGTGGTGGTATGAGATTTATGCTCTTCAAATTTTGACAAATATTCGCAATGACTTTTTCAATTAAAACTATTATTATTTTTTATTTTATATTTTTTTTCTTTTTGACTTTCGTATTTTCCTTCGTATCTTTGTAATTGTGCTGGAGGAGGGGTCTCGTTTGTTTTGTTTATATAGGCCTGTTTTGGGGAAGCTCGTCGTTTCGCAGTTCTCGAGTCGATTGCAGTTGAAATTTTAAAAAAGTTTAAACTTCCGTTTGAGTTATAACCGGATGATGCTTTAAGAACTAAACTATATAAAGCGATATACTGAAAAAATAAATAATTATAAATTTTCCGAAAGAAAGGAAAATGTTGACGACAAAAATTAATCAAGTTTTTGTATACTAAATTGAAACAAAAAACTGATCAGAAACTAGATGAAATACAAAACAAACACTGTATGTTCAAAGTAAAATTTAGAAAGTTACAGATCTAAAAAAAAAAAATGTTACGCTAAAATAGTTAAGTATTTTTATAGAAGCTGGCCAATAGATAGTTGGTGAGAAGATCGTTCGAAAAATCAATTTGGGCACCATAACACACTTTTTGTTGCATTGTTAGGTCAATCTTTATGCTCTGGTTGCATTTAAACTAGTCTCTTTAAATTTCTCAATAAGCTTTGATCTCTCTATTCACGCAGTACTTTCTCTAAACAACCTCTCATCGTTGATAGTCATTGCCCATGTTTCAGCGTCACATTAGGCTGCAAAGAACGAGTAAATAGTAGAGCATTATTTTTGTTTATCCAGAGAAAGAGAAAGAGAGAGAAAGAGAAAGCTCTGTTCATCAACTACCTTCTAGCAAGAGTTATTCCTAGCTTGATTTCTAGGCAGCCATTGTTGTTGATATTATTGCTGGATCCAAGGTATTGAAAGACCTATTTTTTATATCAAAATAATACATTAGAAATACCTTTTTAACCTTCGCCACCTACATTTTGTGATGTGTCTGGTGTAATTAATTCATATGCAATACTACTTCGCATTTACTTCAAACATCTTAAAAAGGATTTGCTTTAATTTTTAAATTGAGCATAAATAAAAATTTGTTTAAAAATACCGTTAGCATATAAATATGTCACAATTATATTTCCGCCATTTGAGAAGGAAATACAAAAACCCTTCTACCATGTATGAAAATGGCACTGCGCAAAATCAAAACTGGATAAGTAACTCAAAAAAGGAAATAAAATCATTGGCATCCCGCAGTGTCACAAGCAATCGCAGTTCAGCATCCGTTGCGCCAACATTCAAATATTTGAAATAAGCAACGAGAAGAAACTAGTCGCTTGAAATGCTTTTGCGTATATTCCCACTGCTATTAATCTGCATCATAGCTACCTGGGCAAAAGATGCATGGCTGAAGCCAGGCTGTCATAAAGTTGGTAATACGCGAAAAATTTCCATACCCGATTGTGTTGAATTTCGTATAACAACCAATGCTTGCCGTGGATTTTGTGAATCATACGCAGTACCTTCAATACCATGGAATAGTGTGCAAGGAATATTCAAACCACCAAAACCTGTAGTATCGGTCGGTCAATGTTGTAACATTATGGAATCAGAAGAGGTAAATTTATTTAGAAAGTTGAACAAATTTGAAAATGGTAATGAAATGTTGGTATTTTTTGTTTGTTCAGATTCAAAAGCGTGTGCTGTGCATGGGTGGCATGCGGAATTTCACTTTCAAATCGGCTGTTTCTTGTTCCTGTTATCATTGTAAAAAGGAATAAAATACGTAAATTCGTTAACTTGAAAAAAAATTGTATATAATGTTAAAAATGCACCGAATTCATTGAAAATTTAATTTTATATGTATATATACGAGTCCATATGCAGTTTTAAATAAATAATATTTTCGCTGTAAATGATTTTTCTTCTATTAAAAATGGCGAGTAAAAAAAAATTGATAGTAAAAAAAGAGCGCAAACTAGAGTTGTAAAATTGAAGTAACGAAAAGTCGGTATGGAAATGAAATGTAAAATTGTCTGATGAAATATGCGATGTACTTCTTACACAAATACATCAAGAATTTTATCAAAGGAGTTTCTGAGACGAATTAAACTAAATTCTGCTAGTTTTATGGCAAGCTAATTTCATAAACTTTAAGAAAAGTTTATCATTTATCAAACTATCACTAAAAAAAGAAGAAAAATTGCTGCTAAGTTTAAAAAAATAATATATTTTATTAATATTGAAAATATCTCCATTTACATTTGAGGCACTTAAAGTTCATTCACCATCATCATTCATTCCCAGATTACAATTTAGCCGCCGGTTTAACACCAGCACGACTTAATAGTTCGTGCATTAAATTTAGAGCTTCACACATTGCATCTCCAAATTTATCGACATCTGATCCTTTATTACTGCGCCAACCCGATATCCCTAATATAATATCATTATTACGCGGATTATAACAGCATGCATAGCCATCCGCAGCAGCAGGCCCATAACACATGAAAGCTTCATATGCAGATGCAACCTGTGATGTTGACACACGGAAATTAGTGCTCTTTACAACACCGGGGCATTTGAAAAATTCTGGTATAGGCAATTTATTTTCTATGGCCATTAATTTCAGACCAAGCAAATGGCGATCAACGCCTCGCCCTTGCAATGCTATTGTGGTATACTGACGGTGGCCATTAACCGCTTTACGCAAGAGTTCAACGCGACAATCATCTTCTATAGACTTGTCCAGCATTGCTTTGGAAAAATCAATCGATTCATTGGAACATGACCGTATAGTTTCAGTGCGTCCACCATAATAGATGCGCAAATGTGCAGATTCATATTGAGCAGCAGGTATTTTGTGCAGTCTATAATATATATAATATATTTTGGAAAAAAGAAAATAAAATTCATACAAAATTATAAAATTTAGATTAAGTAAGTATCGTACTTGTAGAATGCAAATTGCAGTGCTATTTGAATGAAACTATCAGGACTGAGTTTCTGTTGCTTCAAGAATTCCTTGCCATATTTTTTATAATGCTTCACATTCATTTGCAAATCTTTAGCCAGTTTATCAACATTACACCCAGCTTTTTCAATATGTTTTTCCAAAGTCGAGCTACTCTTCAATTCTAATTTTTCAGGACATTCATAACCCTCACGGGCAGCGCATTCATAATGTTTATCATTCTTTCTAAAATGAGTTTGAATTATTACAGATAAATTCTGTTATAAAATTTATATAAAACATACAAATTTTTCACAACGTAATCGGACATCAGGGCGACCGGTTGACCTTCAGCTGGTGAATGCTCATAACAGAAACCGCTCATGCCATTAGGATTGACAATGACCTGCATGGAGAAAAAGAATGGTATATATAAAATGCAAAGCTTTGATTTTTCACATCTTTCACTTACTTGTATCGTTTTGTCCATCCAACGATTAGCGCTATTACACTCCAAACCTCCACCATGTATGAGTTGTTCACTAAGCACATTAAATTCCTCGCCATCCACTGACACACACTCATCTAGCGAAACGGTAAACATTGACTTTTGTATAATTTCTACCTTCTCCTTATTTCCTGGTATTTTAATTAATTCAGCATATGCTTCAGCCCAATTGTCGCGATTATCTGTTGATAAAACACCAAATGCAATGCCTTTTTTCTTTTCAGCATCTACGATTCGTTTAAATTCATAGGCAAGAACTTCAGGATGCAATGGTTCTCCTTTTTTATTGTAAACTGGAAAATTATAAAACTGCAAATACCAAAACCAACCAAATTTATCTTTCAATTGTTATAATATTTTCGAATATATACGCAACCTACATTATTTTTACATAACACAGTAATATGTTTCGAATCAGGATTATATTGCAAAGCATCTTCTTTTGGTTTTGGTATACGACATGTACCGTAAACTACTTCAAATTGTGAATTATCCAATTCAAGTTTACCCATTTTTACAATTGGTACTTTACCATTATCGATGGTTTCTTTGTATTTCACCATACCATATACCACTCGACCAGCATACAAGAGATAATCTTCGGGTCCTTTAAACTTTTGCATTGGGAAAGTCATACCGGGACTAGAGTAAACAGTGACAGGATCTCGATATTGCAAATATGCAGCACGCAACCAACGTATCGCCAACCAATTCTCTTCACATTTGGCAACTTCTTCAAGCAATTTTTGTAATTCTTTACCCTCATTATCAGCAAAACATTTCGTTGCCTCTTTTGTGGCCTTCATCTCAGCATCATTTAGTAATGGTTCAACACTTTTGAGAAACTTTTCTAATGTTTCATTGAGTGGAAATGCAGGAAAACGTAAAAGTTTCTGCTTGGGAAGTTTCGATGCGTAATTTCGCGTAAGAGTATCATTCAACCTTTGCGCCGAAGCAATGGGATATGTTAATTTTGCTTGTGATTGAAGAGCACTCTTGCTCTGAAAGCATAAATTTTTTGTTTTATAATAAGAACAGACGTAAAAATGTACAAACTGTACTAGATTCTTACCAAATTCATACAAATTCTTCGTGTTAACATTTGCATTTTAATGATTTCGTTATGCGAAAGTGGTTTATCAGGGCTTTGCTCCAAGAAGCTTTCAATGGATCTATAATAAATGAGGCGGTGTATGTTATTCACTTTTTTTAGAGAATCAGGTTTATTTATTATTTAAAAATTTATTAATTTTATTTTTGCTTTTTACTTTCCATTTTTCGAAAGGACACAATTTAATTTCTTTTTAAGCAACTTTTGTTGTCACACAAAAATTTCCAAAATGTTTTGAGGGTAATAATTTTTTCCACCACTTCTAGTTTCCCTAAAATTTGATCACGAAAAATAGTTCTGGGGTCGAATCGTCACGTAAAGGTATTTTTTGCATGAATTTTTGAGAAAATTACGTCACGAGTACGAGTAAAAAAGTCATGCAAATCGGAAAAACGCGTTTAAAGTTCGAGTGCGTCGGAGACTACGTGCGGAATTTCGAATTGAATTTTCACTAGCACATTTCTGAATAGTTGTTGACTTAATTTGTGCAAAAAAGTCGATTTTTGAGCCCGCTATATGGTTTTCACTATGTCGTATTTGCCATCAAAGAGAAAAAGAGAGAATTTCCCATATGAAATTTGCCAACATGCTGGCAAATTTGATTGAATTTGTCATAGTGAAAACCAGGCATAAACAGCGTAAAAGGTGATTTTGTTGTTCCAGGACCCACAAGGAACATTTTTTCTGTTGAGTATTTTTGGAAAATGGAGTATAAAACTTCATTCTTGTGGCGAGGATTCGAAGATAGAGGTAAGGCCCATTGTACTGAACAACTTTGCTTAAGATGTCAAATTCGTATCTGTTAAAATAAGTATTTTTTTCTTTAGTAGTTGAAGATTATTAAGAAAAACGAACTTCTGATTCATGATCAGCGTCCTAAAATTATCCTGATCAAAAAATTCACCGAAGAAATTATCACATTTGCCGATTTTTTGATATATGTTAAAGAATATATTTATCTAGTTTCCGTTTTTTCTAAAATTATATCTTATCTTTGAAGAATTTTATTTAGTGTTTTATCTTTTTCCATATTATTAGCATCACATTGTTATTAATTTTAAAATACTATAATTTGCAAGCGGTGTATTCAGAAGCTGTTCAAGAGACTTAGTATGATGAAGCGCATATAACTGCAGACAATAAATGTTATTGCAAATTAAACACATAAGATTTATAACCTTATAACCCGTTACAGGAAAGAAGAATATCGACAATTTATACATTTTTGATTAATTGTGCTATTTCCCGACACTTTCCAATTTCCTTCTTTTCTTCACAGTTTAATTTATTGATATTACATATGAGTGAAAGTTTAATGCAAATTTTACAAAATTTATGTTATATATTTAAAAAGAAAAGCAAAAAGAATTCACCTTTGATTTTTGTACATAATCTCCACAAAAGTCCACGATTATCGTTTCCACGATTAGAAAAATATGTGATCGCTTAGGTTAATGTACAAGAAAATAATAACAAATGAAACTAGAGCAATAAAATATTAAACTAAGCAATAAGATATTTGATTGCTATTTAAAAAAATTAGAATTAAAAATCCACGTAGTCAAAGAGCAAAACTTGTTACTACTGATCCACTTTTAGTTTCACCATCGATGTTGCTGTGCTCGCTTCGCAATTATGTCTGAAAACAAAACTTGTTTTGCGATCACTTGTTTCTCTCCTGTATATTTATTTTTTCACTTTCGTTATCAATATAGATAGCAAGTATGTAATTGTTAATGGTCTCTATATAAACAATAAATGTCTATACATATTTATATATACTATGCAAAGCACCAAGAGGCGTCTTCGACTCTTTGAAGTACAAAGTGCATAAAAATATTACTTAATCATTTTTTGTTTATGCATTGCAAAATGCATTCTAAAGAAATGTGTTAGAGCGTTAATGCCAAATATTAAGAAACTTAAAAAAATATATATGCCTTAACGGAAACCTTAAAGCCTGTGTAGATTGTACACCTGACTTATCAGTTCATTCAGATGCATTTTAGTACCAAAACTATTTTTGAAAACTTTATCAAGCTAGCATGCAACAATTTACCTGGAAATAAGATGGGTTACTTTTTAAAATGGTATTTTTCTCCTCTTGTGCCGTGGCGTGGTCACACAGTGTGATAAAAAATTATAAAAATATTTTTTTCTTGAATATCTTTTTTTCTCTTCTGATATTTTGATGTTTTTTCCGACGATGCTGATTGCTTATTGTTCTCTTCTACTCGCAAATTGTACAAAGTATTTTTTATCTAATAGCTTTCATTAATTGTTATTAATTTGTTGACATTTTATTTGCAATAGAAATAGAAACAAAAAATAGTCATACAAATGTAAAAAGTACCTCACTCAAAAACCACCAATTTTAATGATAAAAAAATATAAATGGAATTTAAGATGAGTGCAATGCAATAGTAAAAGATTTTATTCCTTGATTCTTCAAATTTATTTTACACCAGTTCACATCTCTTATAAGTATTTTTAAAAAATTAAAAGAAAAATCAAGAATGAATAATAACAATAAAAACACAAATACTTCATATTAAAATGTCACACATAAAGAAATGTCAGATTAAGTATTACGTTGCCAACTACATAATTAGCGTTGCCAATTTCAAAACATTTGGTGTAGCTGTGTCTATAAATGATATAACAGAAATAATGCGTTATAGAAATATTTTGAACCTTTTATAAAGCAACAGGAATTAACAATGCCCAGGGTCCAGAAAAATACGTTTAACTCATTTTTGTAGCATAATTCATTTATTTAAAAAAAAAAAACAGGAGTCTAGTGGTAATGCAGGTTTTCTATGGCCAACACGAAACGAGGAGATTGGACAGCTCGCGACAAGTAAAAATCATGGTAGGGGTGGGGCTCCTCCTTTCATATTAATCATCGGGTCGGAGTTAACCTGTATACTTGTCTCTATAAAAATATTAAGCATGAAAAGATACCAATTTCAATACTTTCTTTATTACGTTCACTATAGCGAGCGTTCGTTACAGCGCCATTCGTTATACTGTACCACCACTGTATCTTTCTTTTTTACATTGACTTATTCAATCAACAATCTAAAAACCGAAAATGAAGAAATTTAGAAATAATTTTCAAATGATTTTGGAAAGGATTTTCTTTCCGTTTAATGTATCCGGGATGATTAACATCATTATATTAGCTTTTATATGATCCACTAACGAGTTCAACAAACGACCAATACAGATCAAAAGTGTGAAAAACATGAAATTTTGACGAATGTGGAGAGCGTTAACTTCTCATACGAAATAATTAATGTTCTCTATTCACCCAACTTTTCTTTTTTAAATTTTACACCATTTATTATGGAATACATATGACCACCTAAAATCGCCCCTCGAATAAAATTTACTACTCGGAACAATACGATTAAGAATTGTCTCATATTATTATAAATTTCGAAACTCCATGGGGTAGTGAAAATAGTAGTAAGCCTTTATTACCAACTTGCCGCAAATGATTAGAAAGAATAAACTTAAATCGGCATACTATATAAATTTTATCTTAATTCTTCAAACATTTCGCAAACCAAAATAAGACAATTTTTTATATTATGAGACTTGTTTTTTTTTTCTTTTGATAGTTAAGAGAAACTCACAATTGTTTAATTGTGAAATTAATTTCCAAAGTGTTTATTCCGTTTACTAATTTACTTAATGTTAAATATTTTTGTTATTATTGTGTTGTAATTGGGATTTATCATTCTATTTTTCTGCTTTTAATTCTAAATGTACTTTTAAATGAAAAGGTTTCATAGTAAAACATTTTTTCTCTTTTTTTTGTTTTGTTTTGTTGTTTCTTTTAGCAAATTACAATAGCAAACATTTATGTATTAAAATCAGCATTTCCAATTTTTATGTTTCAGTTTTTTTTTTTTTCGTTCACATACAATTGTGTTGATACTATAACAATAACTATTTTTCTGTTTTTTTTTTTTTTTAATATTTTTAATTTTAATGTACAAACTAACTTTAAAGTTTAATAAAGAAACGCAATCATTCGCTTTGCAGGTGTATATTAAATAGTCTAATAATATTTTTCTTGTTTTTCATATAATATTTTATGATGCTGAAAAGTATTTCTTATACATTCATACTTCGACGACAAATATTCATTTCATCAAACATAACTTTAGAATTATTAAAAAAAAATTGTATCATATTATTAAAAAAAAATATTGTATTTATATAATAGTTTTTGTTTTGTTTTCGCTCTGTATTTTCGTATGTGTGTGTGTGTGTGTTATTAAAACTTTATTCATCCTGCATATCTTCCGGCAATTCATGCGGATTCAGCATTCCGGGAATATTGCGTTGCATTAAACGCTTATTTGCTTGTTCCTCCCGAAGGGCTGCCTCCCTTTCTTCCAAATACAAGTCAGAATCATCTTCTCCAGTAACCTCCTGCAAAAAAAATACACAATTTATTTACAAAAACAATAAATTAAAATCACTTCAATTATATTAGCAGCGCAAATTACTTACTCTAATTTGAATAAGAAAATCTCTCAAATGCTCTTTAAATGCTTGCACATTCTCGTCCAGATTGAAAAGTCCAGTGACGAAAACCTTTATCTGATTATCTGTGAGATGGCTAAAGGCGGATTTGAGCAATGATGCAACATACTCCTGAATAAAAATGGTGTTATCTGGTATGGGACCAAGGTGAACTGTAATCTTATTATTTTCCACCAGTGAGAACATATATGCCAAAATTATGGCATGATTCGCCAGACCGGCTGTGTGCGAAGTATCCGTAACAACGGAAAAGATTTGCATCAATATGTCGGTAAAATAAGTTTGATAAAAGCTTTGTGCAGCCTGTGGATGCTGTTCAAGATTTTGTAACATCTAATAAAGGTAGAAAAGATAAATAATATTGCGCAACATTGTAAAACAATATTTTAATTCACTCTTTAATAGTCGATAGCTTACCTTATACAAAATATTGAGACCCGTATCGGCTACATTACGCATCGTATGCTTAAAGGCCCATACAACCGAATCAAAAACAAGTTTGAATTGCGCTGGCGGTATATTAAGGAACGCCTTAAAACAATGAGCGTTAACAGCCTGCAGCAGTTCATAAAAGCTGGTACGATGTTGTGGATAATCTTCAAAGTTCTTATTTATCATATCGAGCGTACACTCAAAGACGGCGTCAAAGATTTTTGGTACTTCATTTGTGATGTGATTGCGTAATTTGTGTACAATCACCGCCATCGAACTGAGCACCTTGGGTTCACGTGCAGAGGCTACCTTACAACGCTATATGAAAAGAAGGCAAATATTGCATACATAAATTGTAGTCTGTAATTAAAACACAATATAAAAATATTAATGGCCCTAGAGCTAACATTTTGATATCTAGTTTAGCACTCAGATTTTATTCTGTTTATTCCATATTTTTTATTTGAACTTACATTTCTGATATGTATGTGGGAATTGAGCTAAACGGACATGACTAGGAATGGACGATCGTATTAACAACACTGTTTTGCAAACACACACAGGAAAAGGCAACACTGACAAATATGAACGAAGACATGAACAAAGGAGACGACAGAAAAAAAAAACAACGAACGAGTCGAAGGAGTTGCGAGATCCGCTGCGATAAGATGTACTACAATGTACATCTTTAAGAGACGCATAATTTGCGCAAATACATTAAAATTAAACTTAAATAAACAAACTTGAAATTGAAATTTGATTTCCACATGCATATAGGTACCTTCCTAGAAAAGCATCGTAACCAACAAAAATTAAATTTTACAGGAAGCGAAAAACCAATTTTAAATTTGTGATTACGATAAAATGTTTTCTTTTTCTGATAAATGATTAATATTATATCCAAAATTGTTTCCTTGGGACATGAACAAACATAATACGATTTAGAAAATCCAATAAAAAAAAAATTTAATTAGCAAAATTTTGGTTACGAAGCTCTTCCGAGAATATGCATCGATATAAAAACAATGGCTTACCTGATAATCCAAAAGAACAGCGTCTAATAGTGGTGGAATAAAATTATCCATTACCAGTTGATTGTCGTTGGAACGCGATACCCACTCAGAGATAAGATTAAGCGTTTCTTTCTTTACGACATGCATTGCTTTAATAAGCGGCTGATTATTTACGTTGACGCCATTTAACTCAATAGCCTGTATAATATTCTCCGATGTGATCTTGTACACGTTAAGCATATCCAAATATATTCGTCCCAACTGTATAACATAGGCGTGCCCAAGTGCTTTACAAGCAGCAACATTAGTCTTGAGAATACTGCCCAATTGTTTAACTGCGGTCATGTTTTTAAGGAAATCAACGTTTTTTGATGCACGTGAAATAATTTCGTCCCACACCTGATTCGGCAAGAACATATACTTCTCGATTAACGCATCCTGTTGCACTTGATCGACTTGGGCAGATATCATATAGCCAACAGCTTCATAGAATGTGTGCACCTGTACATTTTGAAGAAAATCAATTTATAGATAAATAGAAATAAAAAGAAAAATCTAATTTTCAAACCAACCTGCTGTGGTTGCAGATCACAAATTATGCTGCTCATAGTACTAAGGATTTCATCGATAAATGTGCAGGCTTCATTTGGTTGTATCGTGACAAAGTAGCGTCTGCATTTGATTGCTATCTTTATAAAAGTATCGCACGCCATATCCTGTACGCCGTCATGTGTCTCATGCATAAATTCGAAAAGTTTATTAACCACGGTCTTCAGGAATTTCCAGTGTGCTCGCAAAAAGCGCGGATACTGCCCAACCACATACATTATATTCGAAGCAATGATAGCCTTGTTGTCCTTTCCTTTCTTTTGTTCGCATAAACCCAATAAATCCTTAATGACAGTGACCAGAAAACGTTTTTCATCCTCCTCGCAAAAAGCACCTAATTGTTTGGATTAAAAAAAAGTGTTAATAAAACAATTATGTTATTACAAACAAAATGTATTCATAGTTTGAGTTTTACGTAGCTACAGTGTGTCCTGAAATACATTAATTTGTAAACAATTTCAGAAATACGCAATCTAGTAACTACTACGTGTTAGTCGTAGTTACAGCGTACGCAGAAATATATACGCTATAAGTATTAGAGCTTGTGCTGCAATATGCTACATACTTTGATTTTAACTAGAGCGTGTGTTGAAAAACGTAATTGTTGTTGCTTCTATATGTACTGTAATACGCTACCTAATTAGCTTTTAGGTAGAGGGTGTGTGGATATACATACATACATACATATGCTACCTTAGTTAAGACATAATTAGAAAGTATTTCGAATGCAGAAATATGCCAAGCATCCGGTAACAGGAAGATATATGCTTCAATACTACAAAACTGAAAAAATCTCTTAATTATGAAAAATCAGAAGGATTTGCTGATATTTCTCACCTATTCGCATAGATCATCCCATAAATTCTCGTTGTAGCCTTTCTGCTTCATGTGAGTTTTATATAATTTCAAGCGTTTTGTTAAAAATTCTTCGACGGAAGAGCCGTCAATGCTTGCAAGCTAGGGTGAGTTCCAAAACGGAAACCAAAATAAATAATGTGTAACAGGCTTACAGAACGTGTATGTGTAGTCATCACAACAACAGTGTATACAGAGACGGGCAAATCAGACGGCCGTTTCCGAACATAACAAAGGAGGCAAAAATATTTAGAAGCGGTAACATTACTCGTTCGAATCGCAGCTGTAATGCAACCCTGTTGCTTTACATTAGTTTGATATTTTAGAACAGCCATTTTACACAGAATTTTATGATGGCAAACAATTTATTAAAAACGATTTTAATGAAAGAATGGATTGAATATGTCGAAAAATCCACCGACGGATACAACAGTAACTAAATCTTCTACTCGATTTTACGTTGCAGACGAAAGTCAAACAATGCATCAAAAAAAGTTTCGATGCATTGTGTGCTCAGCTGGTGCGCATCGATAACATTTTCACTTTGCCCTGCATTGCCCATTTAATTTCTGAAACTCAGCCCTAGTGTTTTGTAAGCATTAACATGGTGAATACACAAAGGAATGTAATATGAATCGGCAGCTAAATTCGGGAGCGCCTTAACATTAAATATTCCATACACCTTTTTTCTCTTTTATGGCACAACAGCCAAAGGAGGGCCTAGACTGAGCTTTTCGCATTGTTTGAGTGCAAGTTATGTTTTGCACACGAATGAAATAAACCTACAGTTTTATGCCCAATCTGAACGGCGAAATGAAAAACATTTCTGAGGCAATTTTTACTCTTGGAGGTTTGTCATTGCCAACCAAGAGGTGAAGCCGTATAGAAAAATTCGTATTTTTTATTTCTTTTTCCGTGCCGATATATACTTCCTAAAACAAAAAATTCATTGGTTTGAATATTTTGCATGATATTTATAAATTTATCAATCAAAACAGATCCAAGCTACTTAATAAAGAAGATAACCGGTAACAAGCACAATTTTGGAATAGAATATTTGCCTTACTCATTGGAGTTATTATGGTTAAGACAATTAGGGAAAATAAACTTAAAAAAAGGAATGTCGGTCATGAAGCTTTAGTACACAATCAGTACTTGGATCTTTGTATTTTGTCCATATAGAGGAAACTTCATGGTTTCTTTACGGAACCTAAGAAGTTCAGCCAAGAGCAGCGCTTGATTTATCCATGGGTCTATCTGGTTTAAGACCTAGGGACGACAAATTTTTATTGTACTGCATTACAAAATTTGTTTGTAAATTTAAAATCTATCTGATATGGTATAGGACGGCAAATATTGTAAATTCGCCCCTGATTTGGCGTAAAGAATTCTCAAGACATCACTATCCAGCAGATTCTCACGACGAACGGGTCAATGAACCAGCGTTAGTCAAAGACTATGCTTCAATCAAGGATCATCACACACTCAGCAACAAGCCAAATCCAAAAACTTTTGAAAAATAAAATGGCTTGAAGCTGCTACAAAAACAAAGCTTTTCTTCCAGCGAAGGCTAGACAAACATAGACACAATACTCTGATTTGGATCGAAAAATCGACTTCATTGCTTTCTTCTTTGAATGGATAAATCTAGAGGAAATAAATCAAGCAAAATATAGAAATAAATCACTTGGTATGGCGTTCATAGCGCCGATGCCTAACACAAATTTATCTGCAGTGTATAAATGTGTAGTGTACAACTAACTTAAGACTTCAGGCCCTGCCAAGTTATACGAAACAACCAAAAAACCTATAGTGTACTTTTCGATACTTTCTGCTCGGCATAACTTTTCCATGAAAATTGGTAATCTAGTGCTTCACTTTCGGAGACAAAGAAAAGGTTGGGTCACTTCCTTCACCATCAGGATTTAAGAGTTATCTACAAATTAGTTTCGAACATTAGAATTCGAAGTTTTAAACCGCATTTTAATTGTAATATTTCCCTAAAAGACACAAAATTGTAAAGAAAAAACTTTCAATTATATAAATTATTCACAAAGTAGAAATTACAACGCAAGTAGCAATTCGACACATTCTAAAACTGTGTTCACAATAAAGTAGACTAATTACACCATGCGACAACTATACATTTTTTCTCAACTATTGCTAGTCTAAACTGCATGAGTGATTTAAAGAAAACAAATTGGGATTCTCTAATAAAAGCTGAAAACTGGGCATGAAATTAACTTAATTTTAATAGTTTTAAATTATCGTAGCCATAAAATATCGCACGTGTTTATATTACAACGACCCGGCAATTCATCGAACACAAAGCTGTCATTAATCAAACCGAAAGAACCTCAATAAAATAACACATATTACAACTATAGTATGAACCACCGGCTTTGACCTCGAGTAACGTAAACCAGATTCTTAGATCTTAGCATTAATGTTAGTTTCAGACATTTGGCCAATACAAAGTCTAACACTACAAATACAATATTTTCAATAAAAATGAAAAAGTTCATTATCATCTGGCACAATTTCTGTTCATCTATGGTAATTACCATCGCTACGAAAACAAAAGGAAATTCCGAGCATATGCTTTCGATAGATGCCATCGATTTGAAATAAAGATATTTTACGACAATTGAGATGCTTGGCTCAACAAGGATCAAGCAACGAATTGTGTGATTCTGAATCAAGAATTACATTGAGCAATAGAACACATCTTAGTTCTGACATGGGCATGGCAAACATTAAGTCTCATTTGAGCAGATTATGTCTGAAGCAGGCTGAAACATCGAGGAATGTGGTGTGCCAATGCCCAGCGTTGGCTATTAGAATGATAGCCGTTTTGGTGCAAAATACCAAGTAATTAAATTACGTGATGGAGGCGAAAAGATGCCGTAAAAAACAAAAAATAATTTGCTTTGTCTTAGTAATAATTTACGCAGTTAAAATCCACTTTACTCGAAGTTGCACTCATTGCAATCAAAACTCCGGCTCTGTCAAGATTCACCTACTTCTTAACTTAACTCTGTTTTAACATATGTATAAATGTAATTAATCTATAAATAGTAAACTTAAGTACCTGATATTGACCCAATCGCCCAGCAAAGTGTATTTAAATTCTTCCATGAGAACTCTGTACCATTTACTTGATTTAATAGTTTCAATGTCATGATGCGCTCAGTGTCGGTATAATCCAGATGAGTTAAAAACACGAGAGTCTCACGCATATTTTTATAAAGATTAATAGCGTTAGTGTCCTTCATAAATTCGCGCACAACTTCACCATTTTCGTTCTCAACGACCAGGACCTCTTCAGGTTTAGCCATACGTGAAATCATTATATAGCGTACCTTTGAAAGAATGTTCGCGTAGAATCGACGTCTGGGGAAAGCATTACGTTTCGCAACCGAAACGGCATCTGTTTGGCCCAAGTGTGTCCCACCAAAAGATTCACTATTGTAGAGATCATCAACGAGACTGTTCCAATACTCGAGACAAACTTTAAAGACTTCCACATCCTCAACTTCGGAAATCATAACGAGATATAGCAACGCTTGATTCAGATATTCGACATACTTAACATCTTCTACCAGTTTGCCGTGTTCCTTGAGGAATGTGCACAAGAAAATGGCTAGATTCTGTACAAAAACCTGTTCAGTGCCACTACCATTTGCATATATATGATTCATATTTGTGTTCTGTCCAATCATCTGATCTAGCTGCACCATAGTATCCTTGAAGAGGCTAGCGAAATTATCGTTGTAATCGGGTACAGTGAGGCCAGCAATTTCCGACAGGCACTGCAATGTAACATTACGAAACATTGGAACGCTGAGAAACTTAAAGATCAGCGTTTCAATCAATGCCGTTTCGAAGATGTAACCCAATGGAATCCAGCTTAGAAAACGTAGTAAGGTTTCCAGCGTCACTTGAATTAGTGGTGCATTCATGGAACTCTCCAGCACAAAGGAACACAATTGAAAGATTTGCGAGAACTCCGAGCACATTGTATCCTTCAAATGTTTTGCCTTCGTCTGTGTTATCTGTCCAGCCGAGAAATCGAATACCTCCTCGCTGAGATTCTTCAAGATGACCATATTGTTCTTGCAAAGACTCTCGTTGGTTTTTGAGGCTCCGACAATATCGCTGATAAATGTCTCCCAATTGCGTGGCCATTCACGCTTTAAAATCTGTACCAATATCATATTAAGCTTATTCAAATAAACCTTATTCTCCTCCATGGTAGCCGGGTCCGAGGAGGTTTTTATAATCAACCCAACCACATACTTCTTAATACCCTCACATTGATTGCGCGGCAAAATTTTCCAACGTGTCTTAATAACCTCTTCCAGAATTTGCAATGCAAAGAACTTAGTGCGCTGATTTTGAGAGAATTCCAGTATGCTATCGACTCGCGTCCATGCATCCGGATGCTCACGCAACGTGGTGAGTATATCCTGTGCGAGTCGCAGCTGCTCACCCGTTGATGTATACACACATTCGACGATCTTGTCGAGCAAATTGATGTCCAACTTTTGTGAGAAGTCCAGCAATTTGCTGGCCTCCTCCGTCGAGAGCATCGCCATTGCCTTGTAGTAGAAGCAACGTTCTCGTCTACGCCGATCGCTTGTGTTGTCGGAATAAATTTTGCCCACACGCTCACAAATAGCTCACAAATCGATTCAAATATTTCTTTGAGCTTTTGATGGCTTGGTTTGGTTTATATTAGGGAGAATCTGAAAATTAAAAGAAAAAGTGCAAAATTAGAGTAGGTAAATGAAAATGCTTGTTCTATTTCTTTCTCTTTCTCTTCGTGTCTTTCTTTCCCTCTTCCCCTAATTCTTTTTTTTCCAAAATTTGTTTTTTTCGACAACGGACAATTACGACGCATACGACACCAAACTCTAGCAAGCCGCCTCCATATTTTTGGATCCGGCACACAACGCCTCCCTACCTCACGAGACTGCATCGAAATCGAAAAAAACACAAATCACATTTCACAATACTAAACAAATTTCACAGCATTTTTAGTTTTTTGACATAATTTTGCGGCATCTTTCTACCACACATTTTTTTTTTACATTCCGAAAATTTTTTCTTACATTTCAAGTGAAAAAAATTTGGAAAAATTTATACGAAAATGTGCAAATTTCCGCAGCAACCATTCACACACTCTGTTTGTCATATATACGTATGTACGTCGTACTCACCAGCAATAATGAGCGCCCAGTAGCAGCAGCGGTAGCAGCGACTTCGTCGTCGTCTTCTCCGTCTCGAATTTTTTAATTGTGAAAATGCGAAACAGGCAGTAAAATAGCAGGCAGCAGCCGAAATTTTGTGGGAAAAAATTTCGGCAGACGGCGAAAAAATGTCAATCGCGCAAATTTACATTCAGAATCACTCTTCTTTCATACACTTACACAAACTTCTTTCACGCACTCTCACTCACAATTCACAAATTTTTCACAAAATATCTGCAAATATTTTGTTTAAATTCGCAGATGATCGCAAAAACTCTACAAGACTCACACAAAACTCCAGATTCAGAAAAAATTACTTTCGCAGTTTTTTCCTTCTTCTTCACACTTTTGCTATGAATTCTTTTTAACATAACAGCAGCAGCGCGTCCCAGTGTTGTATTTTTTCGAATTAAAAATGTGTTTGCTCAACACATCGACCTACTTCAGCGCGCGTATTTTTTCACTATTGTTTTTATATGTTTAATGATTTAAAATCCGAGGTTTTTTCTATTCAGGAATACAGGAATACAAAAATTTTTCAGGAATACAAAAATTGAAAGCTAAGTGGAAGTAGACAACCAACAATTTAACGAATTTCTAAAAATCTGTAACTTTCTTCTCAAATTTTTCATTGTCTTTAATTTAAAATAGTATTGTATATAGTTGTGTAACCTCATCAGTAAGTAAATTATTTGTTCATTCAATTCTTAATCGGCTTTTTAAAAAGCATTTGGAACAAGTTGGTTCAGAAATGCATATATTTTATTGTTAGTAATATATAGCACTAATCCCTAGTAGAAAATGCAACTATGTAACCATAGATTTTCTTTCGAAAAACGCATGCTTGATAAGCCCTCACTTTCGACAAGCACATGCTTGGATACCCAAAAATATTTCTTATTTTGATATGGCAACATTTGAGGAATACTAATTACCAGGGTAGCATTATAGCTTATTAAATAACATAGAAGAAGAAAAATTAAATCAAAACTGAGGAAGAAACTTTAACTTAGCGTACTAAATATTATTTAGTTCTCGATTTATATTTTTAATAGTAAATAGTTATATACAGAAAATTCACTTAAAGAATCTTAATGTTAAAATACAACGTGGTATTTATATTTGTTCGCTTTTTAAATGATTAAAACAGAAACATCCTCTATTGTCTAAAAATTCGCAATACACTTTCATATGTACCTAATGCAAACCCACATAGACCAAATACTAAAATTAAAATATCCTTCCATAACAACCAATTATATCGTCCCAAATCATACTGCCAAAATGTAACAATCTCAATGATGGGAGGAACAATCAATGCTAATGTAGAACTGCCGATAGCACCAACAAGAGCTATAATTAATCCAAGATCCGGAATGCAAATTGCGAGAAGAACTGAGGAAGAAATAATGAATAATATTTGTATTGTGATTGGATAAGAACTCTAAAAATTACACCAAAAAAATAGGATCTTGTCAAACGTTTAAAAAATTTTTAAATTAGTAATCATTCTGTTAAACTCACAAGTAAATACAATCAAAGAAACACGTAGAATTGGGTCTGCAAAATCCTTGAAACGTCTATTCTCCATATAGTCTTGAACAACAGGATAAAAAATGTTCATAGGTACATAAAACTGTAAGGCATACGAAAAGAAAACAGCAATAGCCATGGCAGCGCGAACTAAATTCGAAAATCTTATATAAAATACAAGAAAAAAATTTAACACCACTTAATAAATATTTTTATATCTTTTCTTATTTACTTACAATTCATGTGATGGTAAATTCAATGTTATACTATCTTTAACATGTTCTCCATATTTTAAATATCCAAAGAAACCAACAGCTGTGTAAAGACATGTTACGATTGTCATGGCTGTGCTGAGTACACCATTCATACCACCAAAATCTTTTGGTGTTTTCATATTATTTTCAAGCGGCAGAACTATTCCTATTCCTTCAAATGAATATATGGCAGTACTAAAAAAAATTGGCAAACTGGACCACGATCCAAATGTCTTCACTGAATTTGTATGGGGTAAATGATGAAGTATATAGAAGAAAGTTATAACCAAACCGAATATAGTGAGAGCAGTGGCAATTAATGAAACTGGTGTCAGGTATTTCAGATTTCTAACAAAATTCAACGGTATCATTGGTATAAGTATAATCGTCAAATAGATTTGAATATTTAAACCATTGTTCGGATAGTATGAATTGACGACTTCCATGATATTAAAAGCCACAAACACGAAATAAACACAGCAAGCTCCAATTTGTGTTATACAAAGGAATGTGGTTATTAGACCTCTGAAAGGGAAGGTAAAGAAAATAGGTAAATATTAAAATTTGGTATCCAATAATAAGTAAAACAATATCAGTTCAGTTAAATTTCAGAAATTTGTATTCAAATATTTTCGTTTTATATTAGAAGCCATTATGTGCACATTCTGTTAAATAAAGTTATGATTCCTGTAAGTTAGTATTTAATATATCTAATTGTCTACGTAGAGTTTTGGCGCGATCAGTCGACCAATTTGTATACAGCTGTTGATTAGGTTAGTCTGCTTTGCGATTTTTAACTCATTTATTTGGCATAAAATAGGTGTTGGACATTTGAAAATTCGTGCTTATGCCATTTTTTGAAAATTTTTTGTCTTCAAAGTCAAGCCAAAAACCAAAATACAAACATTTTTCGTGAAGTCTTTTTATTTAAAACAAAAATGTAGAAGGAAATCAGTTTATTGAATAATTATGAATAGATTAATAGAAAATAGTGAAATTTCAAATGAAAAATTTTTATTTTTTCCAAAAGAAGCCAAAATCAATGCGCATCCAACTTAAAATGGCAAATAAGAATAAAAAGAAATATCAAAAAACGAAAAGCACAAAAGAAAACTTGCCGGTACGAGCAAGTCTTTCGTCTCTTGTCTACAAACTCGACTCGACGTGTGGAAAATGGGACTAACCATGAATTCTTCCATCAAGCGCTTTTGAAATTTTGAAATCAATAGGTTGATTCCAAACATTTAATCTTCCCAAGATTATTTAATAAGTAATGAGGGCAAACAATTAAAATGGAACGATTTGATTCTCTGAACTCTGGCAAAAAGAAATAAAATAAAAATCATCTGCTCAGATTTTAATACGGCCAAAACTCATCAGTGTGCGGTCTCTGGCGTTTTCGGAATTAACAGTTCTTCCGAATCGGAACCAGTGCGGATCCGCAACGAAAAAAAATGCGTTTGTGTGCGCATTTTAATCGGATGTCACGGATATTTACTGAGGCATCTTTGAAAAACTTATACTAGTTCAGGCCTTGTGACTATTTTTTATATATTAGTGTCGAAGGGATCAAGCAAACAAACTTGACTTAAGATCGATGAGTATGAATTATATATGTAGTTATAGAAAATAAGTTATTGAGTGATATTTATTAATCTTCTTATTCTCACGTATGCTCGAAATAAAACTGATAAATACATGACAAATAAAATTGCAATGCCGAAATGCACCAGTTTATTAAAATTCACCCTATTGTGGAAAAAAGTAGTTAATAGAAAACGAAAGTTTTTTAAATTTAATTTAGTTTAGAGTAATTACATACATAAATACTAAGTCTGTAACCTTCTAAGTCTATAAGTCCCAATCTTCTAAATACAATAATATTTCATTGTATTCCGATTTTTTGTTTATAAATAAATGTATGTGTCATTATTTTGTTAGTAATCGTTTTTTCAACGGAATTTTATGAAGTGCAATATTTTCACTTTCAGTTGCAGAATAGATTAAAAATTAAAAAAAAAAAATATGTATGAATTTGAATTCGTTGTGGAAACTTTATTTTACATATGTACACTGATAAATTGTCATAGCAGCGAAATACTCCCCCATAAAATAATTTAGAATGTTATGCTAATTCTGATTGTTTATTATTTTCGATTACAGTTTGCATTACATTGGTATGAGTCAATTTTTAAATTTATTGCCTTACAAAATTATTCTCTGAAAGACATCTAATTATGTGTGGCTGTATACAATTAGATTCAATCTATCATATGAAGCTTTCATATGCAAAAGGACGTTTTTTTTTTTCACTTTTAATGAAACTGAGACAGACGACAAAAACCTTATGAGCCAAAATATAATTATTTGAAGGTGAATAGGATTCATTTTTTTAAACTTAAATTGAAATTATAAGGATCCGGCAAACTATATTTCTGAATATTCATCTCATTTACTTATTTTTTTTTTTGAAAAGTGAAAAAATCCTTTTTGCATATGATAGTCTAAATTCTGAATGTATGAAATGTTGTAATAACTAACCTCGCAAACTTGGAATGTTGTCTCGTTCCATTTGGACCTGTATCAAATGCACAATACGCCACTTCGGAAAAACTAAGGGCAGGCTGTCGCAAGCGATGACAAAGCTCATGAGAACATTTTACCAGCATATACATACAATGAGTGCAAATGGCTCCAATAATCAATGTACCGAAGAGACCAACATAAAGGCCAGCAATTTTAAATGCGCTTGGCATTGCTAAAATACCAGTGCCAATATTTCCTTTAAGCAAATGAATCATTGTGTCCAAATTTGAGGTGGGATGCTCTAAACTGCGTTGAGACGATGCATTGTAATTCGATTTTGGTAAATCCTTGCCTCGCATATAAACTACTGTCTTATCATCCAAACCACTGTGAAGATTTGCTGTTGGTGATGATAGTATAGTAAAAGTTGGTAATCCTTCCGATTGTGACAATAATGGTTGATATTCACACATTTTTCTTTTACCATTCAAAATGTGAAAGATAAATTAGAAATTTTATAATAATGTAGTTTTATTAAGTATTTGGATCGAAAATAAAATGATCAGAACCGCAAGCGGTTTGCACAGTTTATACACATTAAAAGTTTCACAGCGACTGTGCCTGCAAAAAAAAAAAACAAATGTATTCACATAAGTATGTATTTACATATAGCATTAGCTTTCATTAAAAGTAACATATTCAAAATTCTGTTCACGCTAATAGGAGATAAGCCTAGTATTCAAAATAAAATTTCCAGCTAAATATTGTTCATGCATACAGTGTGAGGCCACATACAATTTACAATTAAAATTTATTTTCACCAAAAGCCTTTAAAACATGAAATATAAAAATTAAATTAAAAAAATGTTTGAAATTATTTGAAGAATATTATGAATCAATTAAAAATTTAATCCGAAAAACATATAAAAAAAAAATAAAATTAAGCAATGCTTAAGGAAACTGGAATATGCTTTGGCCAAAACATATCATATGCAACTCAAAATAGAAAAATATTTTTAAAATTAACCAAAATTAATATTTGGTAGGAAATCACTTTTTTCATAACTACTCTGTAGAGGCGTTACGTCAATGTAATTAAGTTATCATAATGAAAGTGACCCCGAATTGCAGTCTACGCCTATTTGATTTCTTTATAGAAATCATCCAAACTTCTACCATTATCTCTACCGATTCTGCGGATAGCAATACCCGAAATTTATTTTATAAAGTTTAGCTATAGTGGCTGAGATAGTCAATCCATTTTCGTGATTTTTTGTTATTCAGTAAGTTACGACTTTTCCACTCTCAGTGTGTAAATTTATTGTTGAGGGTAACCACATCTCCCACACAGCGAATGTGAGCAGAAAATTTTAAAAATATTTGTAAACATTTACTAGCTTGTAATAATCTTAAAATAATTTCAAAAACTCGTTAAGTTTTATTTCAATATTTCATTTTTTAAAAACTCTTGGGAAAGATAGATTTTAGTTGTAAATGATATGGCCACGACTGTGCATGAGGGCATACATACATAAATATGTGAAAGTATAAATATTTTTTTTGGCTTGAGTTTCGTTTAAAATAAATAAATATATGTGTAATTTTATTTAGTTTCGTTTTTATTTAATTTGTCGAAGAGGATTTTACATCGTAACTCATCATCTTCATTACTCAGGAAACACTCTGCCTCACTGGACAGCCAAATCTTATTTAGGAGATATCTAAGCACATTATCTCCAGACACGTAGCCCGCTAGGTTCGAATTTTCTAACTTCTACAATAAAATTGAATCATTTTTTCTTTGTACTTACTACTAATTTTTTTTTTAAATAATAGTCAGTTGAAGGTCTATCTAAGCTTTTAGCATTTATTCATATTGTACACGTGTGGTTGATTACAAACGACAGTAACATGCAGGTGAATCCTAAGCCGAGAGACGAAGTGAAAAGCTTTTCAAAGCAAGTTTTACTTTTGGATGCTGCATATTTGCTAAAAAGACGCACAGCTCTTGCATATGTATACTCTTATACCACGATGATCAGATTTTCTTTTTTATAATTTACATATTTTGAAGTAAGAAAAGCTGCCTCACTTTTGCAACCATGCAGTTGAGCTTAGTTATAAGCTATGCTTAATATCGATATCATTTCGTTATCAATCACATGATCGATAACAAAGGCAATTTCAGTTTTGTTTTTATTTCACAAAATAATAAAACACCTTTAATAATGTCAATTCATTTACTTTGTCTAACAACAAATGGTGGATTGCCAATATTTACTCGCAAAAAAGGTGATTGCGATAACGTAAGTAATAAATACACAAACATATCTACATATATGAGTGAAAGCCGATATTCTTGAATTCATCTTTTATTTCCTCCAGCTACCATTTTCCACTGTGGCTTCATTAAATGGATTTCATATGTTCTTTAAATCCCTTGGTATTACGTTACAAACTACATATGCTGAAGATTGGACCTATGTTTGGCGTGATTTTCAAAATTCCATCACAATAATTGTTTGCGGAGGACGTTCTATGAGTGAGAACAGTTTGAAAATCTTAACAGAGTTAGTATTTGGTGCATTCGCTCTTTTCATCAGTGCTGATGAATTCCAGCATCCGTCATTGTTGGATCGCATGAAAAAGGAGGCAAAAAATTATGTTTCCGTTGTTGATGCTGCACTGGAGGCAATTACCACCGCACAAGTATTAGGATTTACAGATTGTGTTTTATCACCGGAGAACGCACAATTACTGCAGCGCCTTAATGATTTTAGTGGACAGTGTGGCTCTCTATTTTGTAGTCTGGTGGTAGGACATCGTATTGCAGTTGCCACAGAAGGCTGGTGGGACTTAAATTACATCGATCGTGAGCTATTATTATTGTTGCTTAACTCATCGAGTACACTACAAAATGATGTACCTGTATATTTGCCGAAAAAAAGTCCTAATGTTAGTAATGGCAAGCTTTATATTTTGTAATTAAGTACGTTTATAAAATGTTACACTCTTACAGGTAGCCTACAGATTTGTAACAATTCCAATGGCTCCCAATAGTGTGCTATGTGTCATTTGTGGTGTTGAACCCTCTTATCGTGAATTACATGGAATTGCTCAGAATGCATTCCGAAATGAAACTACATTATTGCAAAATGTTGAGAAATGTGTGCCACGTAGTCTGCCTGAGCACTTGGAAATCGATCAATCGATTCTGGCCATCATCCTAGCCAACACCTATACACGCAAATGTGTTTTTACACGAAATCTGCAACAAACTTCGAGTGCCAAACGTGTAGTGGGTGGTATGCGACGTCTTGATATGTTAAAGAAATTTTTCGATCATACTCTAGAAGCAAAAAAAATGCTCGAAAATGAAAATGGTAACGTTCAGCGAACAGAAATTTTAGATCAATATTGGTGTTCCGACTACCATAAATGTTATGCACAATCTGATGAATTCCAAAATATAATTTTTGTGCATTTTGTGTCGTCAGTACCAACATATACAATGAAGTAAGAATTTTATTATATTTGAACTGAAAATTTAAGTTTTACTTTATTTTTAAAATAAAGAAAGCAAATTAGTTTTAATATCGCCGAGTGCTGCCAGAATCATGAATTAGCAAAATTGTTTGAATTTGCTTACCTTCGGTAAAAAGAAATTGCGATTAGTAAAAAATTGCGCATCATTATGAATTTTTCAATTTTTAATTTCTTTATAATCCTATTTAAAAAAAAGTATCTTATTTAAAAATTGAATAAGAATAAACTAACCTTTTTCAGATTTCTTGCGCAAAAAGTTCTCTGTTCCATACTCCAGGATAAAGCGGTATCTTGGTGATTACCGCTGCTGCTGATACACGTAAGTGCGTTTTATATAAATAAAATAAATTTCTAACTTTACTTTGCAATATCATACAAATTTATTGTTCTTTTATAATATTTATAATCATAATAAGTATTTATTTAACACAATTGTATTTAATTAAATTTTTATTTTTATAAATAACTGTCTATGTTTATTTGGAACATTTAAAATCGTAGTTTTTTACCACAATAGTTAAGCATACATACTCCAAAAGCAAATTACTTTTAATTATTTTGATAAATCAAAACATTATTTAATCGCGTAGTTATAGACCATTTACCATTTTATTTTTTCAACACCCGCACCAGAATGAAAATAGACAAATAAACTAATAACAGGAGCAAATAAAAACCTTTGATAATAACTAATAAGCAAAAACGTTATGTTTTTATCATTGCAGTTTCTTAGTATGTACTTCGAATACTAACTGAGATGCTAATTTTCTATAAATGTTTATCATATGTGTTATCTTATTAGATGTTGTCTTATCAAGAGTATTTTATGAATATGCACAAAACAACCCAGTGAATATTGTGAACGTTTAATTTATTTTTTTAGATCTTCCCCATGTACTTTGAATTTCGGTTAGTGCGTTGATATGCTGGTGGCCATGGGCACGATTTGTTGTTTCAATATAATAAAATGAAAAATTGAGAAAGAGAGAGCAAGAGAGTAAAATTTAAGCAGCATGCTCTCAGAAAATTGTGCCTCTGTTGTCAAATCATGGGATCAAAACAGTATTACGTTGTGAGATCATTTGAGATAATTAGTTTTTAGTATCAAAATTGTACACGTTTTGTGAAAACATAAATAAAAGTATTTGAAATATATGCGATTGCAAAAAAGGTAGAAATAAAAAAAGTACTAAAAGTAGGCAAAAAGCGGTCAGAGAATTGAGAACACATATGAACACTTTTTATTAATATGGATCTGAGTGTTTGGAAATTCAAAATTCTTTATTATCAAAGATTCAAAAATTGACTCTATAATAATAAAATTCATTTTTCCTCTTCTCAAAAAAAAGTACTTATCGGATAAAGATTAAAAAATTTATTAACCGCAAAATAAATATCTCCTGTGAATCGCAGCTTTTTTACAATGAAAATTAGTGAAACAGTGAGAGATAAAAATAAACATTATTTGGAGGGTATCAAAAAAGAAAACAATCTCACTCTTTTTTGTCTTATTTTTGACTTTTTTTTATTGCTCACTAATTTAAAAAAGTTGCGACAAAATTTTATTTGTCTCAAAACTATTTTTTCAATTTTGATAAATCTGAAGAATAAATATTTATACTGGTACGGATGTAATAACCGGAATATTAGGCTTACTTGATTTAATAAGCACGATCTTACCAAAAAGTCATAATAGCAAATTTCTTTCAGTATGCCATTAAACTTATAAAAATATCTACAAAATAAAAAATATAACTACAAAGTTTCAAGTTACGTTTAAACATATTTACTATAATTAATTTATTGTCATGGTTGTTTGGAATGAGCATCATACATGTATAAACTTTGGCAAGAATAAAATGCAAATTCTAGAGCATGAATGAATTTTATAGTAACTAATTATAAATTTAATATATGTGTGTATTGAAAAAAATTCACAAAATAATAACGTAGACACAATTGAAGGGATTATTATACTAACATTGTAAAAGGTATAGCTATTATTAACAATATGTGTAGGCACCAGACATAAAAGTAATATCTCCATAATCATTTTTTAAATTGCAATATATTTGTGCAAAAGTATTTCGACACAGTTTTCATAATAAGCCCTTCAATTGGTAATAAAATAATATTCTCTCTTTTTCTTATATATAATACATATCAATAAGAATATACTATAGTAATTTTGATATATACCACATGTATTAGTGAATAAATAGACACTGTACTTACTAATTATTGTCATTTGAAAATATGTTGATTAACTCAATTTGTAATCTCAATATACTTATATGTATAAGCGACGAGCAGCCTTTTTAACAAATAAAATATTTAAAATTTTTAGATAATATTTTAACATATTTTTCATGATTATATATAATTACTTGTTTTTACTTTAAGTTTTTTTTATCTGAAAATCATTAGCAGGGTATCAAACTTTTTTTTAACAATTTTACTAATATAAGCCGGCAAAAATTATACAATTGCAAAGGTTAAAAAAACACAAAAATAAACAATTGCAAATAACAAGAAAATTAAAGCGCAACATCACAATCAGACGAGGTAGTTTAAAAAACATAACATATACAACTATATAGCAAAATTAAAAAATCACTTTGTTTTGTATGCATACGTAAATACATACATAAATTCATAATTAAATAAAACAAAAAACATCTTTTAAATACTTCATACATAGCACTCATTTAAAGCACTATTATATACTTAATTTACTGTTATTTGTTGTAAATATTTCTACAATTGCAATCGAAAATTAATGCCGGTTAGAAAAAATTTAAATTCAAAATATTTAATAAAATTCACTAATTAATACTCGGATTAAGTATTTGCGCTAAACTAGCATAAGTGCCAAATACAAAGCCACATAAACCAAATACTAATATTGCAATATCCTTCCACAAAATCCAGTTGTAGCGGCCCAAACCAACTGGCCAGAAAGTGATAATCTCCATTATAGGTGGGGCGATTAATGCTAAAGCTGAACTACTTACAGCACCAACCAATGATATAATCGGTCCCAAATTTGGTATACAAACAGCCAGGAGAACTATGTAATTTAAAAGATAAAGATAAATTATAATTTTTCTACACAATATATCAACAAGTATAATAATAATAAGTAATAAAATATTTCACACACAAGCGTCAAAATTTAAAAATAAAGCTTGTCTTACATTTCAGTCTTCAACCAATAGGCTTTAGGTCCAGCTATCTTACATACATACTTATATTTACAATTATAAAATTCGGAATTTCAATGTGTGTGTGTGGAGTTTTTTTTTTTGACATTTCCTAACATTTTCGCTCAAATGTGCATGTGCAGTTACGGCGAAATATAACAACAACAAATTACTCTCACATATCTTCGTTGAATTGTGTGACAGTCCTAAAGCTCCATTTTTATTAGAGCAATTATAGAGTTCATTTGCTTATTTCCTTTTTTCGAACGCGGCCGAACTTAGTTTCCGTCGAATATTGAAATTTTTACTTTTCCTAGGTTCCATGAATATCCCTAATTAATATTAATAATAATTTAAGTAACTTACAAGTAAATACGACCAAAACAATACGCAAAATTGTTGCTGACAAATCTTTAGCACGATTGTTGTCAAATTGGCTACGTACAAAAGGCTCCACAATATTCACGGGTACATAAAACTGTAATGTGTAGGAAAGAAAAATAGCAACTGCCATAGCAATGCGAACCAACTGAGAAAGGCTGAAACGAAAAAAAAAACGTTTAATAATATTGTAATTCTAAAGGAGTAAAGTTATCTCCTTACAATTGATCTGGTGGTAAATTCAACGTAATGCTGCCCTTAACATTATCGCCATATTTTAAATAACCGAAAAATCCAACCGAAGTATAAAGACATGCTACAATTGTCATGCCAGTGTTAAGCACTCCTGTTAGGCCACTAAAATCCTCTGGTCTTTTCATATTATTCTCCAATGGTAGTATAACTCCAATACCTTCAAAAGCATAGATAGCAGTGCCAAAATAAAGTGGTAAAGTTGACCACGCAGCAGCCGGCTTAACAGTGTCTGTACTTGGCAAATCTTTTAAAATGTAAAAAAACGATAAAGTCAAACCAACTACAGTAAGTACAGCTGCTACTAATGACACTGGCGTCAAGTATTTCAAATTTCGAACCAAGTTCAATGGTATCATCGGCATAAGTATTAAAGTCAAGTAGATTTTCACATTTATATAGTTGTGTGGAAAATAGTGATCGACGACCTCCTTAATATTGAAAGCAACAAATACAAAATAAACACAGCAGAAACCGATTTGTGTAATGAATAGAAATGTCGTTATCATGCGTCTGAAAAATAAGAATGCTTATGAATCATACATATTTATGAGTGAGGCTATTATAAACAGATTACCTTGCCAATTCCGAATAGCGTCTTAAGCCAATTGGACCTGTTTCAAATGAGCAATATGCCACTTCAGGAAAACTTAATGACGGCTGTTGCAGACGTCGGCAAAGCTCATGTGAACATCTGACCAACATATGCATGCAATGAGTACAAATAGCCCCCATCATAAGCGTACCAAACAGACCCACAAATAAGCCAGCATTTTTAAAAGCATCAGGCATAGCCAAAATTCCAGTACCAATATTTCCTTTCAATAAATGTATCATAGTATCCAGATTAGAGGTAGGATGCTCTAAGGTGCGATGCATTGATGGATTATAGCTGGATTTGTCAAGGCTTTCATTAGATTCAACTGTAATATCAAATTCAAACATTATTATATTATAGTATGTAATTAAATTTAATAAAATCCTCGTATTTACCACCGATACTCTCATCGCTCTGTACATTAACCAAACCATTATCGGGAGAATTCCGGATATCTGGACGTGGGGGTATAGAATAGCCTTCAGATTCATTTGTTTCCGCTTGCAGCAATAGCGGTTGACGTTCAGACATTTTTTTCTTTGTCTTCTTCTGCTCACTCTAAACAGTAAGTTATATAAGTTATATTACATAAACGAGTTCCTTTTTATTAAAAAAAGAAAAAAATTGCCTTATATAATTAATTGCATATTTCAGATTGTAATAAAATTTCCTTCGTTTGTTTGCCCATGTGGAGCAATTCAATTGAACTACGTCATGTAATTTCATTAGCTAGAGAAAAAGAGTCGGCATCGCCGCCAACAAGATAAGAGCCATAAATATGAAATGAAATTGCGATGCATGTGCATTATCGTGTGGCAGTTCAATGGAAAGTTTTTTTTTTTAATATCTGTATTTTAATAGTTTGTATAAGATGACCTTTTCTCTTATTATATTATATTATATTATATTATGGAAATTTACCGCACAAGTGTTGGCTAGTTGGCATGAATCATAGAAAAAAACAACGTTCTCTTTATAGATAAGTAAACTTAAGTACAAAGGAAGGAAATCTATTTGGTGTTTCTATGTAGCTATAGTTAGCTAGGCTAGGTTAACTAGTTAGGCGGTTATTTTTTTTTTTCTTTTTGTCTGATCAGAAAGTAAGTCCTTGCAAAAGTTAACGCCAGCTTTCCACAAGAAGGTCCATAACATGCAATGTTACTTAGACCCATTAGACTTTCTATGCTTAAATTATATACGTCAATCTAATGCGCTATGCATACTTATTTAGTACATACTAAATGTTATGAATGAATATATTTTATTTACAATTAAATATTTTTAGCACCTATGAGTGAATTCGGGTTGTACTTACAAATTTTAACACTTGATTTTGTTTTCATTACTTTGGCAAATAAGTATTAAATCATAAGAAAATAATTGAAAATTATGATTCGATCGTCACTGTGTCTACCATGTTCACAAAGAAATTAATAAAAATTTATTAATGAGAACAGTTAAACTCGAAGTTTTGTACGTTTTTGAATACAAACTGATAAAGGCTACAATGACGTCATATGTCTCATTTTGACTATTAAAGCCGTAACAATGAAAAACAATAATATCGTTATCAGATCGTAGTACTACATATATTCTTAAAATTATAAATAGGTACAATTATTATTCGGAGAATTCCCAATATTTTGAAAAAAAGTTGTGTAACAATATAAAGTTTTTTATCACAAAATTATAATGTAAATATGAAATTCAGTGAAAACAAAAATAAAAACCAAACATATGGGAATAAATATTTGGATTTTTGTATATAAAAAAAATAAATTAAATATATAACATAAAAAAGAAAACTTACAAATCAAATAATTAAAATCCTGTCAAATTTTGGGATGCACACAAATGATAGAAAAGAATTGATTCGCTTAAAACTTTTTATCTACAACTGAAATAAAATATTTATTAGTTTGTAATTAAATTTGTAAGTATCGTAATTGAAAAAATATTGGATGTATTTATAAATTTAGTCTTTATTTTGATTTTACTCAACGAACCTGTTGAAGATTTGTTAATGGCGTTAAATCCTCCATCGATTTATTTTTCCAGCCTCCGAAGGTCAGCGTAGCTATGTGGCAAATGTAGCACACAAATGAGGGTTTGTATATTAATGAAGATTGTGTACTTGATTGTGAACAAACACCTAATAACACATTAGTAGATAGAGACAAGCAACGTTGGTTGGAGGTGATGACTAAACAATTGTTTGCTTGCCTTATGTCGATATGGAAGAAAGAATTTATGTTCGCTTTATGATGAATTTAAAAAAATATGAATATGATATTTATTGTCACTACTCAAGTTGTCAATCTTTTGTTTTTTAGCAAACTAAGCAATTTTTTTTATATATCGAATTTCTTGCGAACATTTAACACAACCAAAGCAAAGTGAAATATATTAAGCGAATGAATGAAAGAAAACAAAAAACACTGTAGTCTCTTTAGTGAAGATATCGATAATATCGATGACGTATGTCGCTATTCAAAATTGAATTCTCATTACGTATAGTTGGCAACGCCGTACATATATATTTCGCACATGCTTAAAAATCGTTATTCAACATTTTAGCAAGTAGGAATTTAGATATATTGAAGCAAATGATTTCACTTGCAGTTGTTTTTCAAATTTTATAATTGATATAATATATTAAATTCATAATTAGTGGGATTTGATTGATTGATAAAGAGAATGTATTTTTTTCAATACATAGAAAAAATAAATTGTATGGCACTATAACGCTAACGCTCTGTTCTTTTTAGGAATTTCATATAGGCAAAACGACTTCTCCCGCTGTCAGTTTTTATTGTACTTATCGTACTTCTGTTATTTTATTCAAAAGGAATTCTAATGAAAGCAATATTAACACCTTCATCAAGAGAAGTAATTGAAGTTTTCAATTCTATATATTTTGTTTGAATGTAAAGATGATGCATTTGCGCTCCTACCGTGACTTTTTCAAATTGATGAATAAAATTTTACCAATTCTGTGGTCACAAGGCAAAACAGTATGAGTGTGTTCTTTGAATTTTACAAGAGAGGACTTCAAAGATTTAAAATATTAATAGTAATCAAGTTGAGTTGCGCTATTTTTCCTTTAATATCTCGTAAACCACTGAACCGATATTCACAAAATTTTGACACAATATGAAATCGGATATGATAATTTCTCGAATTCAACAAAATCCGAGTTGTGTTGTTATGGCTTGTGACCACAGAATTGAAGAATCACCTCCAAACTAAGTTATGACGGTTAGCCATTTCATTGACACCCGTGGTTAAACTTGTTCTCATTTTTCTCATGCATACAATAACTGGCGTGTACACGAAATAAAAATCGATTCTGCACGTGTAGCTATGAAACACTGTTTTAGATGCATTAATTAAGGGTGTGTTTAGCGAATACTGACCATATTTTTCAGTGAATTGAATGGTAAACCAGCATTCGTATGTAACATTCCAATTTTTGTACATAATCCTTTAAATATGTATTAATAATGTCAATTATTTTGTTGGTAAATCTTTACTAAAACATTTCAAGCCAATTTTACCACTTTAATACATTTATGCAACTTATCTTTGCTTTCTTAAAAATAAAAGAGCTTCATATCGTAAACATACCAGTAGCGTAAACCAATTGTTATGCCACAGCTCAATTATGTTTATTCTCAGTGTATACCAGAAAATTAACTAATCGATTATAAATAATCAGAAAGTAATTGGATTTTACACATCCCTATTAAATCCAGCTAGCAATCTGACGTGTCGTGCTTCGAAGTTTTAATTATTTGAGAAAAATGCCGGAAATTAAGAATGTGGTAGAGAAATTTTACATTGACTATGTTAACAACACGCCCAAGAAGCTCAAAATTGTGGACACATATCTTTCGTATATTCTGTTAACCGGCATCATTCAATTCGTGTACTGCTGTCTTGTGGGCACCTTCCCCTTCAACTCTTTTCTCTCAGGCTTCATATGCACAGTGAGCTGCTTCATTTTGGGCGTTTGTTTGCGCCTGCAGGCTAATTCACAGAATAAGGCAGTATTTTCTGGAATTTCACCTGAACGTGGCTTTGCAGATTTCATTTTTGCGCATGTGATTCTCCACCTAGTAGTAATGAACTTTATTGGCTAAATGTAGATTATAAAAAATGGAAATAAAAACAAACTCAACTTACAAAATTCCATATATTAAAAAATAATTTTACAAAAAAAAAAATAGTATTTTCAAGGAGTTATTCAAGTAAGCGTAAGTAACTGTCAAAAGCGTCAAAATGATGCTCGGAAAATTCCTGTGTAATCTCAGGTTCTGGAATGACATGAATTAATGGTGGCAGCGGATCCAGGAAATCACAAAGTTCTGGAACAGGCATCTTATTTGCACACTTTGTGTACTTTTTGCGTAGCGATGCCGTTTTATTGGGCAAAAGTATTGAATCATTCACATTAATTGGCGTGAGTTTCTTAAAGACAGTTTGGTATGCATTAAAGTTAAGTTTTTGACTAATCTGTAAAAAGAGAAAGTAATGTCACCTAATTGATGAATTAATAGTTTTGGACAACCATAACCTTTGGAGCGATAGCAGCTTTTGAACGCGGCGTCAGATCAGCAAGAGTTTTATAAAGCGGCGGAGACAGTTCTTCCAATGTTTGCATTTGCTCTACTTGGCGCATAACAGAATTTAGTTGTGGAGTGCTATACCTATCTTTCTTCTCTTTCGTTGTTTCCGTACAAGAATAATTTTCAGGTTGCTTTATTGGAGGCTGGGATAAATGATGCTGCCAGCAACAACATCGACGCATTGAATGCGAATATACTCCACCACAGTTTGGACGCACTTCTACATTTCGAAGAACACTTTTTGGAATTACAAAATTCTTAGTTTTCGTTGTTTTTGGAGCACTGCAATAAGCCATCATTTAACATTCAGTAAAGCAAAATTAACTGTTTTGAATGCTGATGCCGGCAATGCATTGCTTGAAGTTGCATTTTTGTTTTTTTTATCGGTAACCGATAACTTTTTAATCCTTTTTTTGTATTATACTCAGGGTTGTGTATATATATATATATATATATGAGTTCCAAAGTTTTACCATATTATTCCAATACCTGTGTTCTGAATTGAAATAAACATTAATTTCTATAATAATGTTTAATATTTATTCAATTTGCTTACGTAAATACGTAGGCAGCCTAGTTATCTTCGCTCTGTAATAGGGTGTGATGGTGTCTTCTGTTGCACGTAACATTATTAATGATTCAACTAATGGCAGTTCTCTTCTAAATCTGTTAAGAATTATTTGGTACACATACTTTCCATTCCACTAGATAAGTATCCTCTTCATCTTTTGCTATTCGTGTTCAATAATACTTTTCGTTAATCAAAATAAAATTCATAATAAAATAGTAATCAAAAACCATGCTTGCGCTTGTGTGAACAACCACTAAGGCTTTGGTTATATTGGCAGTGTGGCCAACATTTGTTTTTCAAAATCCGTTAAAATGAAGAATAAAACGCGTATTTTCTTAAAAAAAAGCGTTAAATTTTTTCCCTTATAAAATTGCGAGAAAACTCAATATATCTCAACTTTTTCACTTATATAGGCACACGATTCGATTTAAAATATCTTCGATTTTTCAAAGATATGTTAAATTGAAAAAACGTGCTGAGCGCTAAATCACTTTTTCCCGCGTTTTAATTTTCAAAAAGCACTAAAATCAGCAGGAAAAGCGTTAAGTTGGCCACACTGTATATTGGGAGTATGCTCGGCGAACACCATGAAATTGTTGTTGCACCAAACACAACTTTGCTCACTCTCACAGCGAACACGATATACTCGGTGTATTGTACACCGAGCACGACGAGTATTCAAGGTGGCAATGAGTTATTTTACAAAACAGTGTCATTACATACAAAATAGTATTTAGCAAACGAGTATATTTTGGCAAAAAGCAACAACGAGCTGAATGTAACCACCCTGACCGAGTACGGAAGAAAATGTTTTGTGTTCGTCGAACACCGAGCACCAATATAACCAGGCACTAAGAGTTTTTTGCCAGTTGTCCAATAACTAGCACTAATTTTCCATCTGTGCAACTCTGAAATAACTTTTCGATTAAACTTTATTAAATATTATCGACTTAATCTTCCACCCCCAATTTAGGGACTTCGTGGAGAAAAAACGTGTCGTCGGATCGTTGTAAGCTGAGTCAATTTCGTAATTATCTGACGAAATTTTAAATTGATTGTATATTTTCTTCCGAATAAAAAGGTAAGTTTAGAAGGTAGTTTTCATAAGACTTTTATAAAAAAATAGTTCCAATTTTTTTAATTTACTGTTGAAAAATTGTAATGCAAGCTAAAATTATATTAGAAATGTTTGTCACGTAAATGCACTTTCGCTACACACAAACGCACTGTATAATTGTTGCGTGGCACAGTCATCACTGTCTATCCATTACAAATCAAGATATTTATTTATGTGTTTCTTTTCATTTTTCAGTTTATTTGCAAAGCGCCATTATGAAGTATCTTACAGCCAAGGAGGTACGTGATACTTACTTGAATTTCTTCAAAGAGAAGCAGCACCTTTATGTGCATTCCTCAAGTACAATACCATTCGATGATCCAACACTGCTCTTCGCCAACGCTGGCATGAATCAATTCAAGCCAATTTTTTTGGGCACCGCTGATCCCAACAGTGAGATGTCCAAGTGGGTGCGTGTAGTGAATACCCAGAAATGCATACGTGCTGGTGGCAAACATAACGATTTAGATGATGTGGGCAAAGATGTTTATCATCACACGTTCTTTGAGATGTTGGGCAACTGGTCATTTGGTGACTACTTTAAAAAGGAAATTTGCACTTGGGCATGGGAATTTCTAACTGAATGTTTACATTTGCCTAAGGATCGCCTGTATGTAACGTATTTTGGTGGTGATGAAGCTAGCGGCTTGGAACCTGATCTCGAATGTAAACAACTGTGGCTCGACTTGGGCTTGCGGCCAGAACATATCTTGCCCGGCAGCATGAAGGATAATTTCTGGGAAATGGGAGAAACTGGTCCATGTGGACCATGTTCTGAGCTGCATTTTGATCGCATTGGTGGACGAAGTGTCCCAGAATTGGTTAATATGGACGATCCAGATGTATTGGAAATTTGGAATCTTGTGTTCATACAATTTAATCGCGAACAGGATAGCAGTTTGAAATCATTACCTAAGAAACACATCGATTGTGGTATGGGTTATGAGCGTCTCGTGTCCGTCATACAAAATAAACGTTCCAATTATGATACGGATCTCTTTGTGCCACTATTCGAAGCAATTCAAGCAGGAACGGGAGCACCAGCATATGAAGGACGTGTGGGTGCAGATGATGTCGACGGAATCGATATGGCATATCGCGTTCTCGCCGATCATGCTAGAACTATTACCATTGCATTAGCCGATGGTGGTACCCCTGATAATACCGGACGTGGTTATGTGCTCAGACGTATTTTACGTCGTGCTGTTAGGTGAGTGGACAATATGCATTATTTTTAATTACATCTTACTATTGCACAGTATTGGAAATTAAAATTGTAATTGTTATGATGATTTAACCTATGACTTATTACAGATTACACCTTTTCATTACTAATTTTCTTATCAACATATAGCGTAAGCATAACTGATTTTTCTTTCTTGTCTTTTAGATACGCCACCGAAAAACTCAATGCTAAACCTGGATTTTTTGCCACTTTGGTTAATACAGTTGTCGAATTACTAGGTGATGCTTTCCCCGAGGTTAAGAAAGATCCACAGCAAATTATCGATATTATTAACGAGGAAGAACAACAGTTTTTGAAAACCTTATCGCGAGGTCGCAATCTCTTAAATCGCACTATTGCCAAGTTGGGTAATCAAAAAATTATACCTGGTGATGTTGCGTGGCGTCTCTATGACACATATGGTTTCCCGGTTGACTTGACGCAATTGATGGCCGAAGAGAAAAGTCTCGAAATCAATATGGATGAGTATGAGCAAGCAAAACAGAACTCATACATACTCTCACAAGGGAAAGGTGCTAGCAAGATCGATGAAATCAATCTCGATGTGCATGCTATCTCAGAATTGCAAGATAAAGGCATTACCACTACCGATGATAGTTTCAAGTATAAATACGAAGCTGTTTCGGATGAACGTGAAGCTGAATATCGCTTTGCTGCTTGCACTGGTAAAATAGTCGCTTTGCGTTATGAAAACAAATTTGTGGAAACAATCAGTGCTGGGCAAAAGGCTGGCATAGTTTTGGATAAGACAAATTTTTATGCGGAAAGTGGTGGTCAAATTTACGATCAAGGTGTGCTTGTCAAAGTGGCCGATGAAGCGAATGAATTTCTTGTAGACCGTGTCTACAATCGCGGAGGATATATATTGCATATTGGTGTTGTTGAAGGAACACTTGCTATAGGCGATGAATTAAATTTACATATCGATGTGGTGCGCCGTTCGCTCACTATGAAAAATCATTCCGCCACACATGCTTTGAATCATTGTCTATTGCAAGTGCTCGGCAAGGATACCGATCAAAAGGGATCGCTAGTTGTGCCAGAGAAGCTGAGATTCGATTTCAATAGTAAGTCTGCTATGACTATTGAGCAGGTAGCCAAAACGGAACAATTAACACGTGATTTGGTGTATAAGAATGTGCCTATTTTTGCAAAGGAATCATCACTTTCTGTTGCTAAGAGCATTCGTGGCTTGCGATCAGTTTTTGACGAAGTCTATCCGGATCCTGTGCGTGTAATTTCATTCGGTGTGCCTGTCGAACAGTTGGAACAACATCCTAATGATGAAGCGGGCGAGAAGACTTCCGTTGAGTTTTGTGGTGGCACTCATTTGCGTCGCTCAGGTCATATCGTAGATTTCGTTATTAGCAGTGAAGAAGCTATAGCCAAGGGTATTCGCCGTATTGTTGCACTTACTGGCCCTGAAGCTATTAAAGCTTTAAAGAAATGTGAAATATTTGGAAAAGAGATCAATGAATTGAAAGGTACTATTGAAAGTGATAAAGAAGGCAAGAACTCAAAATGTTATGTTAAACAAATTGTCGAACTTACCGAAAATATTTCACAAGCAACAATTCCACATGTTAAAAAAGACGAAATGCGAAATTTACTAAAAGGACTGAAGAAAACGCTCGATGATAAAGAGCGTGCTATGAGGGCAGCCGTTTCGGTAACTGTTGTCGAAAATGCAAAGGAAATCTGTTTGGCTAATCCGAAGGCGAGGATATTGGTTAAACAGCTACAAGCTTATAATAACACTAAAGCATTAGATGCCGCATTGAAGCAAGTGCGCACAATGAACCCCGAGACTGCAGCTATGTTTATCTCCGTCGACAATGATTCGAAAAAAATCTTCTGCCTTTCTTCGGTACCGAAGAATGCTGTTGAGAAGGGTCTCAAAGCTAACGAATGGGTAAACCACATTTCCCAAGCACTTGGTGGCAAAGGAGGCGGAAAACCCGAGTCTGCTCAAGCATCTGGCCCTAATTATGAAAATGTCGATGAGATTCTTAAGTTGGCTACTACTTTTGCAAATACCAAGCTGGACGCATAACTTTTTCTACTTAAAATGCGCAACTTTACTCAAAAAAAAAAACAGAACAACAAAAATAGCAAATGCATTTTGTAATAGATTATCTTAGGAAAGAGAAAACAAAATTTCAGGCTTCAAACAGAATTGCTTTTTCAATTGATTGTATTTTTATTTATTAAATTTTGTAACTTAACTGAAATTAATTTTGTATTTATTTTTTATGAAAAGTTATTGGAAGAATTTTATTGATTTCACAAGACTTTTGCAGAATGGAAGCTCCAACTTGGAATTCACAAAGTATAAAATTAAAGGTGTAAATGTTCTTTTAATTATAATCCCCCATAGATTTACATTGGATGGCACTTAAATTGGATAGCTTGAACAGTTTTCCGTTCTAAACTGAAATAAGTTTAAATGTTTTGTGATTAGTTGGTATTTCAAGTTCCTTGTAATCGTAGAGGAGAGTTTCACCTACAAGAAAATTGTCAGTAGTTGCCCTCAGAAAGACGTTTAGAACTCCTGATGTAAACAACAAACTTGCTATTTTCGCCCAAAGCAATTTTTTCTCGAAGACTCTGAAAAATATTGCGGTAATTTTCTTGCAGATGTAAACTCCGCCTTACGGTTAAGCGCAACTTGAAATGGTGTAAGCACCGCCTAAGATTTCTTATCCCTCATTGCCGAAATTATTTTTATACACCAACAACAACACGACTAGGAATGCAGTTACTTGATTTACTTGTAATTTTTCTCCCTCTATTAGCTCATATAATTTTTATGCGCCAACAACAACACTTCTGATAATGCAGTTAATCGGTGTACTCTACGAAAGATTGAAACCAATACATTTATTTTATAAATATTACTCATCCAAATCTGGTTTCAAAGTCTGAATATGGTTATTTTTATAACCATCGCCCTAATATACATAAGGATGGCCTATATCAGAAGTATCAGGATTGAAATACAGGAAAATCAAAACTGAAATAAATGTGTTGATTGTTAATATCATTGTAGGTACTATTTATTAATAAACTGTTAACAGTTAGTTTCTAATATCCATTCCACAGCTTTACTAAAATTATCTACCAATGCAGTTGGTGGTGGATCAGCCTTAACATGAGGTAAATACTTTCCCGTTTTCACTAAAATTCCTTTGAAACCAACTTTCATTGCTCCCATAATATCATCAGTAGGATCCTATTTCAAAACAAATCGAAAATTAGTATAAATAAAGGTAAAATTTACGATGCCAAAATACTTCGAAACAGTTGCAAATTTGTGACATTAATAAAGCCGAAAAATATCTAAATCTGGAATTTAGGGTAGATAGATCAGCATGCTTCATCTATATTAGACCATAGCTTTTTGAGAGGCTAGTTGACTAATGTGAATAACAGTCAAGTATTTTGGGTCATAAGTGCTGCAGCTGCCCGCAAATATAGTTAGAATTGAAATTAGTGCTGTTCTAATGAAATCAAATTATGGTGTCACAATAATTTGTTTTCGTTTCCAGAATGTAAACCATTTCGGGATATTGAATCTAGCTGTTTCTACGTATTTTAACATTGAGATAGTAAAAATCAACTTTACATCGCCAATCATAACGCATTCGTTTGCTGAAACCCCTTCTGGTAAAGAGCTTTCAAAAAAATACGGATTCGGTTTTCCAATAAGCACAGCTTGAGTGCCGGCAGAAAATTCTAAGCCCTTGACAAAGTAGCCTGGACCCAATGCCAAACCATCACTGCGCTTATGATATTTACCTTGATTGATGGCAATTAGACGGTGCTTTTTGTTGGATATGAGTAAACTGTAAAACAATGTGTAAATAAGTATATATGCTATGATAATTTATTATGGCTTACTTGAATGCTTTATTTAAATTTTCATAATGGAAGTCATCAGGAGCTAAACCAACAACAACGGAATCTAGTGGTCTTTCGCTATCTACAGGTTCAAAATCTTGGCGAGCATCAGCGCTTAACAAATAAAAGGGATTCAATTCATTTTTACGCACATATTGAGCAGCTGCACTTAGCGAACTGTAGATTTCTTGTTGCTCCAGCTCAAATCCAATTTTTATCAGACGTTGATACAAGGTTTTTTGCGATTCTTTGGTTGTGTTTGTTACGAACTTGATTGCAATTCCTGTTTTGCGCAACCTCAAGTATTTTCCAAATCAATAGAAAATTCTAAAGTACGAATGATATTACCTTACTTTTTCAAAGCTTCTACTGCATTTGGTGTCGGTTCATCCTCAACATGTAATGTTCCACTAAGATCGATTAAAGCTGCTTTAATGGGCATTTTTGCGAATATATTTTTTATAGATGATTGCAATTCTCGCCGTACAGTGATCATATTTTAATGATTATAGCCTCACAAATTGAGGTATACAATTCCAAATAATTTATCGATGACAATAATATATATTTATGTATCGTGTGGCATGGACTTAAATATATTTAAATTAATTAAGTCCAATTCATCAAAAATATAAGAAATTTTAATTGAAAAAATGATATGCAGAACAAGGGGTTAGGTTGATCCAGCCACATATGACTCAATAACGGATCTCTGCTTAAAAATTATGGAAATAAGTACGTCATATTTATCAAAAATTATTCTAAAACTAATATATTATGACACAAATGTATCACCGAATAAAAATTACAAATACTCATCGAGAACTATGGCAGAATTATATATTACTAATTCCGCCATGTCTAGGACCGCTATTATGAATACATAATTTAGTAAGCTCTAAGCAACCCTGTTTACAATAATCGATACCAAATTTCTGTATTCCATCATCACTAAATACAATTTCGAGAACTACATGAGATTCATTTTTGTAAACAAATTGTGTTATAGTATTAATTAAAAATAATAAAACAATCAAAATGAAGATGAAATTAATTGATCCGGTTGTTCGGAGCTTTAAAGTGGCTAAAGTTTTTCGTGAAAACACTGACAAAATCAACGCAATTGACTTTTCACCCAATGGTGAGCATTTGATTTCTTGCAGCGAGGATGATCAGATTGTCATATATGATTGCGAGAAGGGTACACAGTCTCGAACGGTGAATTCAAAAAAATATGGAGTGGATCTTATACATTTTACACACGCAAACAACACTGCAATACATAGTTCAACAAAGGTAGACGATACTATACGATATCTTTCGCTACACGACAACAAATATCTACGATATTTCCCTGGACATACAAAAAAAGTTATTTCATTATGTATTTCACCAGTAGAAGACACATTTCTCTCGGGCTCATTAGATAAAACGTTGCGCTTGTGGGACTTACGTTCACCCAACTGTCAAGGACTTATGCATTTGTCCGGTCGTCCTGTTGCCGCTTACGACCCGGAAGGATTAATTTTCGCTGCTGGCGTTAATTCAGAAAGTATAAAGTTATATGATTTGCGTTCATTCGATAAAGGACCATTTGTCACATTCAAATTGAATCAAGAAAAGGAGTGTGATTGGACCGGGCTTAAATTTTCACGTGATGGCAAAACTATTTTAATTAGTACAAATGGTTCCATCATTCGTTTGGTTGACGCTTTCCACGGTACACCACTGCAAACATTCACCGCTTATCCCAACAATAAAGGTATCCCAATAGAGGCCAGTTTCAGTCCTGACTCGCAGTTCATCTTCTCGGGCAGTACGGATGGCCGCGTCCATGTGTGGAATGCAGACACCGGTTATAAAGTATGTGTGCTTAATGGCGATCATCCTGGTCCGGTGCAGTGCGTGCAGTTTAATCCAAAGTACATGATGCTTGCATCCGCATGTACCAATATGGCTTTCTGGTTACCTACATCCGAAGAGGGACTTTAAGCTTTCATACTTACTCAACAATAACTGAATTAGATTTACTTTCTAACCGTCTCCAATTTTCTAAAAAACTATTTTTGAATAAATACTTTTTATTAATCTAAAGAAACAATAAACACTAAATTACATTATTCTTAAAATATTCCGTTCGCTTCTTCATTTATTTTTGATTTGTGTTGTTCACACTGTTCACGCATAATAGTAAGCAACTGGGTTAGGTTAGTTCCCAGTTTGGCACTAATCGCTATTACTGGAACATCCACTTTCCTACGTAGTTTCTCAATATTATCTTTCGCCTCACTTTGATCCATCTTATTGGCCACAACAATTCTCGGGCGTTGCATTAGTTGCACACTGAACTGCTCTAATTCATAGGTGAGCTGTTCATAATGTTCCCAGGGGTTCTCACAACTGGCATCCAAAAGAAATAGCAACAATGAACAACGTTCCGCATGTTTAAGAAATTGTATTCCCAAACCCTTATTAAGATGCGAACCTGGTATTAACCCAGGCAGATCTGCAACTGCTAACTGCGTGTGATCATCATATTGCACAATACCAATATGCGGTCTCAGAGTGGTAAATTTATAAGGTGCCACTTTGGGTTTAGCGCGCGATATAGCATTTAACAGTGTACTCTTTCCTGCATTAGGAAACCCAATAAATCCAATATCAGCCATGCTGCGTAACTCCAACGTATACGATAAATCTTCACCCGGTGGCCCATATTCACACACTTTTGGACTGTTTTCCTTCGCAGTAGCAAAAAAATGATTTCCCTTCCCACCAGAACCTCCACGTGCAGCTACAAACATAAGCTCACTTTTAGTTAAATCGCAGACAATGCGCCCGCCTTCATCGCGTATAATTGTGCCTATAGGCACTTTTATAACAGTATGCTTGGCGTTTTTTCCATGACAATCTTTGTTGCTGCCCTTGTCGCCTTCATCTGCATGTATTATGCTCGTGACATGATTGAAATTTCTTACTTCATTAGATGCCTGAAAGATAATGTGACCACCATTACCGCCGTCAGCGCCATCTGGCCCAGCGCGTTCGTTACACCACAGTTGAAGAAATGATATACAACCGTCACCGCCTTTTCCACCGACGGTTCGAACTTTCTTCGAATCGGAGAAGTAATGCGGCTGTGAATAAAAACATCAAAAATAGTTATATTAAAAATGATTGAAATTTTTGTTTACCTCTTTCCTGTCTGATTTTGGTTTTTTTGGCCGCAGTGCCGCACTTTGTGCATAATTAACACATAAGATTCGTTTATATGAGTTAATTATGCCTCCATTGAATAATTGTGTCACCTTAAAACAAATTGGTAATAACCTCCTAGGAATCATTCTGAATTGGAATCAAAATATTTCTTTGGAATGTCAAAACTTCTCTATTTATTTATCGATAAAACTTAAATATCGATTACAAGCACTATATTTCCTTATCGTAAAAAGTGTTGCTCCTAAACTTAAACTAGTACGAATATATTTTTCGTTGCCAAAAAAAAAAAAAAAATTGATATTTTAAATAATTCAAAATAAATAAATTTAAAAGTGGTGGAATTAGTGAGAGTTTTATTAGAAAGTCATGATAATCTAAACAATTAAAGTGCACAAACAAGATAAAAATTCCAAAATTCTGATATCGACTCTATTAATTTGTTCAAACGGTTTTGATTCCTATGACAAAAAAAAAGTTTCAGGAAAGCTACATCACTACAAAGAACCTCTTTTATAAATGAACTGTGGAATTTTAAGTGGTTAAAATATATTTGTATGTTCTTGTTGCATATAAAGAAAAAGAATTTATAAATAAAAAGCATTTAAACTCCTGGAGAATGAATGAAAGCGAAAGACATGGCTCCATTTTAATCTCAGCAGTAGCTAGAACAAAGAAAGGCGGATTCCCCAAGGACAGCAAGAAAACAGAGTAATGGAAATTTTGAGGTTAGATATCAAACAAATTTTTAAGTTATCAATTCTTTATTAATTAATTTGATATAACATTTGAACACATTTTTAAATGATACTTTTAAAAACAGGGCTTTGAATAAGTTCCTAGTATTCCTAAATTAAGCTTTGCAACTTAATTTCCACACATGTAAATACTACCAAATCAAAAAAAAAAAAAAAAAAAAATATATATATGTTATTGTATTTTAGAAATTATACATCCGAGATCAACAGTATAACACCTCGCTTTTTCCACGAGCCATTCTAAAATGTTTATAGACAAATTTCATCGTATTTTGAATGACTTAGGAAGTCAACATTTGTGTGCTATGTGAGACTCAGGCCTATAATTATATAAGCAAACGTGGAGAAAAATATGCTCCACAAAAATATGAATAGCATATTCTATCTCTGCATCATAAATAGATTTAAAACCTTTAGGGATGATATTAAGTAAGTGATTTCATAATAAAATCATCAAATATTTTAGGTAATCTGTGGACCGGATTGAAAGTATTATGGTAATGATGGGCTTAGTTGATCCTAAAACAAAATATAATAAAACTACTATCTATTATTATGAACACAACTGTATACACAAAAATACTTGCATTGAAAAATGTGTAAATAAATTTATTCTCTTTTTGTCCAATAATTCAGATTTTATTTATGTTTTGTACTTTGTAAAAAATACTTGATTTCCAAAAGACACCAACACAAATTTATTAATCCGTTTAATCAAAATTTACTTCGTTTTAAATTTAAAAATTTTCTACATTTTAATGTTAATAATAACAAACATAATCTTAATAACTTCATTTTGCCTCTGTTGCCGGTTCAACATAAGTATTTCCAATGAGTTCTTTGGGTTCAACATAAACGGTTCCTAGCTTTCCTCTTGCAAAGGGTGTTACACCATTTGTTTGCAAATAATAATCACCAGATATACTAAAAAGAGTAAAGATATTTTTAAATCAATATATTGAAATATTTATGTAATAACAAGTATATTACTTCGTTGGGCAATTATGTCCCATGACAACTTTTGTTTCTGCATTCTCAAGACACTTTCCATTCTTAAAATCTGACCAGTTTTTTGCCTTTACAGCATCAAATTTATCTGGAAATTTGTCAATTACACTCTCAGCCCAAAACCACCAGGATCTACGGTGGCTGGATAAATCTAAAAAAAATTAAAAAAAATTTTTAAACGTTTATGTAAATTCATAATTTTGGATAATAGTTATGTTCATAATATTTCTTATATTACCATTATCAGTCAGCATTTTATAATTTCGTTTCGGACAACCAGGTTGAAGTGTTTTTCCAGAGTTTGGCCAAAAGTCTGCGGTACCCGTACTTACTGGAGCACCATAAATCCAGGCATCAGTGTGAATGACATCTACGAATTCGGCATCATGTTTACTTAAATGTGTTGCTAATCCTCCCATATAAAATGGTGGAAAAGCTGGATCTAATGCTGATATTCTATACAAATTTATAATTAATAATTATATAAAAGTTTCAACTGTATTCGACTTGCGCACCTTTTTATTTTCTTTGTTTTATTACTTCGTCGATAAATTTCTCTTCCAATAATACCAGCCATTTGCCCACCTAAAGAATGTCCAACTATGTGCAATTTATTTATATCCAATCCATTTTCTGACATTGCTAACAACTTTTTTGCAAGAACTGGTCCCAGCTGTAAATTTAATTGTAATTTAAATAACTTCATTCAAAATTGTAGTTTAGTGCAAACCTGTTTTGCATTGATTACAGCATCGAACATATAATTTCCATCTGCCAATTCGCCCCAATCTAATATAATTATATTCGTATCTTCACGTTCAAGATATGCATCAACAATAACATGTACACTTTCAATGTCCGCATCTTCCAAATATCCATGTAAATATAATACCGTATTCTTTGTTTTATCGAAATTTGAATCCTCTAACAGTGAGTTATAATCACCCAAATCATATATGGCGCTATCCACATAGGTTGGTCTAGAAATAATTGTTCAAAGATTAAAAACGAAAAATCTTTCCAATTTTGAGAATATATAAGTTATAATTTACATATGCCCAACCCAAGAATCAAAGTAGAAATTTTCATTGGAGTTCTAACCTCAAAATTTTATAGCCTCAAATATTTATGAATGATTAAAAATGGCAAAAATCTGCGCTTTTGTCATTTTAGGTTAGAATTAGAGATATTCAGAGACCATTGGAAATGATTACTTTAGCTCTTGGGCTTGAATAGTTATAATTTGCAATACTTATTTTAGATCTAGATTTTAGTAAAAACGCACCCATAAAAAAGTATAAATTTAGCAATTGTCAAATCAGCGCGGGCTTGCCGTAATCCCATAAATAATCCTGAAAATAATTATTGAGAGTTTATGTATGTATGGATGCAATTCGACTTACTTGATTTCAGTTTCACTGCCTTCATCATTTAAGCTGCAACGTATAAAAATAAAAGAAAACGAATTTAATTTTTTATCTAGAATATTTCGTACCATAAAAAATTATTGAAATTGTCAATTCAGCAGATTTTGATTTGTCTGTAGACATAAATATGAATAAGGGGAATTTTTGAATGAATATTATTTTCATAGATTAGATTTCATGGTGTCGGTTGCTATTATCTTTTAAATATTTCTTTATTTATTTATATACCTATTTAGAATAGACTATGGATTATCAATTTGAAATGCTACATAAATATATACTTCTATACATTGACTTTGTTGTACATATTAACTCCGTATAATAATAAAATTATTCCATAAAATAGAGGTTTATTTTATATAAGATAATGTTTATTTATCGGGTTTTCTTAAAATGTTAATAGTTTTATTGCTTTTTCAAAATTCTACATAGTAATATGCTCACAATTTGTGATATTTGTTGTTGGAATTTGATAACCTTAAGATCACTATAAAGTTGATAACGAAATTTCTATACTTGGGTACTTATTGTATCACTTCAAATCACAAACAATAATACATAGATAAACTTCATTTAAAAGCAAGAAACATATTTATTAATGCATTCAAACTATAAATATTCATATCTCTATATTCTATAAAGCATTCATTATTTTATTTATTAATTTTCTTTGAGTTGATCTCTAATAACAAAGCCAGATATATGAAAACTGATACCTCATTTATGTAACTTAATTCGCATTACTCTGTAACAACATGTACAGAACAGAAGAGTAAAAATGAAAATATTTATAAATTACACTAGTATTATCTGGGGAATGATTCAGTAAAGCCACTGAGCTTTCAAAAAAAAGTAAAAATTCACCGGCACTACATACCCACATTTAATCTAATGAAACAATAACCTTGGCGTTATTATAAAAAAAAACCCTTAATCATGCTTCTTGTATAATTCACAATCAGACTGTGTCATAACCGACCCGCCTTGACGCTTATCAAGAAATGGTATTTGTTGTTATTGGGATGGACAGTCTTTATTCGAGCCGCATGCTGAACTGCTGCATGACTGGAATAAGCGATGAAGTCGTGAATTCCTGTTTAGATTGCGGCAACAGCTCCTACGACAGTGCCCTCCGTTTTATTTCCCTAAAGCATCTAACAGCATCTTACTCACTATAGATACACCCTATTGACGCAGACTGCTTCTTGAAACTAGAAATCACTAACATATAAATATACTTACTCATAATTTTCTTCATGAACACATTAAATGGGAATTCTGGTTTTAGGGGTTATATTTGGAATCTAATTAATTTTTTTTCATAAATTTTTAAAGCCTAGTTTTAAATGAAAATTCGAAAAAATCCAGCATTATGTGGCCGCAAGTAGAGCTTATGTAATAACTTTGATTATAAACACTTTTTTCACGAAACCCATTTTCTCGCGATTGGCTTAATGACATCTCGGAAACTACTGTATTTTGACTATAAATCAATAAAACAACCTTTTATCGTTCGGTGAACCCAAAAAGCGATAAATGTATTTTTTTTTTATTCTATGCAATAAATAGGTTAATTTTGGACGTGGAATTTATATATTTTGTTTAACAAATTACTAATTCTTCTTTTTTTTTATTATTTTTTATTCATCGACAATCTTATTTCTTTTTTGGATAACCTAAAAGATAGTTATCATGTTGTTACTATATACGAAAAATATTTTGTAAGTTCTCAAATAATAAACAGATTAATTTATTAAATTCCATAAGAACATTTTTTTACCAATAAAATCGGAACCCCCCCCCCCCCCCCTCCCCCCTTTATGTTATGGAATAAAATTGCAGCTTCGGCAAGAACAACATATCTGAAATTTTTTCTTACGAAAAGCAACGCTAGTTCCTCAATGGTCTACGGTGCCATTATTTAGATCAAATCTCATATTGTTTTTTTTTTAACAAACTCGATACACATTTGATTTCTTCGTGAATATTACGTGAGAAAAAGTGTGAACAATATTCTACGAGTTTATGCATCATCCGCTTCGGCATGGAATGTCCCATATTTTTGTACATTAGACTAACAATAGTTTGTATGGGCTGTTTAAGTAAAATAAAAATCAAAAACTATGCGCACTTATCAGCCATAAGAAAGATATTAACTTATTGAAGATAAACACCTTATTTATATACAAAGAAGCCGAAAGAAATAGAACATTCGATGTACAGATATATATATATATATATATTACCGCATGTACCTACTTTTATTTATTGAATAAAAAATAAACAATTCTATTCATCGTACGATTAAACTTCTACTATATACGGGGCATGAGATTGTGATATTGTGCCACATTCGGTTTTCGGAAATATTTTTGTTTTTCTTCCAACAGTGCATGCAATTGAACGGCAAAAACTATTACAACATATATTTATAAAATTGCTTCACCTCAAACCATAACTATCTAAATAAGCATTCAACCACATAGTAAATTTTCCGACTCAAAATTTTTTGATTTTCGTATTGATTTATTAATGTTGTATCACTTTGCAAAATGCCAATGTCGCAAGCGCTTTTAAAGAAATATGCATTTCATTAATTAGCTCTATTTACAAGGTTTTTTAATTGATAAACTAAATACTGTGATTTTTTATTGGCTGTTTGTTTACATGCATATGTTCAGAAACATGCATTTAACTTTTGTCAAATTGAGGTTAATTAAGAACTTATTAACCGAATAAAATCTGGGAATTCTAATTAATGAAAACACTTTAATTAAAATCTACGAATTTGAACATTTTACTAAAGATTTTTTTCCCATATCCAAAGTTCACATTTTGTTTTTTTAGCCAAATGTATGCAAGTAGGAATGATATACACTACGTCACGCACTTGTTTGTTATAAAACAACAAAGTCAACGAAATATCAACGAACAGAGGATGATTATAGATACACCAACGCTCGGAAAGAGGTCTGCGCAACAACTGATCGTGCTAGTTGTACTCTCTTTGCATTATTATGCTCAGTAAACAACAACGACGTGTTATTTGCAAATAAGTAAAAGTGTTAATTTCGGTACCATCGAAATGCAATGCACTCTATATTTTGTATATATATGTGGCAACATATTAATGGAGCTTAAGTCGAAATAAGCTGAACTTATAAATTTTTTTATTCTTATTTTTTTTTTTTAATTTTTAATATAATAATAAAAACATTTTAACTATTTTTCGATAAAACTTTCAATAACTTATGTATTTTTAGATAAATTAGAGAATATTTCTAGAATTCAATTTTAGACATAAGCTACTGTAATATGTTGGCACATATATACTTGTGTATGTGGGTTTTGCAGCAAATGTAATGCTTCAGCACTGTATAAATACTTCAAATTCAAACACAAACAAAAATGCTTGACTTACTATTAAAATAACTAGTTCGAATTGATTGCAATAGAAATCAAACTTTGTACTTCATTTATAACACAGTGCGACAATTTGGCACTTTCAACTTCAAATGGCGAATGAGTAGGGATGACTGATTCCGCCCCTGTAATCATATTTTCTCTATCACAACTGGGAGGAATATTCACTGCAGAGAGGTGTATATGTGACTAATATAATTTTTCATCGGTTTCATGATTGAAAGTTGTTTACCATGAAAATGCAAAAACAATTCAGTTGGAAAACAACATCCTATCACCCTCTTTGCCCTACCTTAAGCAACAAGATAAGTGCTCTGCTGCCAGACTCAGTGCTTTAACTAGCTGGACTAGGTCGAAATTGGGCCATTCCAAGATTCTAATCCAATCCGTCTAATAAAGCCACAAGTTTTTCACCCATATCCCTAGCAGATAGGATTGAGTTAATGACTAGGTGGTCACTGACAACCTGATGACACTGACATCTCTACATCTATAGTTATTAAGCGTCGAAATGGCTTATTTGTAACGATTTATTCGATACGAATATTCGAAGTCAAGCAGCAATCAACTTCCATGCCGGCTTCTTCACTACATCTTGAATGCCGATCTTCACTCGACTTTTTGTCGAGTCACTCACAGGTTCACTTTTATAGGGTACCTGGGCACATGGATATTTCAAGCAACTGCGAGGCCGACGAGTTTGTTGAACGGATCGCGGCTTACCAATATATGACCTTCCTGCACAATTGGTGCTCCTCTCACGTCTATTAAATTGGCTAAACTACTTTGAGGAAGCAAAAAATCCTGGGTAGCAGAGCATACTTCTAGCACTACCATCTAACATGGACATAAGACGGACCAGACAGGTACTCTAGCTTAGCAGCAACTCCATTAGCATTACGACTTCGGTGCTCACGGGGTACTGCAGGCTCGGAGGAAGAAGAAAAAAAAGTTTTCCATTCCATGTACGACTCTTTGGCCAGAAGGAAACTGAAACTCTAAGGCTCTCCTTTCTTCACTAGCCACTATGATCAACGATCAATTTATTAATTAAATCTTAATCCTAGTACAACAATTAAATTATTGTATTCTAAAGTACTGGTCTCAAATAGTAACAAATTAATAATAAAATGTACGACCTAACTTACATTATAATAATAAAATGTAACCTAACGTACAATTGTATCTCCAATTATGTGCAAGAGAGTGGGACGAATTCGATTGAATTTCCTCTGTATTGCACTGTTTAGAGGTAGTCGTGAATTTTAAGACTTTGCTCATTTCACAAGAAAACATCTTTGGATGCTAATAATGGAATTTAACCAATTAAATAAGGCGACCATATCTACAGTGGAAATATCAAGTAGATTGGAGTCTCAAATTTTGAAAGGGACACACTATGTATAGGTGCAGTTTCAATAATTTCAATGAAATTACCTAAAAGTGCCCTTTTCATTTTAACGCCTAAAAAATCCTTGCATTCATCAATTCAATTAGTTGTAAAGAAAAACACAAATTGTATTTCAATACTTATCACATTCTTTTGGCAGTATTACATTGTATTGAAATGACCATGATCAAATGAAATTGTTGTTTTGCTGACAACTCTCTCACACTCACTTTAGAGTTTGCATGTAATATGCAAAACAAAAACAATTTCGTTTAATTGTTGTAATTTTGACGTAACGTATAATTAATCAGGCTGGGGAAGAGAACATGCAACAGAGAATTCTGAGTTTCTCTGAGGATAATTTAATTACGCCTCACGGAATACTCGCAGTTGTTAAAATAATTATATTCAATAAATATAATTATTTCTATAAATATGATATCAATAAATAGATTTTTAAATACTTTGACCATACTTAGTATGCGTCATATAGATGTGTATATCTATCTAACTTTGAAAAAGATAAATAAATAATACGAAATTAGTTTAAATAAAATTGTGATAATCTTGTTCGTATACTTAAACGGAAAGAAAAAAGCACATTTTGTACGTAAAATGAATACAAACCCGAAATTGATAATAAATTTTACATTTAAGATTTGCTATAGGAAAAAAACTGGTAGCTAAATATCAGGAATGTGGAAAGGAAATACGGGTCCAAGGGAAATGAACCGCCCCTACTTTGTTTGTGAAAAGTAATTTCTTCTTGTTCCAAAATAATATACGAGTACATGCATGGAATTATATATGTACATTGCTTTAACTACTATTTGATTTTGAAAACCCATATTAATCAGCATAGGAATCACTTTAATGATTTAACAAAAATATGAAATTGGTCCCCGAAGAATTCAAAACAGGAAATTGTAAAACTATAGTTATAGAAATCACTTATAGTTATGTGAAAATCAAGAATGCCGTAAATGGCGCTTGATTCAAGTATTATTCAGATTCCATTCTTTTCTCCTGCTAGGTTACCTTGCTAAGCCTTTTCCTTAGAAAATTAATAAGTACTACGAAATTTATGGGCACTTCCTTAGAATACCTTTTTTCGATTAAAGGATATTAAACCGGGGAGAAAATTGGTATGGTTTTTAAAAAAATGTTTTATCGGATTTTGGGAAAATTCTGAGCCCCCCTCGCAAACTCATTCCGCCTTAATGACTTTAATTGCTTAAGAATTATGTGCACTATTATTTGGTACTAGTGAATTTTCCGACTGGATATTTTCTCATGACTAATAAGTGTATATTTTAAGACAAAATTGATTACCATACCGACACTATAAAAAAAAAAAAAAAAAAAAACAAAATCAATTTCGAGTTATAAATATTTCAAGTCTATAGACACGGCAAGCCAAACTACTTACTGTATTTTAACCATTACTCTATTGCACTAACGAATACAAGGGAGAAGGTGGTTTTGAGATTATCGTGCCCTCTCCCCCGCTCACCGTGGTTGAACCAGGAGGCAAACAAAAAATTAAAGGGGCAACAGAAAATCTCTGGATCCACTAGTGACCATGTCTTCCATATAGCTCAAATTAGCGCGATTTTCTTTTGGCATTTCTTGTGCTATCAGCGTGGATATGAATATCAAAAATTCTAGGATCAAATAGTTTGTACCATGAACAAAATACTATTTTTTACTTGTCAAACAATACGTTCACGGAAATGGCAATTTGACCTCCGAAGAACGACGAAGTGTTTATCCTTTCAAACAACGAAGTTCTATTTATGGAATTCTTGGTCAGTACTGAGTATGTGATTTTTCTGCTAGCAACATTAGCACCACCAGTCCAACATGTTTGTCTGCCATAATAAAAATTCAAGTCATGCCCATAGTTCGAGTTCGTTGAACTGATGGCATTAACAGATGAAATTTAATAAATGTCTAATATCAAATTAGTAATTAGTTACTTCAGAACAATAAGAAGTTCCTAGATAATTTCGCTGATGTATTCACAAAACATAGAAATATTTATTAATAAAAAAGACAATACAATTTATTATTATTATTATAATTTATTTTGCAATTTAATGCTTTTTTATATGTATATAACTGATGATTTATTGTAAGTAATAATTGTGTATTTAGTTTTTAGTTTTATTTTTAATTTCTATTTAATGAAGTTGTAATTCTTAAATTATGTTTTAGCATTCATTTCTTTTATTTTTTTTTTTTTTACTTCAATTCAGTTATTGTTTTTCTCTTGTCCGAATTGCATATATATTTTTATTGTAATATGATGCGCTGATGTGGTAAATTAGTCGCCATTTTTACTCTTAATCCTTGCCATTTTTCACTTCAGCTAAATTTAAGAAAATAAAAAGAAACGAAATGAAATTTGTTGCATTTTATGTGATTACGCTGCAAATAGAAAGAAACAGAACAAATAATACAAATAATTTATTAGCAAATTCATACGACAAATATTTACGCAAAAATTATAAAAGATAATAAAATATAGGAAGATAGATTGTTAGTTAGTAATTAATGAATAGGGAGAAGAGCAAGTTAAAGAACAAGAAATGGAATACGACAGTACATAAGAATTATCGCAAATAAATATGGTCTAAATAAAAAAAAGAAGATATTTAATAACTTGCGCCTAAATACTATGATAAAGATAGGGTTTTCTTCTATATGTTATCAGCTCGATTTGATTATAAAACAAAACAGCTGCCGTTATTTTGTTTTGTTATTTTCCAATATTAAAAAAAAAAAAAAACTTGAAGAAAAAATATTTGAAGCTTTACATACAGCTTAAACAGTAAAACAATAACAAATTGGTTAAATGAACTTGGTCTAATACGAAGTCTGAGAAAAATTCTGTATAATAGCGAGAAAGAACCTGTCGTTGACTTTCTATTGAACTTTACAGAACTAACTAGTGTAGGACTCCGCTTTTTACTCTATCCCTTTCTGAATAACTTCTTTAATATCTCCAAGATTTTTGATGTGTACACATCTTAGCCCCAGAAACAAGATTACGCCTTGCTCATAAGTCAAAAAATTTTGACGAAAAGATTGATGAAGTTCATGGCTTTTGTTGCAAAAAGAGGCAAAGTTTTGTATATTATTTTCAGTTTGTTAAAAAATATGGTATTGTTGTCATAAAAGTGTCGATTAAAAAAAATCACCAACCAATCAAAGCTCAGAATTGTGATGATGTAAAGATTGATACGCAAAACATGAAATTTTTGAACAAAAAAATATGTAATCTTGTTGTTGTGATATGTGGGCATTCCCCATGTTTTTCACTTGTACTCCGAGTAATTTTTTAAAAATAAATGTTCCTCAATTTCTGTCGTTCTTTTTCCTTTACATCTTCTATGTCCAGAAATGACGCCATGTTAATAATGGGGGCAGAAAGCATAAAATGGCGTGGAGCATATGAGTAATAAAGAGAGGCTGTAATTTCAAACACATACTGCAAGTGTAGTACCGGTAATTATTATTATTTTATTATTGTTTTTCTCTGTTCCACCCAGCACCAACAACAATACGACTAAAAATTCAATTGTTTGGTATGCTTGTAAACTTTCTCTTTAAATTCGCTCTTTGCTCACAACATTTTTATACACCAACAACAACCTGACTATGAAAATGCAGTTACTTGGTGTGCTGGCAACCTTTCTCCCTTCTTTTCGTTCTATGCTTACATAAACACAAGAACAAAAACCAAAACACAATAATTGCTATGCAACAACAACGACGGGGATTGAAGATTTGATTTGATTTTTAACTATATTTATTATACAATACATGAAATTTGTAATGTATGTTGTACTCATTCATTTTGACAGTTTAGACACCAAATCACCTGCGTACCTTGGACGCTATAAATTGTTTGCTTATTTTGAATCAATTAAATTATTCGCCCCACACTAATTTACAAAAACTTTTAAACATATAACAATCTCTGGTGGGGAAACAAGAATACTTCTTTAAAGACATTTCTACAAATCGGGGTACAAATTTAACACGAGTTTTTATAGTTTTGTTTTTTTTTTACTCAACTGACATTCAAATGCACTTTTTTCACCATTAACTGAAGGAGGTGCAACTGCTATTTTAGCCGCAAGAGCAGCTGCATGCGCTTTACCAATAGCTGGTGGAATAACAGTTCTAAAAATATCTAATTCCATTTCTAAGTTGCAATAAAAAAGGTGCAAAAAAATAAGCATGAAATAAGGATAAATTCTGCCACTACGTTTTAAAATTTCAAAAAATATATACCGAGTGGTCTACTTAAAAAAAATTATTCTTAAGCCAAATTTGAGAGGAATACTTCGGGCATTAAACAGTTTTCAATGACATTTCTTCAACTCTGAAAAAAAAAAATTAGAATAAACAACATAAAAATAGAGGGTTTTTGTGTATGATTAAGGAATGACCTTGAAAAACTTAATTTATGCAGAAATCACTCCTCCCTCTTATAAATCAAACAACTTTTTCCAAAATCATTTACTCAGAAAACTCATAGCTCTCGAGAAATATACCTGCGACATGGGAAATAAACCACTCGTTATATATACTACGTGCACATATTTTCCTTACCTGCTGCAATTCCCGCAATTGCCTCTGAAGCAAAATGTTTCACATCGACATCAGTGTCAGCGTTGAGTTTCTCCAAAGTGGGTTTAACTTGTGAATCGATAACACTGGCATCGAGGAAAGGTGAAATTTTCTGTAATGTTTTGGCAACATTAAATCGGACATTAGCGACGGGATCTGTTGCCAAAAGCAGAACAGTAGGCAAAAGTAATTTCGTAGTGATATCGGTACCGCAAACTTCGGCAAGCATATTTAAACAGAAAAGACAAGTCATTCCTAAAAGACAAATAAAAAACATTTCAATATTTTTGTATATAGAGGTAATAATATTCTACTTACTGTGCAAATAATTCTTGTTGCGTGACATAACTAAAATCATAGGTATAATGGCTTGCTCAGCCCATTGTGCACCGAACTGTTCGACAAGTTTCTTCATATTTAATGTTGCAGCTTCACGTATAGCGTAAACATGATCGTTAAGCCAACCCATGCAGAGTCCGCGCAATTTCTGATCAAAGAACTCTTGTCCCAACTGACCAGCCAATGCAGGCATATACTCAATAATTGCCAAGCGTACGCGCCATTTAGAATCTTCAGCTAGCTCAACAATTGCAGGTAATAAAGACTATGTAGAAAAGAAAAATTTACATTTCTCTTTAAGAATTTCTAAGTAAGATAGTTTGAATTGAATAACCTACCTGTGACAATTGTTGAATGCCAATAACATCATTAACACAATCCAAATTAGAAATGATATTCAAACGAACTTCTGGGCACTCATCTTTCAGCTGAATGAGGAAAAGTGGCAACAAATGTTCAACTGTATTGTAGGCGCCCAACATTGGACTTAAACCCATAATGACTGATGCTAAAGCTGATTTCACATGTGGATTTGGATCAGAAACCAAGTCGCGCACATATGGTAATATTGAAGTCATTATAATTTGAACTTGATTTGCTTTATCCAAATTAGAGCAGAAATCTTTGACTTTGGTGGCAACAGCGGCACGTACTTCAGCTTCGGCATCTTTAAGTAAATACTAGGGGAGAGAGGGAGTGAAAGAAAATAAAGAATAATAAGCGACACGACTAAAGATTAGATAAGCTTATAAGTAAACTGCGATAAAATTTTATTTTTTTTTTAATGATCTATTTATATATTTAAATGTGAAGTCTTTAGTGTCTCTATCACAAAAAATGTATTTAATGCTTTTCAAAAAATGCATGAATTAAAAAAACAAAAAAAACATGACTAACCTGAAAAGCGGGTACTAAATCCACACGCGTAATTTCTGGACCAACGGCTTTTTGTAGATCCACGAACTTTTCGGCTACCATGTAACGTACACGCCATGAGGAATCGCTAGCGCATTGGCGCAAAGTTGGCAAAACTAACTGCAAAGAAAAATCAAATTCTCCATTAAAATTTATATATAAACTATAAAATCTTTTAACTTACATGCTCGACATCCTCTTGAGGCAACAATTGTGCAATGCTTACACAAGCCTCCACAGCCAAAAGACGTACAGAATCCTTATCATAAAGACAAAATTAAATACAAATTTAAATCAAACTGTTTATTACAGCATTTATGTGTGCATGTTTTACCTGATCATCTTGCGCCAACTGAACAAAATTAGGTATTAAATCTGATTTCAAATACTCAATTTCGACGACTTTCGCAAATTCACCCAATTTGCTGGCGGCTGCACGACGCACCATTGGAGTTTCATCCTGACACAATTTACGGAAATTGGCACGCAACTCAGATTTAACTGGCTGTGATACACGAGGATAGCATACCGAAAAGAGACCACAAGCAGATGTGCGTGAAGTGAACCAGTCACCAGTTACCAAACGATTCAAGGTCGGTACAACATGAATTTCCAAATCTTGTGAGCTATGCTCTGCCGCTACAGTTCGAAGCGATTCGACAGCTTTATCACGTACCACTGTCTCCTCGACAGTGGCTAAACTTTCAAGGGGCGGTATTAGATACATCGCATACTCCGGACCACCAACGAGACCTAATTTTAAGCAAATTATTAGATATTTTTATTCTTCTTGTATGCATTTTCAAGCTTACCTGTAAAATTGCCCAGCTGATCAGCCAATGCCAACAACACTTCATCTTCATCGTAAATTGTCTCGGTCAGGAACGGTATTAACTCTGAGCGAGTTCGTTCTTCGCCAAGTGCCAATGCAATTGTTGACAATTTCTTTATTGAATTCAAGCGTAACTGCAAATATCAATTAAATGTTTGTTTGAATTTTGAAATGTTTTCTTTTTTTTCTGGTAACCACGCGACAAACAATACATTTTCAACTCTCCCTACTGCAGGAAGGCATTGGCTCACTACAAGCACCAACAACAATATAGTATATTTACTCTTACTCATTTTCATACACCCAAATCAATTGTCATGCGAAAATTCTGAAGAGGTGATATGTACTGAAGCCAGTATGCGTGGGGAAAGAGGAACGTTTTCTTTTTGCAATGGAATTCAAAACGTGCATTTGCTTTCAACTTGGGATAACTTTCTCACCTGAACATCCTCATTTTTTAGCTCATCGATTAGTACAGCAATTGGATATAAAGAGTCATCAACAGATTTGTCGCTTGCTGCCATTTTTATTATTCTTCAATCGGAAAAATTGCGATGTTCGATTGTAATTATATATGTATATATATCTGTATCAGAGTCTGTGCAAAGTCAATGTTAACCTTTTTTCTTGCTTTTATTCTTTCTTCTAAATGCCGCCGTCGTTATATATTTTTATTACAGGGTTGAAGCAGATATTTCAAATTATATTTTTGTATGCTCAATTTTAACTTTTGTTTCCTTTAACCAATTTTATTAGTGTTAAAATAATCTTTTCCAAATGACACAACTTTAATTGCAAAGCCGAAGAGTCTGCTCGGAAGCGAAGAGAAATGCTCGTGCTAGTTATTCGGCTTTTTTGGTTTTTTCTTAACCTCATGGTTGTATTTTGCTAGAAATAAAAGAGGTACTTAAATTTGAAAATAAGAGCATTAAATTAGTTTTTTTCGCTGAAGGAAGTACCACTTATACACCTTCCATAAATTAAATTAACATGTAAAATTCATCTATACGAAATTCCGAAACATAAAGAATACTATAGCAAACATATATTTTTCGTCAAAGCAATACCTATTTCTAGTACGACGATTTGTGGGAGATTTCTTCAACATATTTTCTTTGTTCTTATGTCTGGTTTTCATAATATCATATTCCATGTCAAAATGAGAATTTTCTATGTGAAATTGCTAACATGTTTTGACAGTTTCGTGAAACAAATTTTGTCGTCTAAAAGCCGACATAGATATTACGTTCGCACATAAATATACAACTCCGCAGCTTTGAATTTCTTTTGACATGTCAATGTTGTCGGCAATGCTTTTGCCTATGACATCAGTGATGATTTTTTATACATATATTTAAATAATACTTATTTAAAAAAAAATTAAACTGGAAACATATTTTAATATGCCAATAAAGTAATATTGTTACAATATTATAAAACAAATTAGAACGTCTTCTTTCTTCAATTGAATTCTCATTTCTATTTTTGTCGCAACAACTATGTATTTTATAAAAACTGATAAAAAATATATTCAATATAATAGAAATATATTTCAATATATAGAATAAAGTGATTATTCTTATTGAAACAAAAAAGTAGCACTCTACAAAAACATCCATTGTACTGCAATTTGCGTTCTTTTAAGTAGATACTAAACCGTAATTGTTCCAAAAATACCAAATCCGAATCGTGACAAAGCAAGTACAGCGCCTACTCTATGCAATTAAAAGGGCTAAAATTTTAAAAAGTTTAGATAAATTTTATTTATTTCCCATACAGTAAGTTTATTTCATATTTTCCAAGTTGATAGATTATAAAATAGAAAACGAAATTACTAAAATCGAAAATTAAACCATTCTTAGTTTTCCAGGAATGAAACAAATTCGGTTAATTTGAACAATTGATCCTCAGAGCTGGCGGTTGGACGTGGAATAGAAGGTGGTCGTTTTGGAAGTACAACTATTTGATCGCCATTAGTTTCATAAACCCAATTTAGGGCTAGACAATCTTCTTTTAATTGTTCCCGCGGCAATTGCGTCAGCTGCATTAAATTAGCCTCGAAAATTGATATATACGCTTGACCTACTAACGCAAGTATATCCTGACGCATTTTCTCTATAATTATAAGGTAGAATAAAAATTTACAATAACATTATAAAGCCATCAAATGTTATTTACCATGCAAATCATCCATAATATTTTTAATACTTTCAGACCAAGCAAAATTAATATTTTTGAAAAATTCTGCAGAATTGTTGCTGACTAAAGCACACATTAGCACAATCAAACGTTCCAATTCCTTATTGTCAGTTTTTATTGAATCCGGAATACGTTTACATAAAAATTTTGCATCAGCTCTAAAATAGAGAACAAAAAAAAAATTAAATGTGTGCCCATGCATATTCTAAAGGGGACAGCCCCGCAATCTTACAAATCATTTTGATATAAATAAGCTGCTAGTAATCGAATGTATACATCCGCACCAATGTTAGTTTGCTCCAATTCATCATTCTCCAATTGTTTTACCAATTTTGAATATTTATTTGTTTGCATTATTTATTTGTTTGGAAACTATTAATTAATTCACTCTCAAATAAGAAAATACCGACTATCATATATCAGCTGTTTTTGACAATAAACGTCATACATTTTGTTTAAAGCGTTCGATAATTTTGGTCATGGCTAGCGAAACAATAAAAGCGTTGCCACGCTGTTAAAAGTAAAAATCTACAAAAAAAATTGTTAAATTTTAAGGAGATTTGTAGCTTTAGATAATATTTTCAAATATTAAGCTATTCTAGCCTTAGTACAACTGTCATACATTGGGAAACAAAAAAGTTGGCCAGCATGTTTGGAAAGTTAAATTTACGATTGCTTGTGTGGTCTTGTGACCGTCATATAACTGTGACGTGATTAACATCCTGACGAGTGGTCATATCACAATTCCTAGCCATTACAGTCTCTCCATTGTTCATATCTCTCAGCTCTAATTCATTGCTAATCATTGTCAAAATGCGATCTTGTAAAGCTATACAAAGAGGCAAAAAATTATTTTTACCTTTTGCGGCTAATGATTTTTAGCTAATTTGGATTAAAATCTGGTTTTTCAAAAGGCGTAACACGTCACGTTTTTGAGATATTCGTACATAAAAGTGTCAAAAGAGTGGCATGAAACTTGCTCGTTTTGACACAAGAAAAAATGTGAAAAAGCATATAATTACTTAGTACCTACTAGTCAACACGACGAAAATATCATTAGTTTTGTGCCCTATATGCTCTGTATAATTAATATATAGGTTTTAATCGATAAACAGTTGTTATTTCTAGTTATGACTATGTCTCTAGACGCAATAACTCCAGTAAAATTTGAATAAATCTCAACCTAACTTCGTACTTTCTCATGGCCAGACACAAATCAAGTTCTAAAATGGGAAAAATTGGTCAAGTAGGTATGTTATCTTCCATATAAGGGCAAATGTCAAAAGTCAAAATAAAAAAAATTATTAATAAGAGAATTAAAAAATCGTTATTGTGAGTTAGCCTAATACATAAAATTTTCGTGTAAGACCACCAAATTCAGATAATAACCACACCCACTTACTGATTAGCGCAAAAATATATTTTTATAGATTTGCTGTACCCGAACTTGGCCCTCCGTTTCGTGTTTTTTTTTTTCTGGACACCCAAGTTTTTTTTTTTTTAATTTTAAAAAATTTCAAACTTTAATTATTACAAAAAAATCAATAAGTATAAGCTTTGACATTAGTATAAAATACCGGTTTATGAAAAATAGGACGCCCACGAAAAAAAGTCGGTCCTACTCTTCCAAAAAAAATTCAACATTGATTTATTTTACGATGGTTCACAAAATATTTTTGCTTTAGTCCAAAATACTTTTGTTAAATAAATAATTGTTATTGAATTTCGAAAACCGAAATATTTTGGAAATTTTCAGAAAATAAACCCAGCTTCATTTTTAGGAGACAATTTTTTAGCAACATTTTTTTTATTTTTTTTATAGTAGCTGAGGCGCTAATATACAGTAGCAGCTCTCAACCTTTTTTAACACAAGTATTCTTATCATTCAATGCTAATGGCAAATACATTCAGCCCTCTTATAATAGGGATGTTAGATTCCATAATAACTTGACGTTCTTATATACAATTTGCAACATACGGACTCACATCATAAAGAAAATATATCCTTCTCATAGAGAACCTGGACATTAAGCGCAATATGGGTGAAATTTTTGGCTTATTAAAATTAATGTGCTGTAAGTTAGCATTCTCCTTACTTTAAGAACTTACAGATTGATTCGAAAAACCAAATATTGAAATAGGATGAAAATGTACTTATATTTTTGCAAGGATCGCTTATATATTTCTGTCGCCAACTCTCGCGTTTTCATATTTCTATATGAAAACCCACAAATAAAAATACAATTCCGAATTTATTGATGCATCATTAGTGTTTTGCATTGAACTTGCCTTGATCATTTAATACTTATTCCAAAATTCAAATTCATGTACTTATAAGTAACCCCTCATGAAATAGAAATAAGACAACAATTAATTTTTAAATAAATCAATGTTTTTCAAGTGTCCGCATTTACATTATAGTTCGGTTAATAAGCCTGCTTTTAGGTGAGGAAACTAGTTGCTTGCCGCTGTCAAATTGTATTGGAAAGTGGAAGTATTAGCCCCTCTTACCGTCACTGTTTTGATATTGCCATTGATTTTTCCACACAGAAGAATTTCTTGATCAATTCTGCTTTTACTTTTTCTAGCATTTGTATTCTAAAATACATTTTAAAAACGTAAATATTTTTTGTTTTCACATCAAATTTTTATCATCATTGCCAGAGATTTTAAGTAAATTTAATACAAAAAAAAAATCATACAAAAAGAATTTTTTTTATAAAGAGAAGGAGGGGGCTTGCGTTGAATTAAAAAATGTTGATATAGTCGTAACGAATACCTTTGCCTCAAACATTAAACCTCGACTATTTCAAAATTATATATTTTCTCATTGAATACAGTGACATGGCATTTCTAACCTTGAAATGCAGGTAAAGCCAAAATTGAATTGATACACTTTCAAAAACCCAAAATCAATGCGCAGCCAACTTAAATTGGTAAATAAGAATGAAAAGAAAAGTCAAAAAAACAAACGACACAAAACAAAACTTCCCGGTACCATGGGGTAAAACCAAGCTTAACTGTCAAACTATGAAGTGAGAGTGCTGAGCTTAGTTGTTTTTGTATGAACTAAAATCATGAAGCATACACATGCTATGCACGCAATATGATTTTTCGATTTGACAGTATTATTCTGTCATGGCCGGTACGAGCTAGTCCCGTTCTCTTTCGTCTCTCCTCTCTCGCCTACGAAGTTAACTGCCAAGAAAACTAGCCTAGTGGAAATGGAGAACAAGTGCTGCAACTAATGTTAACAAATTATCCTGAAAAATATCTACATGATTCAGTTGATAATAACTAAAGGTACAAATAAAATAAATAATGCCTTACTCTACTTTAATTCTTACCTCCTCGTACATATATGTATGTATAGAAACTTTAAATAGTGTACTGGGAATGGTAATGGCCATAATTAAACAATTAAAAGCCTTAGCATTTATGGTCAGGACGAAAAAGTAAAATAAAAAAAGTATGACGCGATTCTTGTCATATTTTAGAATAAGCTTACTCCTTTGATTTAACATATTCACACGCACAGACATACATACATACACTCGCACACAATCAAGCACACCACACATTCCCAATATGCACCAGTTGCCGCAACTTAAATTCAAATCCTCGAAAAAGTTGTTGCTGTTATACATAGTAGTAGTAGTTGTTGTTGTTGTTGTTGTCTGCCATCTGCATTAACCTTATACGGCGAATTATTGAATAAATTGCTCTGCACTCCAACTGCGGAACATGAATCACACCCATCTCTATTAGAAAGTTCTTGCACACTCTCATTGCTTGACAAGCACAAGCATAAGCACAAGTAGTTATATATGTATGTATGTAGGTAAGTAAGTAAGCAAGCAAGCAAGCAATTCTGCCATTCGTATTCCATGATGATGATGATGATGATGCCTTCTTTCTATATATTGTTGTGTGTATAAATGTTGCAGAGGTGCCAGGCGCCACCCGCCACACCACTTGCTTCCCGTCGCCCCGATCATCATATTCAACAACAACAGTCGTCAACAACAGCAAAACAATTCAGCTCTTCAACACCCGCTTCATCGTTCATCGTCATCGCACATACTTCGGTGTACACATGGGAAATGACGATGAGACGATGATGATGGTGCTGATGATGATGATGGCAAAGTCATTTCGAGTCAACCGGGTTTCGTGCGACACAATGCCACCACACGATGAGCACGAGCCACACTCAGAACCAAAGAACCAAAGCCAGCAGAATCGTTTTGTTCATTGTATGTGAATGTGTGTATATGAGTGTCTGTGTGTGATTATGCGGTGAATTTGTATTGGAATGGTGTGACGTGATGAGGCATTAGTTGTGTATATGGGAGTGTGTGTTAGTGTGTGTGTGTGTTTGTGCGAATATCCATATCCTTCTTGCTACACCAAATCGGGCTCAAGCTGCTGTCAAGTGAACTGAATCGTGCCGAAATGAAGCGAACCATACAACGAGAAGGTTCAAGTTAAACAGACATCCTGTGGCGAATTATACCTTTTTACGATGCCATGTTCTGGTTTGCCATCTTCCATCTTTGCAATCAGCATAAGCATCTGTATGCTACATTGTACGAGCTTGACTACGAGTATATTTGTAATATGTGTTTGTGTATAACATGTATGTATATATTTGGGTATGCGGTGAATACGTATGTTTGTAAGTATGTGTACAAATGTATATGTGGCACGCAAAGTTATCCTTCTTCCCAGAGCAATCGTCAGCAGTCTCGAAACACATAAGCCCCAAAGCTCCGGTGTTTTTTTTTTTTTAATTTTTTTCTATCTTTCTTTTCTTTTTGTTTGATACATACATGTGCACAAACATACATATAAAAACATTTTTTAGAGTATGTTCGTGTGTTGCGGCAAGTGTGGCAAGTGAAAGGCGCGAACAGTGAACAACATACACACAGCCATACAAAACCAGCACTTGCATAAATAATAACACTAGATAAAAAAGGTTAGTACATATGAGCCATATAAGGTATGAGTATGGCAACAAATATGAAGGCACTAAAAACATAGTGGTTAGTGTGCTGAACTTCAACGCTTGGCAGAGAAAATACAAAATATTCTACACCTCCAAATGTAAAAATTGCCTAGAAAAGCTTTTTACTTCGGAGTTCGTGAATAGAAGAGAAAATGTCGGTTTAGGCTCTTGTGCCACAAAAGCACAAGAAAAAGAATCAGGGCTTTGAGCTTTTCAAATCAAAAAATATCAGCTTCACTCATTTTTAACCATAACCAAAATTCAATCAGAATTTTTTCGAAAACCCGCTCTGCATACAATTATTTCAACTGACAAGAAAGATCGGAAATGGCGCCAAAACAAACCCTGCGATATCCGCATGTCAGCAGCAGCAGATAACGCAGGGTTGCGTTCATTTGGTATGAACCCGTTTATTATAACGTTAAAATTATTTCAAATCCTTTTTTCGTTGAAATATGTTAAGATTTGTTTGCTTTTTTTAGGATTCGTCTAATGCAGGGACTCTTATTTATTCTAATGTATCAACGAATGGGTAGAAATGGTTGGTATTATCAAGACTAGTGATTCGACACACTTAAACATATTTGAAAGCTATCTCAAAGTTAGAAGATAAATTTTCATTGTTATTCGTTAGTTTTAATAATGTCATTGAAATTAACAAAGAATTATCTCTCATATTTAAAGGTTTTTATATTGTTATCATATAATAAACAAACAAAAATTGCTTGGGTGTAAGAAATGATTGGTCGTTACTATATCTGTTCACAGATTTCTATCAAATTGAACCCAACCGACGTGCAAATAGCGCAAGTATCAAGAAGAGCAAGCAGCCAACAGACACAACGAACGATTGCCGCATTTCGCAACAGTAGTCCATGGCACCAACGATTCCTTTTTTCTGCCGATTTTTTTTTTTTTTTTTTGCTTTCCTCTCCTTTAGTTTTTCTTCTTTATTTTTTTGTGAAATACCCAGAAGCACGAACATTTGCTGCTGTGTTGTTGTGCTTACCACTGAATTTTACTGCGCCACGCTAACATCAGTGCTTGCTCCAACAAGTACAAAACAAAAACAAAGCAAAAAGAAAAAGATGAAAAAAAAACAACTACAGCAACAACGAGGAATTCAACAAAAAGAATCAAACCAAACCGAAACAATCCATGCACGAGCACAAATCCCCAAACGCCAACAAAAGCAGCAGCAACAACAACAAAAACAACAATGATGACAGTAACAGCAATATGAACAAAGAGAGCAAAAAAAAAACATAGAAAAATAAAACCCACACGCCCCACTAGTGTTGGCAACAACTGCTGTCAAGTAATTCTCACCCCAACTCCAAACCAATTTAAGCACCCACATCCACACCCAATTAGTCACCCTCGTTGAAAAACACATTCACATCTGCACACATACACTTCATACATACATCCATACATACACACTTACTTATTCACAAACATAGTCGTATATAAATACCAGCGAACATACTGCTGCCATCCGTCGTTGTTCTTTGTCGTCTGTCGTTCCGTCCTTGCCATTACTCCTTTCCCTATACAGCCATTACCGCTTACTGCTTGCCACTCTCTACTACTAGCATCATCACAACCATCAACAGCAGCACACGATAATCTCGTACGTCGCATTTGTAGCTGTTGCAGGAAGCTCGGAGTGGCAGGCAACAGTGTGGCAATGGCTGAAAACACGCAGATGCTCTATCGTGTTAGTGTTTCTGTATTTTATATGACGAGCATTGCACGAGCGCCCAACAAATGCTTTTGAATTGCCATCACAAGCGCAAAACTACACTCGTGCGAATAAAATATTTAAAATTTTATCACAACTTTCTTGTAAAGTGACGGATTTTGTAATAGTTTCAAAAAAGAAAACAACAATGTATATAAAAATATCTTTAAAAGATACATACATACATATTTTTGCAAAGATAAGAAAGTAAATATTTCTCAAGACGATAATATCATAATAAGTCTACATAAAGTTCCATTTACCTAAAATAATTTTTTACTTCTTAGAAAGTCTAACATTGCCCATTCATGATTTTATGGAAATATTAATTAATAGTTTACTTGGTTCTGCAATTACTTAATTTCATGAGCTGACTCTAAAAAAAAAAGCATTATCGTACGTTGGACATTGCTTTACAGAAATTTCCTGGTACAATACTTTCAATTTTTGATTTTCTAAACGCAATGGCACGTCTTAAAAAATAAAAATTTGTCATGTAAAGTTAATCCGATTCGCCGGATATGATAACTAGGCTGAATGCGATCACACTTTACGGATAAAAATGAGATTGGGAGCTTAATTTTGAGAGCGCACATTTGCATTCACAACATTCTTCTTTTCGCTCGTATTGGATTACCAACAACTCTAATGTTAAACTATTCTGTTCTGTTAAACAACTCTGAATGTTAAATGAAAAACTACTCTACTGTTAAACGATTCTGTACCTACTGTTTGAATGTTAAAACGAATGTTAAACTACTATACTGTTATTGTTGTTGTGTTGTACACGTGCGTTATCGTCAACAGATTCGCACAGTTGTTTTTCTGTTAGTGATATGCTTTTTATCGATTTTTCTTCAAATTGTTATATAGAGTTGCACTTAGATTTCGTTTGACATTAATTTTTATAGCGAAATTAAGTAATTTTAACTCAATTTCGACTGAAATTGAGAAAGAAGCCGAAATTGTTCAATTTTATATACTTATTGTCAAGGGCCTCTAATTTTTCAAGAAAATTTGTATTTTTGTGCGTGTTTCTAATATTTGCATCCAATACTTAAAATCTAGAACAAGTTTCACAAATTTAACGAATTTTTCGAAATCAAGAATTTAATTTTTTCACACAACTGTTTCCTTTGGCATACATGTTTTTATTTTACTCAGCTAAAATCCTTTAGCGTCCATTGTTAATGGCAGCGCATAAGCTAAACAGCAACAGCCACGCCAAGTTATTTCCATGTGGTTAGATAGAAGTGGAGCAAATATATTTTTTACCTGTGATAAAGTATACAACAATGGGAAATATTGCAGGGAAACCTAAATGCTTTGAATTTTTATTTGATTAAAAAAAGAAGATTTATAGAGTTCAAAGCGAGCTGTTATCACATAGTCCCGGTACATACATACGAACGGCTTGGAGATTGTGGTCTGCTGGCCCATTTATTAGAATACTTAAACCAGTTCTCAATACCAATTACAATAATTTATAGGCACATGATTTAAACTGAAGTTTTCATTAAACTTGTAATCTATATACGTTGATCCAGAAAATTATGTTTAAAAGTCTGTTATAATATTTATATTAAAAATACTCTCCTTACTATATAAATTATATCAAAGTTTTCAACCAATCCACTAGAGTTTATTCAAGTTTTCAGCACTTAAAGCTTAATATTATCATGCGCATATATATTTGAATATTATACCACTGTACATTGTACGTTTCCTGCTATCAGACACTTGAATTATACAATACTTGTCTGCCTGTGCATGCCTGTTTGCTTGCACGTCCTGTCCGTAAGCGCTCGCGTGTGTATGTTTGTTATCGATCCCCTTCCACCTTCTACTGCAAATTGGGATCGTCGTCGTCGTTGTAGTTGTCGTTGGTTTCGTTAGCAAGCAAGACTGTCAAGGAAAGGAAGAAAGAAAGCATGCCGGAGGCGGTTACGGCATTGGCATAACATAACGACAGCGGTAGCAGTAGCGGCAGTGTAGTCCTTTTGAAGTTTGAGCTAAGTGACATGCTGTTTATTGTTGAAGGGTGTTAAAATGTGGTGTACGGCGCTATAACATTTTATGCGCCCATCCATGTGGAGCGAGAAATTATAATGCCAAGCTTGTGCATGTACAACGGCACGATATCCTGTGTGGCAGGCACGAAGCACACTTATTTTCCTCGCAAATATGTTAGTACATTGTAAAAAAAAATAAAAAATTGCATTCAAGATATTCAAATTATCAAATTACCAATTTCAATTGCAAATATTGCAATTTTTCTCATTTCCTCAAATTAATTTAATTTAGTTAACAAATTATTTGTGTTTATCTATGTATTTTTAGTAAAAATGTCTACTTATTAATAATAAACCAAGAAAATAGTTAATTTGCTATAAAAAATAAGGAACTTCGAATATTCATGAATGTTGGGACGGTATTACAACGGCAACAATTGTCGCAATAGAGAAAAAATTGTTGTTGCTTTCCCATGTGACAAGAAAAAAACGTTTCAAATTTTATGTAGGAAAACAACAATCATTTTATCTCAATTGTGACAACTTTTGCCAATTTTCTGTTTTCATCTACCTGTTTTCGTCTCTCCTCCTTCGTCCAAAAACACAATCGTGCGAGCACCATCAGAGAAAATAAACTTGCTCTTTGACTTTTGATTATCTTGGTCTCTTCCTTTTCCCCTAATACTCTCTCACGATGAATTCTCTCTCCACCTTTTTTATTAAACGGTATTTTGACGTTTTATACATATCGATGTGAAATATTAGTAAAATATAAAAGTATATAAGAATAGTAATGTTTAATATTAATTAATGAAAATTTATATCTGAAAACAAAATTTGGCTGACGATTTTGCCACGAGTGACAAGTGAAGAATACGATTTGTTTTTTTTTTTCTGATACCTGGGTGAGGAACACCATTTTTATTTTTGTAATTTTTGTGCAAATGTTTTCAAACACGAAATTATCGAATTATTTATTTATAGCAAATGACTAAACAATCACTTCTGCACATTCGTGGTTTTGGCATATTGTCAAACTACTTAATCAGTTTCAGCTTAAAATTAAGTGACTAATGACTAATTTATTAAGGGGTGATTATGATTAACTATTTAATAATGTCGAAACTTAGCCAAAATTCATAAATTTTAGTTAACTAAACGCCCTATTCTGCATTTGTTGTACCAGTATTTGAATTGAAGGATTCAAAAAAGTATTGCAAACTCTGAACTTAAGAAAATGCTATTATCATGATAATTATTTTTTAAGTGTAACTGTACATTTTGTTGTATGCTACAAAAACTTTGCCATGCTTTAGTTATGTGCGGATGTATGTAGTATGATTGTTAGTAGTCGAAATGCCCGTATGTATGTATGTTTGTTTGTTTGTCCTTATGAATTCCACACAGATGTGCGTCGTGCAACGATTGAGGCGTGTGTTTTGATTTTCTGGCAACAGTGCCCACTAAATGCGGCAACAAAACGAGAATGAACAAACAAGCGAACCGAAAGAGCAACCAACCAAACAGCACAAAACTGTCGCAAAAGAACCTGACTGAACAAGACGCGACGACAGTCGTTGGGTCGGTAAGCGTTTTCGTCGGTCGGTCGGTCGATTCGTATGTCCGTATGCCTGTCTATCTGTAGATCTGAATGGGTGGTGGTGGTGGTGGTATTGCCAAATTGGTGTTATAAGCATTCCGGCATTGTACATGGGTGAGCATGAGAAAACTTTGAAACTGAAGACATGATAACAACGATGTAGAATAAAATCGCTGGCCAAGCACGGATGGGTATACAATGACTATAGCATGTATACCGCAGTAAAGTGCAAAACAGTAAAGTTGTTTTGGGGGAAAGGGGGAGTGGTAGAGAGAAATTGTCATAGGAATCATCGGCTTCGTTAGATGTGGCCTCAATGGTAATTGCGGGACATTTCATTTTCAGAACTGAAGCTGATTGCAAGTCTCGCACGTTGTTCATGACTAGGCGATATATCCATCCATTCATCCATCCATCCATCTACTCATTTATACAAGTTACAAGGGTCGAGGGATTTGCGTCGCATGCCATTTTATCAGGCATGGCGAGTTAACACACTACTAACTTGAGCATGAAAGACAAACAACAGGCAAACAGGCAGGCGGTAAGTAAGCAGCAGGCAGGCAGGCCGGGCAGGGCAGGCAATGTTTTTTATATATATATTTGTATTGTTTGCATTGAACTGACATCAAGAGTGATAGTGGTGGCGGTGGCTATGGCCATGATGGTGGTATGATAGAGTAGATAAGTTTGACGCTGTGGCAATGGTAGTGGCAGTAATGGTTAAAGAATTACATACTAAATTGGCTAAAATAGGAAGCGTAGTCGTTGCTTCATTAAGCAGAATTTGAGATGAGCACGAGGCTGGCGCGCGTGTATTATTATTCCAGCAACCCTTAAAAAATCAAGAAATGCGTGGCGTCGTGTCGCATAGCGTCAATTGTAGCAACTGGGAAAACAAGTGCTTATGTCTCTAATATTAGGACGGGGAAGAATCGAAGGTAGGGTTGAATTGGGTGGCGGCAACAACGGTTGTGTGAATTGATTGTAAGAGGGTAAGGTTGATATGGTGTGGTCTTCAAATGTATTAAGTGGCGTCAGTGTGTATTGACATGGTTTGTTTGTTAAAGTATTACTCACTCATACCTTAATAGAAAACATTTCAAATTCTAGAGGCGGGTGGAAAACACATTAGATGAAACCATAAAATACTTGAACTTTTAAAGTCAAGTTAAAGAGAAAGTATCATAGCAATATATACGATAGCTACGTGTAGATATATGTAGACAGTTCTAAATATTTATATGTAATAAATGTATTCAAATTTATAAAATTTGTTTGTTCCAATCTTAATCTAATAATTTTTATTTTTAAAACAGTAATGCTTTTACTAATTGCCTCGTTCACAGTAAAATAAATACTTTGTTTACTTAGCTGATATTACAAACGATGATCGGTCTTAGCTATCTCCAAAATGCTTCGGCAATCGTTAAAAGCCGTCGGATTTTAAGGAAAGAGGTTTCTGCTTCTCAATTGTTGAATGCGCCTAGATTATCGGTTTTCATAGCTAGTCAGTGAATGGAGTGTTCGGTTTTTTAAATGAATATTTCTTAGGCTGATGTTGGACGACGTCGATAGTCTAGTGGATAGTGCACTAGACTTTCATCCAGAAGGTTGCGGGTTCGATTCCCGTCTTGGTCTGGTGGTTAATTCTCATAAACTTCTTATATTCACTATCGATATAAAGTGGATGAGAATTATAAGAATGTGTACAAGTACACACCTTGGTTGGTAATGGCAAGACCACCGAGCTGATAAAAAATTGCCACATAGCCGTTCGGAATCGGCGTTAAACTGTAGGTCCTACCATCGCCACTGCGGTCTAGTGGAAGAGTGCCAGACTCTTGTTTCTGGAGACCCGAGTTCGATTATCGGCTTGGGTATGTTTTTTATCTATCTTTCTTTTTCCCTTCCTTTCTTTCTTTCTTTCTTGGGGCTTTGGTACAAAAGATCTTATAGGTCGCTGTGCCTGACTTTCGAGTCGTCCTTCCTTCAAATAATAATAAATAGGCTGATGTTACACGGTCAATGTTTTGCTGTCAATGTTATCTGTTTTTACTCTCTTTTCATCGTTTTGTTTGATGCCCTATTAGGCAAATTATACAAAAAATGTTACATTTATATATGAAAAACGCAGAAAAATAATCTTTCAAATTTGCGAACTATTAAAATAATGTCCGCCACTTTGTTACTTGGCCATTGAATTACCATGATTTTATAAAAATTATTAAGTAATTTTTTCAACAGCACTCATTTTCACAAACAAACAAGAGACAAACAACGCAAAGGGTGGCAAAGAAAAAAAATGTAATTAAAAATTAGTAAAAAGTCTAGTATTTTTCATAAAATATTACTATTTTCCGATAAAATGCAACAGTGTATCTTCAGCAACCCCATTTTATTTGAAGTGATGCAAGTTTTTTTCGTCTGTAAAAAAATTTGAAGTGAAATGTGTTCATCCTCTCTTTTGCTCAGTGGTGATTTTTCAAAGCAACAACAATTCCATTGTTTGACAGCAAAACATTGATCGTGTAATGTCGCTCTTATGCAACAAAATATGTACTAGATGTTAAGCTTTTATCTCTCGTCCTTCGTGCAAAAACACAAGCAAATCGGGAGAAATTAAAGAAAACAAACTTGCTCTCTGGCTTTGTTAATCTCTTGATCTCTTCCTTTTCAACTAATACTTTCTCATTTAAGTACAATTGCAACAACGATTTCTCTCACCTCTCTTCTTTTTTTTTTTTTTGGATTAACGGTATTGTGAAGGGGAAACAAAGAGCAGATGAGGTGTATTGCGTATTGTGTTTTTGAGTTTACATATCGATGGAGTAATATTCGTAAAATATAAAAGTGTATAAAAATAGATTAGCGATTAATTAGTGAAAACTTATATCTAAATACAAAATATGGTTGACGATGCTCCCACGAGTGACAAATGTACGAATTCAAATTTAAATAAAGGTATGTCTCCGTATAAATTTCTAATATAACGTTTTTATGAATGTAGGTAATCATTGAATTTTGTGTTTATTAGAATTAAATTAAATGACACAACTAAAGCGTGCGGCCGCTACATACCAAAGAAGTGAATTATATTAATTTCCGCTGTGTGTAATGCCTCATAGAGAGTTTTTTCTAACCTAATTTATTGTAAGACTAAACTATGGAATTTAAAAAGTAAGTAAAATCGATGCAAACAAATTCGTAACAACACGAAAATTCTGATGGGATTTCTTTCACTGAATTTTACGTATGCAAAGAATTGGTTGAGGAATTCGTCTTCAATCGAAAACGAATGCACACGCTTCCAACTAAAAAACAAATAAAAAATCAAGTTTTTCCTTCAATAAGATTCGTTTTATTATAATATTAAGAGGAAAGAGTCAATTGCTTCCTTCACTCTCCTTTCGAATTAGAATGATATCAGTCCAGTACAAAAATTTCGCAGTACAAGCAAGCCAGCCTGCTTTGTCCTTGACTGAGCCAGTAATAACCCTATTCGAGAGATTTTTTTTTGGATTGATCTTTAAACATAAAATGTGTTAATATTGTATCCTAGATATACGAAACGCTTGACTACTATATTATAGCACAACAGTCCGTTAAGGCTTAAACCGAGCTTTTCATATCCATTTATGTTATTCGTACTATATATGTACACGAATGAAAGGGACCTACTGTTTTACGCAGAATACTAACAGCAAAGTAAATATCTTTTTCAATTCAAGTTTTTCTCTTGAAAGTTCGCCAGTTTTCTATTTTTGATTTTTCGACTATGCCGAGTGACGAACGCAAGCATTTGTAGGCAGCAATAGTTCATATACATATCACTTTTACCACAACAGTCCGTGGCAATAATTGCTAATCAAAAGTCAAAAAGTAACAAAGGATTTTTTTTTGAAAGAAATCTTCAGTGGGGTGGCTGAGATTCGAAAATTAACTCTAAGGAAAAAGGATCAGTTGTCTTCTTCTCTCAGCTTTCGAATTAGGATTACAAAATACCAGCTTAGCAGCAAAAAAATCGCATTTAATTTTTCAAAAAATCGGAAAAGAAATGTTTTATCTTAAAAATCTCTATAGCTGAAACCCACTCAGTTCGGCAGACTATGAAGCAGTCGCAGTCCAGCACATATCACTTTCAAAAGAATCTACACAAATGTAGAGAATAAATGACCCTTTCGACGTAACAAAAAGAAACACAAAATAGTATTGAATTAAAGTTATTTAATAAATGTTTTAAGTTTAAATTAAAATTAATTATTTCACATTGTTTTGTTTTTCTATAATATTTTCTTAAATCTTCTTCTTTGCTTCTAGCATAGTGGTGAATTTCTCCTTCGTGTTGAAAATGTCAAAACAAAGTTGATTGTTATTACTTAAAGTTAGTTCTGGTTATTTACAGTGGGCTCTAAAAATATACTTAGTTTTATGTAACTGAAGATAAAAACGTTAGACGATCATTACGTCATGGCTAAGGTAACACTGGCTCTAAGTAAAAGCAGAAATGTGATGAGGAAAGAGGCCGAAAATCTAGTGAATAAAATGAAGATGGCTTAAAAAGGCAGGATTCTTGAGCAATTTTGCTAAGCAATTTTTTATATTCTCTTTCATAACAATTTTTCAATCGTCGACACTTTTTGGACACGGGATTCCCCAGTGGTCGGAAAATCGACCCTATTTTTTTTTGTTCATTCTTTATTTATTCTAGATTGTTTTAAAAAATAACAACGCAAAACAAAAAAACAACGACTATATAGTGGAAAGAGAGAGTACATAGACATGCCAAACGCTGAAACAATCAGTGGACAGAAAGAGAGAGTACATGATGGAATAAATACCTGAGCGCTCGCACACCGTCTGCAAGTCAGAACACTGTTTTGCTATTTCGTTCATCCCACTCTTCCCGTATACCATATATGATCCACCAAATCTGAATTCCCATGTATTTTATTGTTGCATTTGTATCTTCTTACTTATTTTCTCCTGCGTTAACGTCAATATATCATTCATTCAGCTTTATCGAGTATAAACATGAGAACATTGCAAGAAACACACTTCTTTTTTCGTCGGATTTTAACTAGTTCTTTTCCGTCCCCCCTCTCTGTTCTACAAAAAAAAAATCGCTCAGGAAAACTGCCCAAAAATTACGGTTTCTAAAAGCAGAATGTTATGTAATAAGAACAAAAACTGCAAGTCTAGGAATACGTTCAACCTATTTAAATTCATCCTAAATCGTAAATATGTAATTAACCCATTTTGTGCTGGTATCAAAAATTCTTATCCAATTGTGAAAATTTTTGAAACATAATTTCTGTATGTTACCGGTATATCATTTCACAACAAAAGCGTAAAAGGGTGGAGTAGTAAATAGCCTACCCCGAGAAAATGAGGTGGCCAACTATGCAACAAAGTGTATGTGTTTACTCGTATACAAAATACACAAACTCTCTCTGCGATCAAGTAGTATAAAAATATAATTTCAGAAGTTATTATAAGCTAAAAAACAGCAATATTTGGAAAAGATGTATTTTTGCTAAAATTTGAATTTCTTTAAAGAAACAGTAGTACGAAATGGGTTAAGGAATACATGCATATGCATATTTTTTTAAATGAAAAATAACGAAACATTTTCAAAATTATCAAACTTTTAACACTTTTGAGGATTAATGATAGAACCTTTACCTGATATTACAACGTTAACCTCGTAAATTTCTTCGCTAACGTTTTTCTTTAACGTTCAAATCAATACAAATAGAAAGAAGCACACCAGAGTGAATGTAATAAACAGCAAAACCATAAAATATTCTTACAGTCGCATTTGTATGTTTGCACACTTGCATGCACACAAACAAGCACACTCACACATACATAAGCACACATCCATTCAAATATTCACTCACTTTCGAATGCTTGTAAGTACGAGTATGTTTGTATGGTTTGTGCTCCTTCATGCACATGGATGGTTTGATGCCGTTATGTGGCGGCGGCACCAAAAGCATTTGGCACTCTAGACTCATGGTTCAAAGTGCCGCGATGTCGTGCTTTACAGCCTTTGTTGCCTTGCTCTGTTTTTTATACAACGCGCGCGTGCTTTTTCCACCACACTTAATTCCGATTCCGACGACTTGGATTCTCCTTCCCTAACCCATTAAAACAACAGAAAACAACAACAACAACAACAAAAGAAAAAAGAATGCGCCAACCACCTACAACTTTTGCCACTTGTCGTCGACGTCGTCATAGTCGTTATAGTCGACTTCGTTGCTGTTTTTCTTTTTTTTATACGTTTTGTTTTTGGTTTTTGCCTCGTTGGCCTGTTTGTTCATTCATCCGGGGGCTTCGTCTGCAGTTGAACAGTAAGCAAGCAAACTGGCAAGCAAGCAAGCAACCAAAGCAGTCGACAATTTAAACGTGCGAACGACTCGACCCAACCATTCATACGCCCGACCGCACCACCGACCTGCCGACCGACCGATACACCAACCCACTCACTCCCTTATTCGACGACTGCCTGCCTTAACGACAGTAAGTCTATCCAACAATAACAACAAAAACGACATTAGTAGCATTCGAGTGTGCAAACGACTCACCCACACAAACACTCATACACATACATACAAACACACATGCATTGATATACAAAAACACTCACGCAAATTCCACATTTTTTTCACACCCAATTCTTCTTCACCCTTCACCACACACCGGCCGCACTTCCTTTGATTTAGTCATTTTTCTCTTTTGGAAGCATTTGGTGCCCGCCCGCCCGCCCGTTCATTGCCGCACGCCGCTTCCTACGTTTTTCCTGTGGGGATTTTTATTCGATTTTTCCATTTTTGCGCGCGCCACACATTCTGCAGCCGACGCCACTTCCACTGCCGTATAACTTTCTTTTTATATGGTTTTTATTTGTTTTTTTTTTTTTTTGTTGGTTAGGTCTTTTTTCTGGTTGTTCTCACAGAGTTACGTCTTTTTTGCAGTACTGAAGCGCTCCTACACTAACGTTGAAAGGTGTTTATACTTTTCCATTTTTGAAACATTTATAAACTGGTACTTTTTGTAACACCTACGGAATACTATACTGATAAATAGAAAGTGGCATAAAATTTTCTTTCCTTTGGGACTTAAAAAGTTTTTAATAACATTGTTTTTTTTTTTAGGTATGAAGCTGTATCCATTTTTATATCTCGAATGTCGTAAATGTAAAAGAGAAACTTGTATAACAAATTGATGCAGAATTGTTATCTGCTTAAATGCGAGCTTCCACCGCTTAAGGAAATGCTCAAGAAAAAATATACATTGTTCCTTTAGAAATACAACACGAAATAATGCAACCCTGCGCGGTAGCCATCATGTGTTGAAAATAGAATCAAAACAAAAGAATAAAAAGCTGTAAAATGTAGTAAATTAATACAACCATCTCAAAATGACGAGGTTTCATTAAATAATTCAATGATGGAAAGTTTGCATATATTTCAACTCATTCCAAAAGAAATTTAATATGAAATCACACACTGCCATTGCAGATCTGGTGACGCTGGTGCAGAACAAACGTAGAAACGAACAGTATTGGGTCAGCCCGTACCTTCAGGAGAGGAATTACGGGCTTGTGTATCTTCCAATTGTTTGATTAAAATAGCTAATAATTTCAAAATCAACTTAATTGAGTTGTTAAGCATTTCTTAAGCACATTTTGTATGGAATTTTCCTATTTTTTAAGAGCTGGAAACTCAGCTTATGCAGTAAACTTTGGGTGCTCCGAATTAATGCCGAACGGGATCATTCATAATTTGGGAAAAATTGTAGGACCCTTCCACTCGATTACAAATACGAGGGGAGTATAAAAAGTCCACTAAGTCGGAGGTATTTTATTAGTTTCTTGGAAAATCGCAAGTTGATATGTGATTTGTAATAGTATTACGATATTCCATTGGTAATCTCAGAAACATCGATCATTTAATATTTTTATATGTAATCATAAAAGCGCACACAACGCGGATAAGAACGACAACTTAGACCATAAAGGACTTTTGTGACTCTACAATACATTGTATGTACAATAGATATATGACATATGTGCATTAAGGCCGGTCAAATTTGACGCAGTGAAAATCGTAAAGTTCATATAATTTAAAGAATTTTTCCCGGAGAAACTATATATTTTTGATGAACTTTGAGTTCCCTCCTTTTTGAAAATAGAAAACTAGATTTTTTGACTTAAAATTTGATTTTTTGTTAAAATACTTTCACACAAATCGCTATAAATAGTTTTCTATTTTCAAAAAGTAGGGGACTTAAAGTTCGCCAAAAATGCATGGTTTCTTTGGGGTAAATTCTTTAAATAATTTGAACTTTACGATTTTCACTGAGGCAGACTGCGAAAAAATTCATCGAATAATTTGATACGCCTTAATGTACATGCATTGCATATGTGAGTTTCGTTAATGCTGATTGTAATAGTTTTGAATAAAATTTTTTGTCCTGTTTGCTGCGGTACTTTGGTTGTTGTCGTCATAGCGTGTGCCTCCTCGGTGCCTGATGCATTGCGCCGTATAGCCAAGCAGCTCGTAGTAAATGGTAGTCAAGTTGAGTTGAGTCGAGTCGTTTGCTATAGCTTAACATGATGGTTGGTCGTTGGTTGCTGTTAGTGTTGTTGTTATTGTTTTTGTTGTGTTTGTATGTGCTGTTGTTGCTTTCATCCCAGAACGCCACTTTCAGACGTGAAGTCGTTCAAGTCGGTAATTTGATAGAGGGGTGGAGGAATTTGTGGAAGGGGGAGGGCAAAGTGCGCGCGGGCTCTGAATTATACGCTATGATTGTGTGACTAGGGGTTGTGGGTTTATAAATGTGAATGTGAATAGTTGTTTGTATGTATGTGTGTGTGTATATATCTGTGTGTGTATATGTTACAAACTCGACTAAGCAGCACTTGGCAGGCAAGTAGTCAGCTTGCGCATCCGTTTGCCGTTTAGACTGCATACCGAATATCTGCTGTTTGGTATTCTCGTGTTTGTCAGTTTGTTGTATTGTCGTTCGGTCGGTTAGTTCGTTGGCACGTACGAATGTATAAGCCGGTCGGTATGTCTGGCAGTCGGATGGGTTGTGTGTGTATGTGTGTGTGTTGTTGTCAGTTAGATTGTACAATTATTCCATGCGGAGGTCGTAGCCACTGGTTGTATGTGCTCACGCCAACCATCATCACAATCACCACCATTACCACCCCCCGTCCCTCCTTATTTTTTCCGTCACACACGGTGATGATGTCGGTCTGGTCGTTAAGAAATGTGGGTGTAATGGGCGTTTGTATGCAATTTTGATGGTTTGATTTTCGTTTGATTTTTGGTTTGAGTAGGTGTGGAAACTAATACATTCGAGTATACACATACACATTCACGCTAAGGGAATTCCACCCCGACACCAAGAGCATAACAAGCACTCATTTGGTACGTGGTAGTGGTGATGTTGTTGTTATTGTTTTGTTATTGTTGTAGCTGTTGTTGTTGTTGTTGGTGATATGATAACTACGAAAAGTGCTTGCTGCCGTGCCATGTCGAGCTAAGTTGAGTCGAGTTGCTGGTGGCATGGCAAGCATGCCATGACTTTGGCGTTATGTTACGTTACGTTCCTCCGTCCGTCTGTTCAACCATTACGCTGTTGTTGTTGTTGTTGCTTGCTGTTGTTGTTCAATGCCGTGACGTATTATTATGCCTCAAGTGAAGCAAGCATTTGCAGTTTTGTTCGAAAGTAAGCAAGCAAGCAAACAAATAGCATCGTTCAAATCCCGCCGTGTCGTCGAATGTGCTTATATGTATGAAAGTGTGTTTCTCTTTGTGTGTGTGTGTGTGTCGTTTGGTGTTATGATGGTTACCCCGCTGTTGATTCCACTCCCACCCCTTCGATGTCGCTTCTGTTTCTACAGTTATAACTACTACAACTACTGCTGGTGGCTTTTTTCTGTTCACCGCACAAAGTACTTTGTGTTTTGTTGGATTGGATTGTGTGGACGGACTGTGGCGCTGTTTGTTCGCGCAAAGGCAAAACCAGACACTGTCAGTCGATTGGTGGGTGAGCGAGCGAGTGAATTGGTCGGTCGTAGCAACGTATTGTACATTCGTTCGTTCGTATGTTGGTTAGTCGTTCTCGTCAACGTCGTTGTTTCATGTCTTCACGCCGACCAAAATCAACGACTGTTTTTTCATTCTTGTTGTTTTTTTTATATTTATTTGTTGTTGGTTGACTCCAATCTGCTATACCGCTCCTCTACTGCTCTGCTCCGTACGATTCGACACGACTCGCATCGTCGACAGCAACAACAACACACACACACACAACACAGGATATTTAGAAGAGCACCAAGGATAATGATTCAGTAGTGATTTAAATTCTGTTAGTTCGTCGTGCGACTTCTTGGTGTTTGGACGCTTTTTCCTCCGACTGGTTGGCTAAAGACGGTACTTCGGTGTTCTGATTGTATATTTTATTCGTCTCGTAATTGTCGCGCTATGGTCTAGTGTGTGTGCGAAACTAAGTTTTGAGTGCGTTATACGTTAATCGTCTCGTCGTGCTGTCTTATATTCTAGCTGAAATTTAAGTTACTGACTGCATATTCCTATGTTGCTGATGGTTTTGAATACGCGTTTAATTTGCGTTCGAATTGGGAATTTGTAAAAATGACAATATGACAGCAAAACGTGATAAGGATTATGCTAAAAATAAGACGTCAACTGGTAATAAACATACACCCGCCCCCCCATTGTTGCTTGTGTCAATAATTTAAATTGAACAGTTTGGCATTGCTGAAAGAATTTTTTTGAATTTTTTCATATTGATCCTCATATGAAGAAAATCATAGTAGGACTAACAAAATGGTTGTTTATATGAATATCTACAATATTCGAATACAAAATCGTTAATTCAATTTTTAGCTTTAGTGAAATATATTAAGTGATTTGTTAAAAGTGGTGATATTTATAAATACTAAAATAAATTCAGTAGAACTCCATTTAAGCCAAAAATCATTGCTGCCTAAAAATCTGTTTTCGGTTTTCTTTATTTATGAATAATTTGTAAATGATTAATAAATTGTGAAATAAAAAGGATTTTATTATACTTAATAGTAGCAAAAAACTAAAAATAGTACGCTAAACGCTGATATTATAAAAAAAATTACTACCAGGTTTCTACTGCTATCAAATATCGGGCATCAAAATTATGAATCCAAAGTTCTTTAGCCCCAATTATTTTTTCAAATTTAAAATTACTTAAAATGTTAAAACGATCGAGCATATCTCACATCCCAGCTCGCAAACATCGATGTTCGATCGAGCGAACGCAGAACCCAACCGTTGGACCAACATTCTGCCGTGCAATAAAATGTTTTTGATATTGGTTGTCGAGCATGGTACAACAAAATTCTCACTCGTGTAAACCCCCTTTTAATTTTCAACATTTATTTATTTTTTCTACGTAATTTTCATTAATTGCAACGCATTAAGTCGGTTGGCCTATTCCAGATTATTTTCCATTATTCGCAAAACAGTCGTGAAAATCAAACCAAGCTTATCAACTATCACTTCTTTGGTCAATCTTGGGTCCTCATCAAATTAAGCCTTTACAAGGGTCATATTTGTATCGTCTGCGAAAGATTTCGGACGGCCCTCGTGAAAGCCATCGATCTTTTTGAAATTTTAAAATAGTAATAACTTTGCAAGCTTTTGTTAGTCCCCTCGTAGTTAGAAAAAAATAATAATTATAAAATATTATGATTTTATCATGAAATCTCGTGAAATATCACTGTCATGTCCCATGAGCCGGCTATCTGATCTGTGATTAACCAATTTCAAATCAGTTCTGAAACAGTTCAGAGTATTGTCGTTTTGAAGAAAAGCTTATTACTACTGTTTTCAGTTTAAGCAAAATGTCCTTGAAATTTTTATGTAGACGATCCGACAAATCGTTCACAAATATGCCCAGTTTTAGGCATGAGCTGAAATTTTGTATATATTAAAAATAAAATAATATAAATTATTAATTAGCCATAATGTAAGTTTTATAAAAAATTTTCCTGAATATCTGCAAACTCTAAAGTGATAAAAAAAAAACTTTATTATAAGTAATCTCTTATTCTGTGTTTCCAGTTTCTATAAACGACATTTTACTCCAGTTGAAGCATCATCTTCCATATTTAACGAATTATTTCTCATATTACTTTTTCAATACTTTTTGTCGCACACGTATATAACACATAAGAGTAAAGTTCATACATACCGTTATTTAAATTCTAATTCGTAGAGTTGTCACTCGTGGCACGATCGTCAGCCATATTTCATGTGCGAAATTGTAACAGGTGATAGCAACATCAACTCCCTCTTTCTCTTCTTTAATTGTTTTTTTTTTTTTTTTTTATATAGATACTCAAAACCACGGTTGCCACTTACTCATTTTATTTTGTACCAATATTTACAAAATTTACAAAAAAATGTACCATTTTTTTCATATAGAATAAATAACTTTACTAAAAACTTTTTGTCAGTTTATTATATAATATTATATTAATAAGAGTATTGAATTCTAATTTATTCCTTAATTGTAAATATTAAAAAAAAATGTTCTTTCAGCATTAGCTGAGCTATGAGCTCATTAACATGAATATAAATTTAGTCAATTCTTCAAACCACATTTCGTATATTCCATTTTTAATACAACTTACTTTTTGCCAAAAAATTACTAAGTCTGAACAATTTTCTAATTTGTAAAGTATTTTGAAAATATGTTTACAATTCGTGATTACTATGAAAGCTAACCTTGCCCACAGAATGTACCAAATTTTACAAACATGTACCAATGTACCAAGCGCAGAAAAATGGAAAAAAATTTACCAGTTTTGGTAGAATTGTACCAAAGTGGCAACCGTGCTCAAAACTGTCAAATCTTGTTTATTTTTTGTCCTTTCTAGCTTCACTACAAGACATATTCTGAAACAAATAAATACATTTACATTCAACTGTCAAGTGAAGTCCAGAGTTAATCGAGCGCGTTCACTTACGACGGCCCTGAGTCTCGAATTACTTAGGTATTCTCCTGTGCAAAACGCGGTCGTTCCTTTATACGGAATCACCAGTAATGTTTCACTATATAGTTACTTCTTAGGTTTGCTGAACTACTAGCAATACCGAGGCGTACCATTCTTTATAAACTTAAATAGTTTTTCCAGCACTATATTTTTATTCACAAGCATTTCCTGATTCCAAAGTAGAAGCTGCTGGAAATTTGTAAAATTTAAAGTTTTAGATGGAATTCAAATGCAGATAAAATACATATGTGGACTTAAACTCCTGAATTCAGAGGGCAATAGTAAGTCGTACTTTCGACTTATGAAGCTATAAATATGTGAAGTATTTAAAAATTGGGCAACTGGTGGCCTATATTAGACAGCATTTTTATAACCTTATTTTCTCCATTGCCACAGTAAACTGGTATCCAAGGAAGTATTACTTAGTTTGGAGTTTATAGACCTTGCAAAATTTTTAATATACAGGAACTCAAAATTTTAATATAACTCAAATCCTTATGGATAGATTGTTTCTAACACAGAAATTAATTGTAAAATGTACGTAAGAGTGCTTATATAGTTAGCTGAGATCGGCCCGAAAATACCAGAACCACTGGTATATCACTGAATATTTGGTCATAGGTTTTAAACTTTAGCCAAGGTTGTTTTTTTTTTTTTTTTTTTTTGACACGCATAGTAAAAATAGTTTTTGGCCATAAACCAGAGCAAAATAGAATAATAATAATAATTTCAGAATTATTTATTACCCAAGTAGCTCTGCAGATCCCGAGTAGCTTTGCAAGTGCAAAGTAAGAAATTTTATTATGTTGATTTTCGTAGGTTGTGGTTATATTGGGAGTATGCTCGGCGAAAACCATGAATTTGTTGTTGCACCGAATACAAAGAGAGAATCTTTACTCACTCTCCCACCGAACATGATATGCTCAGTATATTGTACACCGAGCACGCCGAGTATTCAGGGTGGCAATGAGTTATTTTACAAAAGAGTATCATTACATACAAAATAATTCTAAAGTGGCTGTTTACATTGGCGCAAGCATGAACGCCGTCTGAAAGAGAGGTAGAAAAGGTAGGTAGTTAGAGAAAGACAGGCGAGTTTCTATTTCATTCTTACTCCCAATTTTTTTAATGTTCTCTTTTTAGAGGAAGGAAAGAAAAAAGTATAAGTTACTAGAAAATGTACTGTTTTGTACTAATTTTTCAATACAATTCAAGTTCGATATACTGATTTTTTAGATAAAAAATATGATTACCCTATCTACATCTGGCAAAATATACCTACAACTGAACTGGTTTTCAAAGCCCCATTGCTAATCTTTTGATGTACGGTTGAAAATTTATGAAGTTTGACTTTTCTTTGATGATTTTGACAATATCATCGCCAGAACCTGGTTCCAAGTAGGATATCAGTTACGTGGAGGATGGGTTTGCCACTGATTCGATCGCTGCTAGTTTTTGTTTGATATTTTGAGAATCTTGAGTAATTTAAAGTGCAATCTAGATGGTTTTTTCTAATTTTGATATTATAAGGAATTTTTGTAATTAAGGTAAAGCTTAAGAGCAGGTCAAGTCAGTTATATGTACATACATGTCCGACGACACTTCATAAACAGAAATCGCAGTGATTCTATTATAATCGAGACTATGCAGATGTGATTGATATATATGTGTATATGCAAAGATCAGAAAACGTTTTCTCTACCTGGAACCTCCCACACAAATCACTATGGTTCAAAAGCTTCAGTTCCTTAACATAATATTAATGAGTTCATTTACCTGGAAATATTTGTGTAAAAAATATTCAAAACTCTTTGAGCTTCAAATGATATTAAGTAGTAGTATTTGCAAACATTTTGCATTTTAACAAAAACAAAAATTGAATACTTCATTTAAGGAATTGGATTTTCAGCATCAACTTCAACGGGAACTTCAAATAATACGAAAACAATTGGTCTAGTCACGTCTTCACAAAATGTAACCTCATCTCAGGACGTCACAAAACGAACAAACAAACCACTCATGGAAAAGCGCCGAAGAGCACGTATCAACCAAAGTTTGGCCATTCTTAAGGCCTTAATATTAGAATCGACAAAAAATCAGAATGCAAAAGGTAGTGATGGACAGACAAAACATACAAAATTGGAAAAAGCTGATATACTTGAATTAACAGTGCGACACTTTCAAAGGCATCGCAATTTAGATGATCCTAGTATGTAATTAAATATTAAATAATTTAAAATTTATTATTGTATTTAATTTGAGAAATTTTCAGCAATTAATAAATATAGGGCTGGTTATACCGATTGCGCTAGAGAGGTGGCACGATATTTAGCAACACCAGAACCTCCTCCTTTAGCAAATATGCCTTCATTATCGGAGCCTGGTTCAAAGGCTCGTTTACTGCGGCATTTAGATCAATGTATCGCTGAAATTGATATTGAGATATGTCCTCATTCGACGGCAACATTTGCAGATAGCCCTTCAAGCAGTTGCTATGATGTAAATTCAGCTGCTAAGAAAACGTAAGTAGGTGTAAAAGGCTTTTTGGGGTAGAGTTTGTGTAGGAAAGAAAATTCTGATGAAACTTTTCAATAAATAATCTCTAAGGGGGAGTTTACATCTGCAAGAAAATTGCTGCAATTTCTTTCAGAAAGTTTTTTCCAGAGTAAATTACTATGAACAAGAAAACGCAAGTTTCTTTTCTTTTTTTTTACATCAGCAATTCACTCTAAAAAGTCTTTCTGAGAGCAACTTGCGGCAATTTCTTTGCCGATGTAAATTCCGCCTTAGATAAGGCAATTATTGTTAGTACTTTTTTATATTTGTGAGCGAGAGGGGTGGCGAGTGTTAGGGAGAACGATCACAGCGAACAACAATAAATGCTTACAATAACTGCCTAATCTGAAAGAGAACTAAAGGCTGAATCATCGAGTGCCGTACTCTCTTTTCTTTTTTTTTTTATATGTAGTTTCTACGCTTTCCATTTCAATAAGAGAGCGGAAAACTTCATGTAAAAAAAAAACAAAAAGAGAATGCAGGACTCAGTCGGCGTATCCGCCTTAAAACTATAACTACATATCGTTCTTTAGTTCAAAACCATGTGAGAGAGAAAGAGAACATTTATTACAGGAGAAATAAACATAAGTCTGTTCAGCCATTTCCAAAACTTATACAGTCGCATTTTAATTCAGTGATAGTATATGCGTGAGTTTGTGAGAGCACTACACTGAGAGAATAAGTATATATACATAGTATAAAATAAAGTGCTTTTTGCAATAAGTACACGCAAAATTCATTTATTCTGCAGTTGCATTTCTGTTGGCGCTGAGATTTCATACAAATTACTTCGTTTTTCCGGGCATCATCTGACGTAAAACTTACTCGCTTAAATTCCCAGCGCCAACTAACGAGATCTCTTAATTTACACTTAATAAATATGTGTGAGCTTACGCTCAGAATTTGCCCGCGGGCACTGTTTTGGAAATGAAGCATTGTTGGAGAAGATTGGATTGGTCTTTCATTGAAATTTCTTTTTTGTAACGTTAAACGAACACTATCTTCAATAAGCTTATTTATAATAAAAAATGGCGTTTTACAACTTACGCTATCTTTAGACAAATAAGATCCTTTTATTATTCCACATGTACTGATTTTATTGATAGGGCAAATGATTTTAGGATTCAAATAACTTTTGATTTTGGGGAAACTTCAAAGTTAGTATCAGGAACTTAGACTAATCATCTACAAATTAAATCCAAAAAAAATAAAAAATATATTATCATTTGTTTATAGACAACCTGATGATAACTCAGTGGATTATAGTAGTCAAGACTCAAACCCTTTAGATTTTAGCAAAGCAACTTCTAAAACTTCTATAGCAAAGGCAAATTTTGTAAGCCCCTCTGAGACGCCAGTTGCACATTCGACTATTTCACCTGGTTCAGAACGTATAATTTCTCAGGTATATATAAATAAATATAAAACCAAACCAAAAAAAATTACAAAAAATCGTCATTTAATAATATTAGGATGAAAATAACAACCGTGGACAAGAGAATCCCACAGAAAACAGAAATGAAAACATGCATCAGATGGTGGGAGGCGTAACTGGTATGATTGATATTAGTTCAATACAGAATTTTGAGGATCGCAATAAAGTGAGTTTTTTTTTTTTATTTTTTATTTTTTTTTTATTTTCATCTGAATATAGCAAGAAATATATACATTTACTTCATTTAATACAATAGATTTGCTCGAATGTTTTAGACGCTTATAAACATCTTAAAGTTAATGATCCGAATGGCATATTAGTGCTTCCTCCACACTATGTCCAACTTGCAGCAGCACTCGGTTTAAGTACTCAACCCATTGTTGATCCAATTGCAACACGTACTGATTTTGAGCGTTTAATCGAAATGAATCGCGTTCAACCATTAGCGGTGCAACTGCAGCCCAGCAAGCTTAGTCCATATAATGTACCAGCTGTGTTGGAAGCTGCACAAGCTGCGCAAGCTGCAAATGCATATGCTGCATTAGCTAAAGAAAGTGGTGCTGCAGTTACCGCTATTACTGCTACATTACAAGTGGAATGTCCTGCTTCTGTGGCATCATCGATCGCTGCTTCTACCTCTGTTAGTTCAGCTACATCTGAATCGTCAAAGTTGACTTTGCAATCACCACCACAGCCAGCAACACCAACAATCGCGGATCCAGTTGGAGCAGCCAATGTATCAGAGATTATCGATGTTGAAAATCAAATTGTGGCTGGTGGAAATCGACAGCTACAATTGTTGAGACCACCAAATGATATTCTAATTAGGCAAGATCAACAGCAACTGGATGAGAATATGTGGCGCCCATGGTAAATACATAAATCAAATAAAAACGGGTCACTCTAAATTTATAAGTATATATATATACATATATGAATGTAATTAAATTGTTAAAATGAAGAGAGATTGTGTACTACATACATACATGCAAGTGCATATGTATGTATGTGTAAGAACCTTCATGATTTCGGGATTTTAAGTTTATTAATTAATTGTTTGTTTTTCACGCTTTTTAATTAATTAATTAAGTACGTTTAAGAAAAATACTTGTACTACCCTATTATTTATGGAAGTTGTTCTTGTATTATTGTTATGTTCTATGTATGAGTAATTAATTATGCAATGAAAATCAAATCAGAATTTGTGTAAGTTTTGCTTTTTTAACCAAAACTATATTTGTTGTTTTTTTTTTATAATATCAGTATGTATATTTACAACACGATAAACATTTCCAAAGTGTGCCAATGCCAAAGAGACTATATTATTTTTTAAATTAGCATTCTATCTTTATGTACTACTATTTACTTAATACCAAAAGAAATAAGAATAAATACAATAACAAAAAATATATGTATTGTGTTTTACTAACAAAATATCAAATACTGGGAATTGAGATACGTCTCTGATAAATTGACAAGAGCATAATATTTGTATTAAAATGATCAATGGAAAGAAAGAGAGGTGAGCTAATCACGTGACAGGTTTCTTTTGGGACTCTTAGAACTAATGAAATGACAGCTCTCTTGTCGAACTCTCATTTTGTATGTAACTCAGAAGCACAGTTGCATTTTTCCTTACTGCAAAATGATTTTCCCCTCAGTGAAATTTACTTCTATGTGTAACTGTGGAACTTGTATTTTTAGTGTTTTTGCCAAAACTGTGTCATCTTATTATTAAAGCTTGCCGCGATCTTAAAAAAAATTAAATGCGATTTTGTGATTCTAACCGACTGGAATTTCAAGGTAAATCTTTGTTATTTCCGTATTTTTTTTTTTTTTTTGTTTAAATGTTTATTTATTTATCCAATAAACGGGATACAATTTATATGGATGCTTAGTTAACTTATCTAAGTACAAAATTAAATAGGTACATTTCTGTTAATGGGTATAATATTAAAAAAGGTAAAAAAAACAATGAAAAACCATAATACTTTAACAAAATTGATACGGTACAAGTGACAAAAGTGAAAAGAATTAATTAAATAAATATTGTCTATTGCCCGGTGTTATACACTAGTCCGTTTTCATGATTGTATCTAGTGTGAAAAATTAAAATTTTGTCATTTAAGACCAGTTGTCCCGATTCATGTAGATCATGAATGTATGTAATCTTTGTGTATTTACCACTTATCTGATTTGGGCAATGTATGATATCCCTAATTTTTATAAGTTCAGAGTTTATGCATTTATTGAAAAAATTATAGTGTCTGTACGCCACGAAGCGATCCATTCTCGCATTTCCGTAAAGCAAGAGTTTTTGAACTATTTTGTTTTTTCTGAATATAATCTGAAAATATATTGATTTCAAAACTTTTGATCATTTGAAAAGAATGTGAGTTTCATGTTAAACATTTTTAAATATGAAAACGCATATATAAATTTATTTTAATACAAATAAACTTTTTATATGTATTTGCTTTTAATTTGACAATTATTGGTGGTGTAATATTTGTAGGGTAATTACTTTAACAAAATGATATATAAAATATATATGTGAAATAATAATAAAATAGTTTTAACTATATAAATATAAAATAGTGAAATAAATAAATAAAAACTATTTGGCCTTAAAGGTGGTCAACGATTTACGTGGAGCAGATTGTCGCTGACGTGCTAAAAATGTTTGTCCTTGTCCCATTAGCAAAGCCAATTTGGAATCGATAGCATCACGCTGAGCATTAACACCGAGTCTACAAAATAAAATCAAAAATTGGTTATTCCCATTAAACTTTTTAGCAATTTTGAGTAAATGCAGAGACGAAACCAACGATTTGAGAATGACAATTAAAAATTCAAATCTAAAACTTCTTACAAGTAGATATATTTCAACATTCTAATAATTAATAAGCAAAGGAATAACATCATAGCTTAGTCCAAAATCTTTTTCGATTTAGATTTCTTAATTAGTTGCATATCAAGAGATTAGGAATTTATTTTACATTATATTTTATAAGTAAAAAGAAAAACTATTTGGTTTACCTATAAAATGCTGTCGTCATTAATTGCTCTTCTTCGGTGCTCATTGTTGGTTTTTGTTCGTCTTCAGAATCATGAGCTTTTTCTAGTAAATTAACATCCATTACTGTAATGAAAAAAAATAAAATAAAATTGTAATACAATATAATTATTGCATAACCAAATTAGCAAAAATACCATTAGCGATACGAGGATCTAAATTTTTAATAACCTCTTTAGCTTTTTCAACACATTTTCTATATTTGGCATCACATGCAACCAATTCTTGTTCTCGATTTGTTAACGTATTTTCTATTTGTGTTATTTTGCCTTGAAGCGATAGATTCTGGGCAACAGACTCTTCTAAGTGTAGTGCTGTAATAAAAAATACATATGTTGTGGTTATTTTTATGATGAATTGAATAAGTAATAAGTAAATACAACATAACTTACTCTTTTGTTCATTTAATTCCATGAGCTGTTTAATTTGTTTGCCAAATTCAGCACTGTAATAAAATGACAGAAAATAATCGGTTTAATTCAATATAAAATTATGTAAACGCAACTGGAAACCTACTCTTTCAAATTTGGATCATCACTTTGCGATGCGTGCGATAAAGAAAGAATACGTTCATTTGCCGATTTTAATTGTTCGCGTAAATTTTCATTACGTTTATTGGCATCATCCAGAAGTTGCTGAAAAATATTTGTATATTAATAAGTAAAATCAGTGAAGAAAACAAAATCGTCAGTTTTTAATTGGTATTAATGTATAAACATCATAACTTGCGATTCGACCATGGCAGAATTAAACCAGGTGGTAGCATCATTGCATAACGTACACCAAGACAATAACAACACATTGCATGGTTGCTATAAAGACCCAGAAATGACAAAAATACAAGAACAAATGCGTGGGGAACAGACAAAATAAAAACATAGTTTTTTACAGTTGTGAGTCTCTTCATTTAAAAAAAAACCAAAGAAGACAAAGAGAGAGTTGACGCTGCTATCCCGTTATATATCCACCTTGGATTGGTTCTAAATTTAAAATTATGCTTAACCATAATATTTTACTTTCTCTCTCTATCTCTCTCTTTTCTTTTCGCTGCTCACATTATTTTCATATACCAACAAAAATACGACTAACACCTCGTTTTCACAATCCCAAATTCAATCAAATTTGACAATATGTTGGGAATTTCATATAGGAAATTCTTCTTTCTCTTTGCTCCTGAAATGGCATAGTGAAAACAAGGCATAGAAATGCAGTTTGAGTACTTTCGATCTTTTTTTCTTTCTCTCTTTCGCACATAATTTTTATGCAACCTTAACGCAGATAAGAATTTTTCTTTTTTGCACGGACTTCTGCGCGTAAAGGAAATACTTAAAACGCCGAAAACTCTCAATGTAACTTACCGCCAATGCAGTTTGACCACCTTGACCTTCTCGTAAAGCTTTATTTTCAACTTCTAATCGTTGAATTTTCTCAATTAAAGCAGTTGGCTGCAATTCTTTTGACATTGTGTTTGCATTTAAACCTAAATGTAGAAAATTTGATATAATTGTAAAAATATTAAAATCGGCACATATAGCAAATAACTAACTTCCTGAATTTGTTGACAATTGTCCGCATTTAAGTTCATCGAAGGCTTCACGCAAATTATCGCGCTCCTTCAGCAAACTATCTTTGGCGCGTTGTAGGGCATTTATATTGCTCTCAAGATTTTTATTGTCAAACTCAAGCTTAACATTTTTACTCATTTCAATATCCAATTTAGCGTGCAATTCTTGTATCTATAGGATACACATAAAAATGCATACATGTATGATTAAGAGTGCGTAATAATTTTAATTCAAACTATAATACAAACCTCCTTTTTGAATAGTTCTACCTGACCCTTAAGTGTAGCATTCTTCTTTGCATCTTCCTCGAATTGTACATTCTGTTGCACATAATCAGCACTACGCTCTTCTAACATTTTAACATGTTTTTTCAAATCATTGAACTCTTCTAGCTTCTTTTTATATGTATCCAATTGAGCTTCACACACTTTAAGCTTATCGTTTGATTCGCGCAGCACATCAACTTCATCTTTAAGCTGAATTAATTCTGCAGTATTTTTCTGCAATTCAATTTTTAATTAGTAGGTACATTTGTAAGTACACGTCAAATTTTTATTTAAACTTACAGTAAGTTCGTCAATACGTTGTTGCATTAATTGCAATTCTTTTTCTTGTTGTTGTGCTTTTAACTTTAAATCCTCACGCGCTGTTTCCGATTGTAACATTTCCTCTTTTAGCAAATCCAGCTGGCGACGCAGTTCTGTATAACGTGTTGATCCAGCTTGTACTGGACCCAGTGAGACACCATCATCACCAATCGCAGATGCTGAAGATTCCATACGTTCTACTTCGCGTTGCAACTTTGAAAGTTCTTGTTGCAAATTTGTTTTTTCTTCAATAAGTAATAGCATCTGTGAAGTCAAATAAAGTATTAGTGTATCTACTTTCCAAAACAAGTGCTATTGATCAAATTCAGTCCAGAGTTACATAAAAAAAATTAATTAAACAAAAATGATTTAACATTTATGCAATATTTCAGAACACATTTAGCTTTAGTCCATTAGCTGATCAAACTCTTTGCGAAAGTTAACCAATATGATAGTTTTTTAGGAGACTATGAAAATTAAATCTAGAGGTTAATTTTCAAAGTCATGACTTAAGTTAACCAATATCCTTTCAGAAAACAGGCATTTACCTTTTTTTCTGTTTCGAAACACTTTTGTGCTATTGCATCACGCTCTTCCTGCAATATCTTATTGTCAAAATTAGCAATACTCAACGAATTACGTTGCAGTGATGCTCCTTGCCATGTCGACTCTAGTTCTTGCAATGCACGCATAATATTTGCTTGCAGAGATTCTTCGAGGCACATAATTTGACGAATATAATCTTGTTTAGCGGCACAATTCACTGCGCAACCTAATACCAACTGCAGTAGACGTTCCAAATCTCGAACATCGCATTTCTCAGCAATCCGCATTGCATCCGGGCGTGGATAGTCCGCCAACGAATAGGTGAGCACATCGCCGTAGTAGTCGTATACACCTTCGATTACCTTTTTTAAATTGCTCATTTTCAAACGCCAATTGCTACCTGCATCCGCTTTAATTTTCGATAGCCACATATCTACGGAAATGAATGTGGGTTTATTAGTTTATGGCAAATGGTATTTCCGCCCCTTCGACGTCACTCACCTGAAAAAAAATCCGGAGCAAACTGATTGAGTGCCTGCGCCAAGGCAACACCATCCGAGAGTTCCTCTGAAAACGCAAAAATTTTCACTCACATTTTAACTAGCATATTATTACTTTGTATTAATAAATACAAATTTTATTTTTCATTACATTCGAATCAATTTCCTTTTTTGCTTACCTGGTGTATTTGTTTTTGCTTTTAAGTTCAACGTTTGGAACCACTTAAGAAGGCTTTGGCACATTTCGCCTCTTTCAGTCTCCATATTTGTTTGTTCTTGGAATTGTTAACTTTTGTAAATATAATTAAAATAAAATAATGAAATTACTAAAACGACATCACCACACAGAAAAGAAAACAGATATGGCCAAATTAGCATTGTCAAACATCAACACAGCTAAGAAGACATGTTTAGTAGACATTTGAACACAGGGCTGCAACTTTAAAATTATTAAACATTTGATACATTCAAGGGATTCACCTAACACGCCAGTGTCCCATTTGTGCAAATTGGCAGTTTTACGTTATATGTTTCATGAGTGCACCCTCCAAAGATTTTGTGCTAAAAAAAAATTAAATTACTTTATGCATATTTCACAATATTTTAGTCTTTGCTACAAAAATCGTAGCGCAAGCTTATCTGGTTTGTGCCAAAGAATTTTGACAATTCATTTGCGAGGGTAGGTTAAACTGCACAATTTTTTTTTTACACCGAAAAAGAGCAATTTTGCAAACTGATCCTGTAAATTTCATATACATTTTCGCAAGTTTACACTTTCATACTGCGATGGATTAATATTTTTTTATTATTTCATAAAAAATCACAGTTACTACTCAGCTTGAACAGAGTTTCTAGCATACATTCATTTTGTGTCTGTTATATTTACATTTACTCGAAAGGAAATGCTAATACGAACAGCGAATCGAAAAGATTTCGTTAAGCAATTACTCTTGAAGTTTCCCCCTTACCGTGTAAAAATTTGGATGTTTTATTTCGGGTGTGCTGTACAATAAACCCAGGTATTCTGGGCGGAAGTCTAAGAACATAGATACTACTAACACCGTGAAATAGATATACCTTTACAACGTATGTTTTGACTCGAAACACGCAGTAAAATGTTAAAGACTGGTTAGTAGTAAAAAGGTTTCAGATACCTTTGATTCATTGTAAGCCTATTCTGCAAACCAGACATTTTTTAACCAAAAATGAGGTAGTAAATACCCAAGGGGACACTTACCGAGTTGACAGAGTTTATTTCTAATAGAAATACAACGAAACATCATAACAAATACAAAAAAAAATTTTAATTTTTTCTTATTATATTTTAAAGGTCAAGCAGTTGCTTCAATATGCAAAACGTCATATATATTTTCTCATTTAAGAAATTTTAATTGTTTAAGCTTTCACATGATCATCAATTTATCTAATATAATTTGCTACAATATAATAAAATATATTTAGTTTAATCAGTTTTATCATCCGAATTAATATCGATTGCCATTGGAGTTGGGTTTATCGATAATGTTGTCGTTGATATACATTTCTCAGCCCATTTCATTTTATTATCACGTTCTTTAATTTTGTCTAAAGCTGTCCATGAGAGATCATATTCTAATCTATAGCTGCCTAAATATTTTTGATCAATGCTCCCGTTCCATTCCTAAAATGTAAGAACAAGAATTTCATTCAGTTATATACTATGCAGTTTTCAAACAAAAATTATTTGATATAATATAAACGAGTTTTTCTGTAGTTTTCCTATTAACGTGTACTATCAAATGTTTTCAATAACGTCCATAAAGCATAGATATTATATATAAAAAAGTATATTCACCCTAAAATTTAATGTTTAAACAAATATCTAGCTTTTTCTTGTTATGGCAATTTACACATAAATAAATACAACTAAAACACTTACTTCTGGCGATAACATGCTGAAATAGGTTTGACCCGATGACTTCTGATAGAGATGATAAATGTTGCCAGGTTTTTTAGAAAAATTACATGCAGCATTGTGTAACAGTCTATTTTCTTCCGATTCTTTCAGAATATCCATGGCTTGAGATTGTAGCATTTTTATCTAAAAGATGTTTGTATTACATCAGGTTAAAATGCATCCATTTATTTACCTGGTCAAGAATGAGACAAAGTTTCTGACATGTACCAGATTTAACTTGTTTATCTGCGTTTTGGATTTGTGTTGCCAGTGAAATAATATCAGTTTCATCGTGCTGAGAAACGCGTAAGGGATCAACAATGTCAACACCATTGGGATGAGGATTACGCTCCACCAATTGAGCTGTAATATGTGTATTTTGCTTTAGTTACAAGTATAGAGGCGCTCTGTGAATTTCATACATACCCTTTTTAATTGCAGTTTCATAAGTAAGACGTTCCATCGTGGCACACCTTTTCATCACAGTTTATGAAAATTTCAATGAATTTTTGAGAAATATTAATTAAAAAATAAACAAAAACTAAAACCCTTACCAAAATCAGAACGCTGTAATCTTTTTATTCAACCGCTGCACACATGTTAGAATGGAGCTGCCATATATTATCATTCCATCGTTATGCTGCCACATTATTTGTTACATTCTATTCATTTCCACATATCTACTAATTTGTATTAAAATAATTATGTGGAATTCATGTAAACTTGTTTATACGACCATTTTACACATTTTACGTGGTTTAGAAGGGTTTTTAAACTTTTAGATGAAGGTCCTTATTGTCAAAATAATTGTTTTAACTGAAGTTGCTTGTTTGAAAAAACTTTAGAATTCAAGGTTAAAATAACTTTGTTTCTATTTGAAAAACTCCTTATCATTTTTTTAATTACTTTTGACAGGTTTCAAATGACAACTTATTTCTATAAAACCCAAACTAAGAAATTGTGCTTTGGTACCCAAAAAGTACATATTTATAAAGCCATAGATAATTAATCCATCTATAAAGCCTATATTTGAAATCTGCATTTTAATTATATAGAAACGACATATGAACTTTTGAACTACGACAGCACAAGTACTCTAGAATCTAAAAAATTAAAGAAGAAAACTTCCTTTTTTATTAAAATTAGCATATTGTGGTTCTCCAAGTTTTCTTACACTACGAGTATTGCATTTATTTATTTTTTTTAAAGTGGCAGCATGGCTTATCAGATGCTAATATATATTACCATATTTATCAAACGCGTTTATTGTATTTCAGTAATTAAACAAACCTCCAATTTGCAAGTGACGTAAAATGGAAAAAGTAAGGAGGAGGAAGGAAAAAAAGAAGAGCTCTTGGTGCAAAATTCATAATACTTCGTTTCCTTTAAATTTTAGTGCAAAAAAAGAACAAATAATCTAGTTCCAAAAAAGAGCAACTATTTACAAATAAAACGCCAATTCAATTCAAAGCAATAATCTTGAACATTTCAATTAGAAAATATGAATGCTGGCTGCACAATTGGGCGTAAATTTTTGTGTATTTGGAAACAAAATTCATCGTAATAGAAAAAGTTAAGAAAAAAAAAAGAAATATTGCAAAACCACAAAATTATAAGTGAAATTTGATGATAATACAAAAAAAGAAAAAATTTGAAGTTCTTAAAATAATTATTTAGCAAAAAAACAAAAGGGGAAAAAATTAAAAAGCGAAACAAATTGCATTCAAGTACAAATAGATATCTCGCATTGGCTCAGTGGCTACGTATATATGTAAATTAAATTTTAAGTGCGTGCGTGTATGTGCAGGCACCACCAGTAGAAGCAGCAGCAGAAGTAAAACGTTATTACTACGCATACAAAAAATAAAATACTCACTGCGAATATTGTGCATGTGCACATTTCCGGCGATTGTGCCCATCCCCTTTCACATTTTGCTTTTCTAATAACACACTTAAAAGTGTTAACTACTGGGCAACCTGAAGTGCAGAAAATATTGAGGTACAAAAAACATTTGCAGAACTTTGACATCGGTCACACCGTCATCAGTTCTACGCAAACAAACACACACACACATATACACACATTTCGATCAAGGACATCATAAGCTTTCATACCTCAAGACTCGGTTTTACGGCATTTTGCAGTGAATTTAGAAGAGAATTCGCACCGGAAGTTACGAATAGACTGGAATTTGGAAAGTCCCAATATTGCTAGTGAGTAACAATTGATGAACATTACCTTATTGTTGTTTGCATATCTAAATTGAATGATATTCTTAATTTGGATTTGAATAAAACAAAATTGAGCTCTAGAATCTTTTACAGTTCAAGTATTTATCATATAGCATAACACAAAGTCCATAACTATATATTAAAAGTGTGCTATTTTTATTATAATTAGTTTATTAATTTTTAATTTATGGCATTTGAGTCATACTTTTACACCATATATGTACATAATAATAGTAGTGTTATTATAAAGATAAAGTAAAGTTTAATTAAACGATTTTCCGTAACGATATTTTGAAATAAAATTTACGTTTGAATTAAATCACAAAGTCTTGAATGTCTAACATTTTGTTTATTTATTTGTATACAAAATAAAACAATTATAGTACAGAAGTCGATCGATTAGGTAAACTGATTCAGGCGAGAGGTTTTCTCTAAAGTTGTTCACATAATCGAAAGAAAAATAAATAGTAATTCATAAATACTCAGTTTATGACCCACTTGGGAAACCTTAGATTGTTATGCTTGGTTTTCACTATGTCATATTTGCCGTCAAAGAGAGAAAAAGAGAGAACTTCCCATATAAAATTTGCCAACATGCTGGTAAATTTGATTGAATTTGACATAGTGAAAACCAGACATTAAAATTTGGACTAAACAAATTAGGGTGCAATTATGAATTAATTGAAGTAGCAAACACTCTATGAAAGACTAAACATTTTTGATCCCTATAACAAATCGGTTTTGTAAAACTAATTAAGCTTAAGAAAAATGCAAGTTTTGAGGGTGATATCTTAAAAAGTTTCTGCGGTATATATTTTTTTGTTAAAAAATTGAGGGTTCATAACTTAAAAATTTCGCCATTTTTAAGGAATTATTAAAGGCTTACGAATAATAGTTTTTTCGTATAAAAAGTGTAAAAAAGAAGTTAAAAAAATAAAATGAATTGATTAAAATTAAAAATCAACGATATCAACAGAATCTATTAAAATTCTTTGAGTTATATTAAGAAAAAAATTTTAAAATTTATACTGTTGTTTTGAGAAAACATCATCATCCCTTCCAAGAAAATAAAAATAACATTCGAGGTTCTAGCCGATATCCCGTGGGTATATTCCCCATGTCATATTTAATCGCATTAAATTCATTATGAATCATCGAACTTTTATTAGCATTTACACCACAAAAATTATCTTTAAAATGTGGTTTGTTTAAAATATTCTGTTGGAGATAATTGGAAATAATGAATATACAGGATGTTCATGCTGTTCAATACAACAAAATGTGATGGCTTCAACTACAACGAAATATTGTTCAAAATGTTCTTAGTTTTAAAGTATTAAAAATTACTGCTTAAGCCTTGCACCTAGATCGAAATGCAATCGAACGACTTTATTTATTATTTATATAACTCTTATCTATACCAAACAAATTACTCTTTATAATTAATGTGTCATGGAGAAATTATTTAATTTAGTAGACTTAAAAGTTTAAAAGAAATTCTCCACAGAATCAAATTAACTTTTCTAAATAAAATTTCTATTTAATACATGAAAAAATCTTTTAGATTTAATTTGTTTAAAAAGGAATTGTTATTTCTATAGTATGTAAGTACTATTGCGAAAATAATTGCAGCTGCTTTAATTTTATATTATATACCTACCTATATAATAAAAAGCAAACAAAAAAATAAACAATAACAAGTGCAAGATAAAAAATATTTTAAATGAAATTACAAAATGAAATTACTTGAAAGCCTGTATTCAGTGTTATCGTTGAGAAATGTTAAAAAAATAAACTAAACGAAACGATGACAAAATATGAGTTCAATTTCTATTTCTCGGTTATACTATTTCAAATTGGCTTTTGCAATCTAACTACTTTTTCCAGTCATAATGTTTCGGCTGGGGTAAAGCAGTCAAAAAAGGGAAAATTTCCACTTTAGTCGCCCAACGGTCACCTTGCCTGTAGGCATTTCAAGTAGCAATGAAAAATATCGATACTACACAAATATTTGAATAAATGTATCGATATCTACTCGTATCGGACTCATTCCATTTATTGCAAACAAATTTAAAAATAATAAAGAGATAAAATTTTTTAGGAGACTATGAAAATTAAATCTAGATGTTAATTTTCAAAGTCATGACTTAAGTTCATGTTAATATCGTTATTTGAAGTTATATATAAACAGGTTAATGAATCAATGTAGTCATCACAACAACAGTATATAGAGACGGGCAAATCAGACGGCCGTTTCGGAAATTTTGTCAGAATGGATCAGTTGGAATATTTCAAATATTTACACATTTCCAGAAAAAAATATTTACTGTTTTAACTGATTTTCTTAAAATGGATGTCGTGGAGATGCCACATAATTATAGAAAAATTCTGGTCAACAATATTGCCAGATCATAAGTTATATATTCATATTTTATGTGCAAATTTGTTTTTTTGATTTTCATAACCCCATTGAAAAATTATGAATACCTTATATAAATTTTCTCTAAATAATTTGTAAACATAATGAGTTTTTTTTTTTCGTGTACTGTTTTTGGTGACAATCAAAACCCCAATTGTTAAGTAATAATCGCGAAATTTATCCTTAATGCGGACATGTATTTCTCTTTTTATTTTATGGGTATAAACAGCAGCTTAAATTACTTTCGGTTTTTTTTTTTAAGTCCATTTTACGAGTTTTGGATAAAAAACAATTTTCCCATAAAACTAAAAACTTTTTTTTATCAAAACCTCCTAAAATTGCAAGATTCGTGTGGAAAAACTAAAATAAATAGAAAACGAAACCTGGCGTGACCCGAAAAAAAAATGTTTACAGAATCGTGCTCAGCGACCAAAAGTACTCCAGAAAAAAGGGCCACAACTCAAATACTATACTGTGTTATTTTATACGAATAAGGGATTAAGTTAATGTTCCATTGCATATGCTTTTTATTATAGTTACAAGTGAGAAAGCCTTCCCTAAGACCGGTGCAAGTTTATAAAATCCTAATCTATTCCTATTTATATTTTATTTTTATTTTGCTTGAATACTTTCATATCGTATGAATTGCATACTTTCATGATAGATGGTGAGGATATGATTACTGTTCATATTTTACTTTAATGTATGTTATGGATTATCTTAACTACATAACTACTAAACTTATATATTAGATTTTATAAATGATTTAAATTTATTTTCATATATAATTCATAATTTTTTCTTCATGTTTTCTATTTTTCAATACGTTTAGCAATCAAATTGAACCGGTGAACTTGCTCTTTAATATTTTGAAAGACGAAAATGCGCGCAGCAATACCACCAGGAATACGCGTAGTTCGTGGTCCAAATTGGATATGGCAAAATCAAGGTAGGTCTTTGATTTTTCTAATTTTTTCTTACAATTAAATTTTCTTTCTGCTTTATTTAACATTTCTTTGTGTAGGTATATCAGAATATTTGAAATTTTTCTATAAACTTAATATAAACTTGTTGGATTAATAAATATTCCATATATTTTTAAATAAATAATTTTCCATTATCTCAATAAACTCTGTAAATAATTATCACAAGTAGAAAATGTGGAATACATAGTTTATATACACTTGTGGTCACATAATTAAGTCACTAGAACAATATTTTATGCTGAGTTTGAAAAATATTTTGTATTCGTAGTCCAAGAATTTTTTGTAATGTCCTTTAGCGGTACCATTAGTAGCCTTAAAAAATATTAAGAGCAATTACAAAAGAGTGTCGTATTTTGCGCGCAGTCGGCAATTGTGTGTGAAGGAGTAAGACATATAATTAAGTCATTTTATATTCTTTCGTAATCAACTTGAACTTAGTCCACTTATTGTAAATTCCGTAAAAACCAATAAAATCCATCATTTACACATTTCTGTATACTTTAGTTGAACAATTGTTGATTTTGGTAGTAATGTGCAAAAATAAGAGTTCCACTCCCTCGAAGAGGGAGCTCATTTGGAAATCTTTCTAGAACCTTGGGATTATTGCAAAGGTCGTGGAAGAGCTAGCTTTTTTACGTGGAAAAGTGGTCAATGAGAAAAGATACTACAAAAAATTCAAATCATTTCACAATTTTCAATGCAAAAAAAAAATTAAAACGTCTCCAGCTGAATATAGGTACTTGATTAGGCTTAGCAAAATGAAGGATTTTTTAACTTTCATCAAACTAAGAACACAAATGGACTTAGATTATAATTTCAAAATATCAGCCAGTACTATACGCAAGCGATTAAACGAAACGAAACATATTAGGACGAATTAGCAGACATAAACCCAACGGTCCAAAAAAAAATACTGCGCTGCGTACTCAGTTCGCTAAACGATATCTCCACTAGTACCAGCATTTTTGGAAAATGATTGTTTGGAGCGATGAATCCAAATCTTTGTTAGGCATCCATCAAATACTGAGCTGGACCCAAAAATTACTATAAAAAAAAACTATAAAACATGGGGCGCTTGTGTAATGTTTTGGTGGTGTTTCACTTCATCTGGAGTTAGTCCAACTGCTTAAATCGATAGCAAAATTACTGAAAAAAAATACAAAGGCATCCTTTAAAAACATCTTCTCCGAGGATTGGTGAAAATTTACCTTTGGGTTGGATCTTTCAGCATGATAACGACCCGAAACACACATATCAGGTCGATAAGTCTTGGTTAAATGAGAACAAAATAAAAATTCTCGAGTGGCCAGCCCAAAGTCCATATTTAAACCATATAGAAAATCTATAGAGTATTTTAAAAAGGCTCGTGGCAGCGCAAAAACCTTCAAGTAAGGCTTCTTTATGGGCTATCATACAGGAAGAATAGAATAAAATCACTGCTGCCCAATATTTTGGTACTAGACGAAGAGATGTGCAGAAATTAACAGGCATAAATGGTTTCCACAAAGTACTAAAGGTAAAATTTCAGTTCAAAGTTAAAAATCATCAAACTTATTATTTTTAAATATTTTTGTTTAGCATATGACTTAATTATATGACCGCAAATTACACCATAGACATACGATAATTTGGCAAAATTTTACATATTTGACATTATAACTGTTTATTTCTTTCACAATTTTAAATATTGAACTGTTATTTATTTATTTTACCGTTGGTTTTGTTTCTTTTCAATAGAAACTTTATTTTTTCTTAAAATTCTGCTCATAAAAGTTTGACTTAATTGTATGTCCACAAGTGTATCTATAAAATATTCAAGTTTACTTTGTAATAAAAAAATATATGTAGATACATTACCCTTGAACTATTAGGTAAATATGTATAGTTTTTAATTTAGATATGAAAAAATTTAAAACCAAAAATTATAATTAATACTACTTGCTAATAAATTTTTTCAAATGAAATGCGTCTGAACAGCACATTTATACTATTTTAACATGTGTGCGTGTACATACATTTAAATTTTTAAGTATTCCCAATTTAATCATTTTCTGTTAAATGAAATTAAATGTTTACAAAATTTCATTTGTTTATTGAGTAGAAAATATATACAATTTTGCATAAAGTGCGCTCCAAACGAAAATTCAATCAGATATTTAAGTTTATAATGGTCACGTTCAGAAAAGGCCTCTGCTCCGCCACTGCTACCTGTGCGTCTTATGAACGCTAATTGATCACTTTATGATCAACAAAAATTATATTGAGCAGTCGTCATTTCATTAAGCGTATTATTTTTCTGATACTTCAGCTCAACATGTTGCTGAGCAGAGGTCGTTTTGTGAACGCAAGCAATGATTAGGTATTTCAAATTTCTGTATTTCACAAACTTTACAAAATTGATTCAGTATTTCGTGGCCCATTTTCCCCTTTCTTTTGTTTTTATTAAACGTTAATATAACAATTTTCAAAAACAATATACAACCTACTTTGAAAACCAGGTCGCTAAGTAACGCCACAGAAAGGAGTTTTCATAGATTTCCAAAAAAGAAATCAGAATGTCCTCAATTGTAAGTTGTATTATTTTACAAAATCTGGTCCATTCAATGTCTGTGATATTTCTGTTGTATGTAGTAGTGTTTAATACTTTCACATGTTGTGCTCAATTTTTGGAGAGAGAATATCTTGTTGAATTTCTCCCCACACTCTCTCCCTAAAAATTTAAAATGAAGGATTCCTATAGACATACGCAAGCACATAACTCATTGAAAACATCTGCATTTGCATGCATACATACATATATACACACATATTTATATGCATATGTATGTAACATGCTGGCGCGTGCTGATGATTTGTTCGTTAGTTCGTTCATCACACATTTTTGTAGACATCTTGTTTGTTTAATGTATTTTTCTTTGTCGTGGAAGTTATAAATAAAAAGCAGGGGCATTCAACTAATTTTGCATTGCGCATATAGTATGCAATAGCATCTATGGTATATGTTTGCATCTCTAATGTGTTGAAACTAAATGCATACCTCACGTTTTTTTTTTTACGTTAAGCAGCACCTTTTATACTTCCACCGGATATTGAAAATATTTTGAGTTGAGCTAAGCTGAGCACAGCAGCATTTCCGTGAGATGCCGCGTGCGTATTTTGATAAAATAAAAGTCAGTGATACACACGCGCACACACATACACATACAAATGCTGGAGTATTAAGTTAATTCTATGTATGTTTTTGGGAGCTCTCGCACGCTCACCCCAATATTTTTTCCCTGCTACTAAATATATGGTAGCAGAAGTTTATACACTTCAATTTGAAGTTTATAAATAGCATTTATTTTGTTTTTTTTTTATGAAACAATTTTTGTGTGTGTATTCATTTTTAAAAAAATTTTTATTCTCATTTTAATTTCATTCTATCAGACGACGGAGAAGGTCACGTTGGCACTGTTTGCGAAATAGGACGCTCAGGATCGCAACATTCACCAGAAAATACGGTTGTCGTTAATTGGGATTCAGGTCATCGTACAAATTATCGTGTCGGTTATCAAAATCAATACGATTTAATAATAGTTGATAACGCACAAGTTGGTGAGTACAGACTTTTTGAACTGAATTTATTAAATCTTAAATTTTTTATTTAATTTAAATCATTTTTATTTTAATAAAATTAAAACAAAAATATTTTTCTTTTTATTTTTATAAAAATGTACTGAAATCGCATTATTTTTTTAATGGTTTTTATTGTAAACATACTATATAGATTTGTAGATTCCAATTTTATATAAAACAGATTGAATTTTTAAGTATTTTAAGTTCTTTTTTATAGCTCTGATGTTAAAAATTTAATTTCTTAATTTATTTTATTTATTGTATTTAGGTTATAAGAGTTATGTAATATATGTATAATACGGAGAAACTAACAAATGTTTACTAAATTGCTTGAAAAAAAAAACGGACAAAAAACTTTGATTGATTTCATATCTTTAATCTTCTATACATAATTTCTGCCTATTAATTTCAATATATTTCTTAAATTAATAGATAAGTCTTTCAGAACATTCCTCAAAATCCTCGGGTTGATTTGCACCGTTTGGGCTTTTGTTTTATTTCCAGGTCGTAAGACCCAAGATCCAAGGTTCATCGTGCTATACCCGGTGTTTTCAAAATTTTTTAAAGACATCTTATTTAAAACGAACGCGTGCCTCTTTGATCATTATTCAAAATTTGTAGAACCCATTAGCCGCTTTCTTCGATGATATCCCAAACCATTTTTTTAATGTTCATGGCACAGCCAAAGAGCCCAAGCCCAGTTCATCAGCTTTCATTTCTTGGGCCAATCTTAGACCTTCGTGAAATTTAGTCTTCACCAAGCCTGTATTTGTATCGTCGGTCGAAGATTTCAGGTGGCCTTCACGATGATCGTCTTCCTAGAAAAATGGCCGGTCTGAAAACCGACATAAGAGAAGGGTCATTGCAGTTTAATCAAATTAATCATTGCAGTTTTCCGTCCGTCCATAAAAATTATCAATTTCTATTTTTTTTTTTTTAATTTTAAACTGAGCTGGAAATCAAACCGCACGTTCATGAATATAGTTTTTTTCTCCTTTATTTAAATTTAAAAATTAATTTGAATGAATAACAATTTTTTTATTCTCTAAATTTAGGCGTACGACACTCAAACGCAGTCTGTGATGGTTGCTGTAAGGGCGGCATAGCTGGCATAATATTTAAATGCGCACAGTGTACAAATTATCATTTGTGCGCAAATTGTTACGGTACCGACGTCCACGATACCGAACATCCCTTCGTTCGTTACACAACCCCAACATCATTAGGGTAGGTATCAATTTTATAAATTACTGTTGATTATCAAAACGTTAAATTTATTTTCCAATTAAAATAAAATTATAGTGTTCGACTTGGCCCTCGGAAAGGTTTGAAACGCATACAAATTAAAGGTATTTTTGTTGGAGCTAAAGTGGTACGTGGCCCTGATTGGGAGTGGGGTCAACAGGACGGTGGAGAAGGTAATACAATACAATAATAAAAATAACAAAAATCACGGTAAATTTTATTGCAATACTGCAAATTTTAACACTAAATTACCATAAAATATAATTTAATCAATTTACTATTGTTTCATTAATTTGTAATAGGAAAAACTGGGCGTGTTATGGAAATTCGTGGTTGGGATAATGAATCTTGTCGTAGTGTAGCAAACGTTTCTTGGGTAACTGGTTCAACAAACGTCTATCGGTTGGGGCACAAAGGCAACGTTGATTTAAAATACACGGTTCCATCATCAGGCGGTTATTATTATAAAGATCATATGCCAGTATTAGGTAAAAAATTTAATTACTAATGCTTAAATAATATTATATTAAATGCTACGGTATTCTGTTGTATTTTAGGACAACCAGAGGAGCAACAGCCTGTTGTACCTACCGTTAAACCAACTTTCTCGGTGGGTGACCGTGTAAAGGTATGCCTTGAAGTGGATGCGCTTATGAAACTACAGCAAGGACATGGTGGTTGGAATCCACGTATGGTTGAACATCTTACGAAATTGGGTACAGTACATCGCATTACGGAGAAGGGTGATATAAGGTTAGTATTTTATTTTTGTATCTATTCTTTAGAACTGGAAGTGGAATATTTTCCTGCTCTCAAGTTTTCAATTTCACATAATCTAGTCAGGTTGCGAATAAATTAGAATATCAATCGCATAGTAATTTTTTAATTTTGAGGAGTGCATTGTTTCCGTGAGGATAGTAAAAGAGAGAGAAAGTGACAAAGGTGCTATTCATTACGAAAACAGATCCAAGTATTTTAAACGATTCTTCATTTTAGGGAATTTTAACCACTTGCTTGTGCTGTTTTACATTATATAAAAACTCCCACAAATTGTGATGCGTAAACATCTTCACTCCCGGTAGAGCCCGTGCCAGAATATTAGAGGCAGCCGCATCCAACATGGCGCTCTCTTTTTCAGGACTCTACTTTCAAATAAAAAATCAGTATAAATAATTCAAATAAAATATGGTGTGCATAAAGTGTGTGTGTGTGTGTGTTTCATTTATTATGCCAAAATCACTACGCTCTGCTCTCTCACTTCATTGTTTGACAATTAAGCTTAGTTTTCCTCCCGAATGCGTTAACCTCTATTATTCTGCGTTGATAGAGCCTAAATTTGAAGCCGAATGTAACCATAAGATTTGTTTTTCTCTCTGTCTCTTCTTTTCGCTCTATGCTCACATCATTTTTATACACCAATAACAACACGATAAGAGTGCAGTTACTTGATGTGCTTGAAATCTTTCTCTCTCTCTCTCTTTCGCTCTATGTTCACATCATTCAACAACAACGTGGATTGAAGAGCAATACCTTTCCTTTCTGCTGTGTATGTTACACTCATTCGATTTGGAAGTAGACCAATGATGAATACCTATACATTCACAATAATCGATTGATCTCTTTTTCTATGAAAATGATCCCTGTACGTCGGAAATTTCCCAGGCTATTCTTTGGCCCACGCTGCAATAGACACATTAAATTTCTTGCGTTCCTTCCACGTAGGCAGTATTTGTTTTTTCTTTTAAATATTTTGGAATGTTTTAGAAAGTACATAAAATACATATGTATGTTTTCCCCCATTTCAGAGTGCAATATGACAACTGCCCGAATCGTTGGACTTTTCATCCTGCCGCTCTGGTAAAAGTCGTTTCATTTCGTGTTGGCGATTTGGTTACAATAATTACCGATGCTGGCAAAGTGCAACAGTTACAAAAAGGTCATGGTGAATGGATTGAGCTGATGAGATATGTAAGTTTCCTACTCGCATATATTACGTATTCTATACGCATTTACACATTTTCTACTTTTTTAGGCTTTAGGTAAACATTGTAAAGTGGTGAAAGTCTACTCGGACGGTGATTTACGCATACAACAATTAGATGATGGTTTTGAATGGACTCTCAATCCAAAGTGTGTTAAATTGGAACGTTCACCACTAGCCACAGCAGCTGAACGTTCGAATAGCATGATGGATCTAAGTCATCGACGTACCGATCATGTGATGACTCCGTTGTCAGGTCTCTCAGGCACTTCGGTAGCAGATAAATTGGTACGTGAAGCAGCGCAAGGTCACTTGGACTTTGTTAAGCAGTATCTGGACGCACATCAAGGGCAGGTAGATGTGATGAGTGGCGGGAAGGCGTGCATACAGGTGGCGGCCCATCAGGGATACGTTGAATTGGTTAAATATTTAATTGGAAAGGGTGCCAATGTCAATGTGGTAGATAAGGAAGGTGATTCAGCGCTGCACTATGCTGCATTCGGAAATCAACCTGAAACAATGCGCATTCTGTTGCAAAGCGGAGCGGATATCAATTTCCTTAATTCGAGTCACTGTTCAGCGTTGCATATATGCGCACACAAGAAGACACCACATTGTGTGCGTGAACTGTTGCAGTTTGGTGCTGACATTAACATACAAGATTCATATGGAGATACCGCTCTGCATGATGCCATCGGCAAAGAGAACACCGAGGTGGTGGAACTGTTGTGCAATGCACCTAATCTCGATTTCACCGTAAAGAACAATCGTGGCTTCAATGTGCTACATCATGCCTCGCTCAAAGGCAATGTTGTGGCAGCGCGTCGCATACTGCAGTTGGCGCGGCAGCTAGTCAATGTAAAGAAGGATGATGGCTTTGCGGCACTACATTTGGCGGCACTCAACGGTCATGCGCATGTTGTTGAGACTCTGGTCACAGAGGGTCAAGCTGAGATTGATATACGCAACAATCGTCGCCAGACACCGTTTCTGTTGGCTGTATCGCAAGGTCATGCGGGCGCCATAGAAAAACTAGTGAATTTGGGTTGCGATATTGCGGCACGCGATGAGGATGGCGATAATGCGATGCATTTGTGCGTCATCAAGAAAACCAATTTACAGCAAGCGACCGAGCCGACAGCAGAGGACGCACCCGAAATATACAGCAGCTACGCCAATTTGACATACATGACTGAGGGGCGGTTGATGTATGCTATCCTCTGTTATTTATCGCAACGCGGTTGCCGTATAGAACAAAACAATAAGGGCGCTAATATATTCGAATGGATCAATGATAGAAACGCAAAGCAGCTAATAATGAATTATCAGCGTCCAAGCGTGGGCAACGTTCTTGCAAATTCAATACCAACGGAGGCAGCTAGTACTACTTCTGCTGCGGCGGTTGGAGCTGTGGATGCGGTAGAAAGAAATATTCAAGCATTGAATTTGAACGAAAATGAGGATGGCGGTGGTGCAGCAAGAGCCGCCATTGTCGAGACAGAACCAACAACAAATGCAACAACATCAGCGCAGCCACCGCCACTTCCACCCGTACCAGCACAAAGACATACACCAATTCAACACCTGGAAGCAACTGCAGCTGATGAGTCACCGCATGTAAAAAAACTAAACTCAGATAGGCTTGTGCAAAACGTTTCACCTAATGCAGCAGCCGCAGCATCTGCTATCGCCGACCCACAATATATGCACATGAGTCCTGTCACATCGAACATAGCGGTGGCAGCAACTCGCAAAAAAGCACCTAAACCACCTGTGGCTATCAACAACACGAATGCTAATGATGCCGATGTGGCTTCTTCGTCCAGCAACACATCTACACAATCGGTTGTGTTGCCACAACTCCCTCCCACCATCAACTCTACTACTGCCTTCCACAATGGCCCACAAGAGTGCATCGTATGCGATGAAGTGTTACAACTTATTAAATTCGAGCCCTGCCAGCATCAGATTTCGTGCGAAGAGTGCGGGATGCGAATGAAAAAATGTCTGCGCTGTGGGGTGCACATCGAACGACGTATCGCCGCAAATGGACGTGTCATTACAAGCACTGACCAAACTCGCGTACCATCCGCTGAACGCATGCGCTATCTGGAGAACAAAATACAAGAGTACGAGGAATCACACTATTGCAGCATTTGCATGGAACGAACACGTGACGTGGCCTTCTTATGCGGACATGGCGCTTGCTCTCGTTGCGCTGAAACACTGCGCACATGTCACATGTGTCGCAAAACGATTCTAAAGAAAATTAATCTATATTGAAATGATGGTTGGTTAGTGTTCGCTCTATCGATTGATTCGCTTGTAAATATCTCAAAAATTAATTAAATTGAAGTATCAAAAAAAAAAAAAAGAGAAAATGGAAATAATATCAATGACGAATTACTTATTATTATTAATATTAGAAACGAAAAAGAAGATTTTGTTCGTAAAATTATTTTATTTGCAATATTGTGAGAATCCCCATGAAGTATCTCTGGGCTTAAATTTGTACTATACATTTATCCAATCATTATTTTCGAAAAAAAACACGGTTGTTGAACAAAAATATGGTTTCCGTCAACAAACTATGGTCACGATGATAATAAAAATTACTCTATTCTTTTGGTCTCTAAGTATAGTATAGCTAGCTCATCCCGTTTATCATAAAAGATAAGAAAATTAATGAAAACGTCAATCTTAAAAATAAAGTTAATTTTTCTTTAATGCGACTTTAATCAGAAATATTATGTTATCGCTTTACTAATGAAAGATCAGGCACGTATATATACGAGTATTTATGGCAAACCATTATTAGTTGAAAAACAAATATTTTATTTTGTGCTGAAATACATTTCTACTAAAAATAAGCTATGCATGTTCACGACAAGAAAATGCAAGATTGACCTAAATTAATGATCATGTAACATTTAAAAAAAATTACATCTACATAGTCGCATTTCAAGTAGTATATAAAATAAAAAGAACAAAACTCGGACATTTAATTATATTCAATTAAAACAAAACGCAATTTTACTTATGTGAAGAATACTAGCGCAGTTCAAACGAATTGACCTTCCGCATCCTAGTATATTCATTTACAAAATACCAGAATAACCTAAGGCTGTTTTCATTTTTATTTCATTTCCCCTTCTTCACCTCCTCATTAACCCGCTAATACCAAAATACATATACAAGATAATTTAAACACACATTTTCTTTAATTTATAAATTAGTTATTATTTATGTAAACGCCTTATGACATACTTCGAATTTCATACATAATTTATTTTTATTTAATAATTTTAATACTGTTAAAAATTTCGATTGTCTAAATAAATGCATTTTTAGCAGGTTCATTTATTTAAAAAAAAAAAAACTTTTAATAAAACGAACATATTTATAAATGCACTTAAATGTTTTTCATTCATTTAAAAAATAAATAAAAATAAAAAATTTAACTACATACCTGCATATTCATTCTTTTTCAGAGCAAAAAGCATGAGATTTATAGCACGTTTCATTTAAATTGGTTTCTTATCCATTTAGTGAACTAGAATGTGCTGTATTACAATAATATTAATGATACGCATGCAATGCCTCCTAACCTGCTGGCACTGAAGGTCTAAGTGACTTCAACTGCGAAGTAAAGCTCTCCAAAACATTTGTTCTTTAAATATGACTTGTAATTTTCTGATTTGTCTGCTTTTAAAAGAGGAAACTGTCAAAAATGATGGCAAAAGGAAGAATACTCCTTTCGTCTCACTCCCTCTTTCCCACACATTTTGACAGTCTCCAGAAACAATTTTATTCGTCGAAAAGCAGACTTTGATTTTGGTCATAAAGCGTTATGAATTCCAATTATACATTTTATTTTTCAAAAGTTTTGTCTTATTCATAGATTAATTAATCTATGGTCTTATTATTAGATAATTTTCTTTTATTGGTTGTTTGGTGTGGGACTTTGAAGTGCTAACATGTTACCCGAGGTAGCGGTGGCGGAGCAGTGGGATAACACTATTCTCCACGCAACTATGTACTTGTAGAGTGAGTACCCGAATATGTAACGAGTAATCCTTTTTGACATTTCTAGCACACAGTGTTACGTTTGGAACATAAAATTTTAGGTTAGATTGGGTTTATTGAGGCAAAATGCTACAAATTTCGCAACGAATTACAAATGTTCTTACTAAGATTGCGTTATCCAATTCAAGGATAGCCTCAGGAAATCCAAACTTGAATTCATTGTGTAGTTTTCATACATCTAATTCGTTGAAGTGTGGAAATAAAAGTGCAGCGACAGAGCATGAGAGTGGCGAAAAAACTGGATCGGAAAAACCCACAGCTGCGGATTTAAAACATCAGAAAAACGATAGAACTCAAGCGATACCAGTAGAGACCGCCATCCGATATCTACAAAGTGCAGCATATAAGAAAACATATGGTGAGCAGTTTGTATGGGAACAATATAGGTAAGAAAAAGTGGACAGAAAGTCGTCGCTTATTTTAATATACATATATTTTTCATACAGACGAAATCATAAAGGCCTTTTCCCACCACGAAAAACACGCAAAACGTGTATCCGCAAAGGTTTTGTTTCCACTGGCAATCCTTGTCCCATTTGCCGTGATGAATATTTGGTATTAGATCATCGTAATATTGATTTGTTGCGTCAATTTATATCGCCTCAAACAGGTAAAGTTTTAAGCTACACCAAGACTGGTCTGTGTCAAAAGAAACACTTTGAATTGCTGGTAGCCGTTGAGAGAGCTATGGATTATGGTCTGATCACATTTGATGTACCTTTCCGTGAATACGACTACAGCGAGTATTACGGCGATAAAGCAATAAATAATAAGAAAGCGCAGGCTTAAATCGCATATAAAAGTATTCGATTATCTTAAACTTTAGTTACATAACTTCAACCAAACAGGAAATGGAATGCACTAGTAGTCAGCTTGGGCTTGAAACACCGGACAGCGTCACATTTTTAGTAGTCGGTGGTGGAATTGCCGGAGTTACTTGCGCTGAAACCTTAGCCATCTGTTGCCCTGATGAAAAAATCATGCTGCTAACCGAATCAAATATTATTAAGACAATCGCAAATCTTGAACCTGTGGCACGTTATTTGCAAAAGTTCGATGTGAAAGAGCGTAATGTGTCTATATCGGGTGCTGGCCTTGCAAATTGCATTTTTACCATTGTCGATCAACTTCAGGCAATTGATGCAGAAAATCGGCAAGTGACAACAGTGGGAAATCGTGTAATACATTATCGCTACCTTTGTCTTTGTACTGGTGCCACTCCTCATCTAATTGAAAAAAATAATGAATATGTGTTGGGAATACGTGATACAGATTCAGTTCTTGAGCTGCAACGTCACCTGCAAAAAGCGCAACGCATAGTGCTGGTCGGGAATGGTGGAATTGCTAGTGAATTAGCGCATGAATTGAATAACGTTGAAGTGCATTGGGTGATCAAAGATAATCACATCGCATCTACTTTTGTAGATCCTGGAGCTGCATATTTCTTCCAAAAAAGTTTCGACAGAGCAAAAGGGACAGACACAGCTGTGGTAGGCGCAGTTAAGCGTTTACGCTACGACGAGTTGCAGCTAATGGAAACGAAGGCGAAAGAAGGTGGCGCTGCTCTCGGCCCCGATTGGCATCGTAATTTTGAACTATCAGGTGCAATGACTGCAACTCCCAATGCACCAATTATGTATTATAAAACTCAAGTTAAAAACATTTCCATTGAGAAAGAAAAGCACCAAAATCCTGTTAGCGTAGAACTTTCTTCCGGTCAAAACATCGAATGTGATTTGGTTGTTTCCGCTACAGGTGTGGAACAGCGACGTAATTATAGCTGCTCTAAGTCTTTGGCATTTGCAGCAGATGGCGGCATTTCTGTTAATACAATGATGGAAACCAATATAGATGGGATTTATGCTGCGGGAGACTGCTGCACTACCGCCTGGGAGCCAGCAGATAATTGGTTTCAGATGCGTCTCTGGACTCAAGCCCGACAAATGGGTTCCATGGCTGGTCGTAGCATGGCAGCAGCTCTGCAGGGAGAAACAATATATCAGGATTTCTGTTTTGAACTTTTCGGGCACGTAACCAAACTTTTCAGTTTCTCAGTAGTATTACTGGGTCGTTTTAATGGCCAAGGTTTAGGCACGGATTACGAAGTCTTGTTGCGCAGCACTCCCGGAAAGGAATACATTAAATTTGTACTGCAAAATGGACGTTTATGTGGTGCTATACTCATTGGTAATACAGAATTGGCAGAAACGTGTGAGAATCTTATATTAAATGGTATTGATTTAACACCATTCGGAGATGATATTCTTAACCCGGACATTGACATAGAGGACTACTTCGATTGATCAATTTTACGTGTTTGTGTTTTAGTTATTAATTAAAGTTTATATATTTATTAGCTAATACAAAATTTTTCAATATTTAATATACGGTAATTAAAAAATAAGAAAATCTCTTCGGATTCCATGCCTATTTAGGTTTTGGTCATTTAATTTTGGCTTCGTTTCCTGAAAACAAAAATTATATATTTATTTTTACTCTGCAATAATTAAGGATTTCAAACAAAGATGAACAAGACACTAACCTACATATTTAATTTCATCGAAAGCTTTCCGTGCCTTCTTCAGCTCTTCATTCATTGTGAGCAAATCTTTAACACGTGCGTATTTGCGAGCATCCTTACGCACAAGGAATATTATATCTTCTACTTGTACTCGTCCAGTACGTCCGATTTCCATTGCTTTGTGTGTAGTCTCTGTTATAAACTCAATGACGAGATCTTCCAGCAGATCAACACTTTCCGTATAAGGATTTTTATCATCACCAAACCCATACATCATGCAACGAAGTTCTTTGCTGAATAGTCGCTTTCGTCCGGCTGTTGTTGTGACGAATTGCTCTTCACCCAGTTCATCTTCATCGAACTGGAAATTCGAAATTTCGTTTGTTTTTAAGAAAGTTGGCAAATAAACAAAGAAATACCAAGTTTATAATATTACAAATTGTAAATGCCTTTTGGGGTATAATTCTTATTAATAAAATTAAACGTACTCACATCTTGACTTTCGAAATTTTCGTCTATATTTGGATTAGCTGCCATAATGTGTTAATATTTTGGCAAAAACGTCCTAATCTTCTCGAAATTGCCTCAAATAACTTGGTAAACAAATTGTCTTTCTTTACATAAATGATGGCGATATGCTACTTCGATAGTGGTGAACGATACAAATTATCGATATACGCGTCAACACAGAGTTGCCAAGACTTTTTTTTTAAAGAAAATGCTTTCAACAAATATTAAATACATAGAAAGCGTATGAAGTTGCAAGTTGCGCAATTCTGAACCATTTCAAGTGTTATGACAGCCGACCTGATTTTTTTGGTTTATCCCATTTTAGATACCGCAATTTTCATGCGAATAGAAACGGAAGTTGGTGTATTTTGCCTGTAGACATTTTGGAAAAGGTAAACGCATCCGCAACTTTATTTGATGAAGGCTACCTTGGTCGATGGTCATACGTTGACATCTCGTAAATACTTACTATTTTAGGAACAGACGACAAAACACAATAAATGTATATACAAGATTATAAAGAAGAAAACCAATGTTTTTGGAATATTTTCTTTATTTATTTTTATAAAAAATTGCATTAAAAAAAAAAGTAACTCAATTTTTCCTATAGGCTTCGCTCGCAAATATTAAAAATATAAACAAAGATGCGCACGCATCCACAGTACATTCAAAGTACAAAATGTTTTAAATATTCAATTTCTCGAAAACTACGACATATACGGAAAAATTACTTAATACATTTTTTTTAGGAAATTACTTAAGCTTTGTTTTTGTAGTACGAATTTTTTTGATATCTCCTACGGTTAACCAGTTATTTGTAAAAAACGCTTTTTTTCATCAAAAGGGGGGTTTTTTGGGGGGGTTCCTCTGCAGCCGCAGAGCTGATTTTTGTGATTTTTCCATCTAACATACCCCCACTAACAATTACTGAAGAAAAATTTCATATAAGATTTATAATGAACTTTTGGTGGGGTTTTTTACTTTATTGACCGCATTAACGGGAAAATTTCTGAAAAAATTACAAAATTTCAATTTTATCTTAAAGCTCTGTAGATTTTCTAGATTTACAGAACTTTGGGTAGCGCTCTCACAGTCTCACAGCTCTCACTAGTAAACTATTCACATATATGAATATATGTAAAAGTGGTAGTAGTGCCCACTTATATGAATGCATAACAGCTATGTGAGAACGTAAGAGTAAGAGCGAAGAGCAGCTGAGAGTTTTTCCACACATTTACTGAGTGAGCTTTCTTAATTTGTACAAAAATTATAAATTTACTCTCACAACGAAAACTGTTAGTCTACTCTCTCATATATTGTATTGCACATATGTACAAATAGTGTAAGAGCGCTTGCATGTGGGAGTGTGTGTGTGTGTGAGAGAGAGTAAGTGTTAATTAAAGAAAACTACTTCACTCATTTACAGAACTTTCAAAAATCTACAGAGCTTTAAGATAAAATTGAAATTTTGTAATTTTTTTTAGAAATTTTCCCGTTAATGCGGGCAGTAAAGTAAAAAACCCCACCAAAAGTTCATTATAAATCTTATATGAAATTTTTTTTCAGTAATTGTTAGTGGGGGTATGTTAGATGGAAAAATCACAAAAATCAGCTCTGGGGCTGCAGAGGAACCCCCCCAAAAAACCCCCATTTTGATGAAAAAAAGCGTTTTTTACAAATAACTGGTTAACCGTAGGAGATATCAAAAAAATTCGTACTACAAAAACAAAGCTTAAGTAATTTCCTAAAAAAAATGTATTAAGTAATTTTTCCGTATATGTCGTAGTTTTCGAGAAATTCAATATTTAAAACATTGCAAACTTTGTACTTTGGATGTACTGTGGATGCGCGCGCATCTTTGTTTATTTGAAGTTTTGCGCGCGGAGCCAATAGGAAAAATTAAATTACTCGAAAACCAAATAAACTTGGAAGAAAAATCAAAATGGGTTTTGAAGGAGATATAAAGTACAATATTCTCTGTAAATAATCCCATTTAATATATAAAATATTGATTTATTAAGTAAATACTTACTTTTCATCTCATCAAACTCAACAAACAGAAAACAGCTTATTTTGTGAAATGTTAATTAGCGTAGCAGCAAAGAAATCTAAATTCAACAGACTTCTATGTTACGTTACATTTTGTTAAGTTTCTATAATCAGATACTTACTTGCATCTAGATCATTTTAAATTCGAAAATGAAATGGATTTACTTTTATTATAAGATTATCTAGTCATTAATCGAAGGGTTTGAAAAATATACACATTTAAAAAAATGGGCAACTGTCAAAGTTAACATTTAAATTTTCACGAAAAAAATGCTGTAAAAAAAAAGTTTTCCTTCGATCAATCTCAAGATTATTATGTATTGAAAAAAGATATAAATTTTGAAAATAATTGGTTTAGAAGTTGTTGAATAAACGTGGTCACCGATTTCAATAACAACGTTTTGGGAAAAACGCGTTTAAAGTTTAAACTAACTTTAATGTCAAGAAGAAATTTTTTTGGAAATAAAGAAGGCAAAAATCAACTTAAAAATTTGTAGACATATTTTTGAAAACATATACTTTAAGAAAATACAAAAAAAGTCGATTTTTTAAAAGTTATAACTGGAGGTGCCCCTTAAAAACTTTCTAAATCGAACAAAAACATTTATTACATATTAAAAAATATTTATTATTAAAAAAATATGCATGCAGCATTTGATTAAGATTAAATATCGTTATTATTCCGTCGTCATTTTTACATCCTGCGGATCGACAATACCACTATCAGTAAGAATGTGTTGCAGGCTTTTCTCTGAAACAATTGACTTTGCTCCATTTATAACGCAAATATTGGTTTTACAATGCTTGAAATTGCATTCTCCAGAAAATGATGAATTTGTAAAGCATGCATACCTAAAAGAAATACAATTTAATTTTGAACAATCGCTTTTTTTTCAATACTCACTGGTTAAGATCATTTAATTCCTTAAGAACTAAATTCTTGACTTCCGTTTCTGCTATATTGATAGAATCTATAAGTATACCGCATTTTTGCGAGTCACAAATGTTGGTTCTCTTAAAGTTCACTTTCGTATCGCTTGCACTCACATCCAAGCCAATCATGCAGTTTTTTATGGTAGTATTATTGAGTGTTAATCTTGCTTCTGAATTTAAAATGATACCTGCTGCGAAATTCTCAACGATGCAATTCTCTAGAATTATTTCTGCACTACCAGAACACACGATACCCTCTTGTGTGCTGGATTTACCATCACCAATAAGATGGCAATTTTTCAGATAGACCCTGCCATTTTTCACCAAAATCCCTGAACGTATATTCTGACAATCCAGTATGAGGTTTTCTAAATTAAAATCACCATCAAAAAGCAGCATGATACTATCATCGTCGGCCGATGTAATGATTGTATTTTGTGTGGAAAATGGGTCTAAGCTATCGGCCGTAATTTTTCTGTTGATGATTCCAGATATATTGCCATTATCATTAAGATACTCAAGAAATTTAATAGTGTGTCGCCCAGGGGATAGGAAGATACTATCGGAAGCATTGCAAACGCTTAAAACATCCTGAAAGAATTATTTTATTTTAAAAATTTTAGCGAAGACATAAAAGTGTCAAATTATGCAAACGTAACGTAATGTATCGTAGAGTTAGCTACAAGGTCCAATCATAATGGACGTAAAGTAACGTAACGTTTTTAAATGCCATCAAAGGAGATGGAACGTGATGAAATGTAATATCAATTATAGCAGAAGGCACGAAAAGGGCAAAAAGTTCTGTTTATTACACAAAGGATCATGTTCTCGCACAAGCTCGATAAGCGCTTCCATCCATTCTAACCTTATATGTCAGCCGATTCACAAGGCAGAACCTTTACGTTTCCTTCACGTTACGTTAACACGGCAACACAAAGCTCTATCTTCGATAGATATCTACGTTACGTTATGATACGTTTGCTTAATTAAGGCTTTACACTTCAAACACATGAGAATAAATCTGAGAGATTGTTTCAAATATTCATAAAAAATTTATACTCTCAATAATTTTAAGTGTTATGTTTTCTACCAACCTGAAGTGACGGGTACATCTGCATTAGACAATTCCTCGGAACACGCTGTTGAACAAGATGCAACAACTCCATTTGACGCTCCAAAGTGCAAGGCATCATTACAGCATAATAAATGCGTTCTGATACTTTTTCCTGCAATTGCCCATGTATGCTTATATTATTTTTAGCATCTTTTAAATATTTTTCATCATCAAATTTAATCTCTTCGTATATTCGACGCATTTCCGGATTTTCCAAAATTTCAATTTCACTTCGAATCATTGCTAAACGCAAATGCAACCGCATTAAATCTGTTATTTGCGATTTGTCCAAAGAGTTGTCAAGATCTTCGTCATCACTTAGTCCCAATTCCAAATATTCACGACGCTGTTGAATATATTTCGCTTCAGTTAATAATGTGCGAATATGTGTTGCCAGAGCGCGTTTAATGCTTCGTTTACGCAAATCATAACAGAAACGTATACGCGATTCCAAATGTTTTTCCACCCAATTGAGATCATCATCGTTATCATAATCCCACGGCATCCAAACGTGAGTGTAGAAGAAACGTAAACGATCTAAACAATCAGCAGTGCGTTCAACATTTAATTCTGTATTCTCTTGACTTTGTGTGGGCCACAAGTCTTGAAGAGAAACTTCATGCTTTTCAGGTAGATGGACATCTTTGTCTTGAACAGCTTCAACAACGAAAACAGCTTTCAATTCTTTGAAGAGAACTTGCTCCACAACTCCAAAAACGACCGTGGGGAAACGTAAATGCAATTCTTCACAGATAACACGAGGGATTTTCCAAAGAGCTTGCCAGCCTACGAAAGGAAAGCTTATAGAATTTAAGTTGTGTTAGAAGGAATTAATATTTTTTGTCTACCTGCCGGTTCGATTTGTAGCTCTATGTAATACGACCACTCCACACGCACTTGTGAGGAAGGAATCACTTGGTCCTTCCACGACAAAACATTCATTGACTCCTCTAGTCGATCGAGCAAACATTTATCGAATTCATACACTTCCATTTTCAACACAATTCTGATATATATAAAAAAAAAAAGGAAAACACCACAAACACTTTTTGCAGATCACAAATCAAAATCTCAACTGAAATATGAACAAAATATTGCCAACCTAACAACAAAGAAATATTCATATTTGTAGTTATCGATATATTTTGGGAAAGTTAACATGTGATCAGAGGTGCATTGAAAGGGAACGTTGTTCATGTCGACTTAAATTCCCCAACAAAATCAAAAATACTCGGTAGACTTTTAAAAAGAGGATTGCAACTACGGTTGGACTAACATGTTGCCGGTCAATCAAAAAATTTTTTTCGCCCAACGCCAAACGAATTTGAGTTTCGAAATACATTTTAAGTCAATTTTTATTATTATATTAAATATATTTTTATTTAATTCTATTGTGAGTAAAACTACAATGCAAGCAATATTGATAAGTGTTGCTATTAAAGTAGATTTATTTAAATTTACTTTCATTTGTCATAAAAAGTTTACTATTTTGCTGGTCAAATGTTACTCCACTCTGGTCAAATGTTACTTCACTCGCTCTCAATTTTTCATTTTCTGGTAAATAAAAAAGAAAAACAATAATAACTTGTGCCCATGGCTGTCAGCACAACAACACACTTACTAGTCTTGGTGTTAATCAATGAAAAATTTTAAATTTTTGTTGTCCATAAAGCAGATGCGAAAAAGAACTTTTCATTCAGTATAGAAGCATGACTCCATCTGTTGTTCACATTTTCATTTTTAGACTGAATAAATTACCTGAATGCCTGTCGGAAAGAGAAAGGTTGAAAAAATAGGTAGTTAGAAAAGGCAGGCGAGTTTCTATCTCTTTCTTACTACCTCTATCTTTCAGACAGGCGCTCATGCCTGCGCCCGTGGGAGCAGCCACTTAGATATAAGGGAGATATTTTCCTTAAATGTGCAACACTGGTGTGGCGATTTATACTGAAATAATCAAATTTGTGTGATCACTAGGCACTTTGTTTTGTTTACAATCAGTGAAAGGGGTAAAGCTCCATTAATGGATAAGATTTAAAAAGTCGTGAAGTAACATATCGAAACTACTATACAACATTACAATTCTTAAGTGCACAATAAAAACTTAGTCTAAGGTTATTGTAAATAATGGGTAACGAAGAATGGATGACATCATTGCCGGACCAAGTGCGCAATATATCAGTGATTAACCTTGCTATTCCGGGTGAGTGGTGAAGCTGTGGCTGAAAGTTGAAGGGGGCAAAGATGAGATCACGACCACTTTAAATATTTATGATTTCTCTCAGGTTCACACAATTCAATGTCGTACGGAATCAAATCAGGGTCATCAATTGCGCCAGATGCTAATGCAACAACTAGACGGTTAAATTGGATTTTTCCTTGTTTTGTACGTCGTTGGGCTAAGACTCAATCAGCCATTCTGCTAGAACAGCTAGAGCTAGGAGTGCGTTATTTTGATTTACGAGTTTGCCAAAAAGATGATAAATTTTACTATGCCCATGGACTTTTTTCTATGGAAGTGTTTGAACCGCTGGAACAGTTAAAAGAATTTTTACGTGCTCATCTTGGTGAAATTGTAATACTTGATTTTCAGCATTTCTATGCGATGAAAGTAACACATCACTTGCAATTACATACGCAACTCATAGAAGCGTTTGGTTCTCTTTTGTATATGACAACTGATGGCTCTCTCGAAGAATGTACGCTTAATCGCTGCAAGGACCTAGGCAAACAGGTCTTAATCATATACCGACGTTGCCCACTACAAATTCCCAAAGAGTTTTGGCCTAGTTATGCATGGCCAACACCATGGCCTAATGTTGCTTCTTCCAAAAAATTACAGGAATTTCTACAAGATGCTTTACTCTCGCGTAGAGCATCACAAGGTTATGTCTCACAATGTGTTTTGACTCCTACGGGGCGTTATATTGCTTTGAGGTAAATAGAAATTGGTTTAAGTTCATATGCTTAACGTTTTTAACCTTTTGCAGATTTCTTTCATCTTTACGAAAAACTGCAAAGAAAGTAGACAAGAATTTACATCCGTGGATAACGTGTCAATGTCCTGGACCTTTTTATGATAGTGAGACACCAAAAGTAAATGTTTTCATTGCCGATTTTGTTAATTTAAAAGAAGGACAATTTTGTAATTGGGTAATTTCGTTAAACTCAAAGCTTTGTGATTGCAAACGAGTCATGGGTGATAGCATTTTAGAAAATGAGAATATGGTGTAGCATATATGTATGAATTTATAGGTAATCGACTTGCTAGCTGTACAATGATATTTTTATTATCAAAGCTTTTAGCTAAAATATATGTGTTTCAAATACTCAAGGTTTCGGGATGTAATGCACTATTGCATTTCTATATGAATTGAAACCTATACTTATCTTATGACAGCGCTATTATATATATAATATATATTTATAAACGCAACTATACGTAACTATGTATATTGCTTAGTGGAATGCATCGGCATTTATGTATTTTAATGTATTGTGTAGCATTTCACATTGGCAACACTTGTTGCCGAATAGGCAAAATTGTTGCTGGTTCTCATAAAATGAAGAAAAATTAATGAAAGAGCGAGATTGGCGACAACTTTGCACTACAACAAACCAGTGTGGCATGCGAAACACTAACCGCACTTTTTCATATTTTCTTTTTTTTGTTATTATTTGTCCCCCCAACAATTGTTACCAATGTGATGTGTGGCTTTTATATATTAATTTTGTCCCATATGCCAATTTTTGGGAATTTAAAAATGAAGCCACCCTTTTCGCTGATCTATTGCTTTTGGTTTCCGAGAAAATGAATGTTTACTTTATACATATTTACTGAAAATTGGTGGATGGGACAAAACAATAAATAACCAATAATTTATGAATATACTTTCATGCTTTCTTTTAGATTTTGTTATTAATAGCATCGCTTTTTTTTATATTCCTTGACATTTGACAAAACGACTATCGTTGAAATTTATATAGAAAAAAAAAAAAAACAAACAATTACACCAAAAGCAAATTTTCAACGATAATCGCTTTGCCACGTTATAAACGAAGGAGGAAAGACAAAATTTTTATTAGTTGATAATTTTGTATTTGCCATTTATATTGTAATACGCTTATTTATCAAGTTAAAAGTATGTAGATAATCTGCAAATGAATTTACAATAATCTTTTGTAAAATTTTGTAATTATTTATTTTTATTATAAGCGATACCAAAAAAGGAAACTAAAATATGCATTCCTTCAAAATAATATATATTACTTGGAAAAGGTTAATTGTTATTTATTGTTTTTCGCTTTCATAAAAATGATTGAAAAGCTTAAAAATTATTTTTATTTTTAATATAAAAGTTCTTTATAGGCGTCACATCTTTTGTTTCATTGATAAAAAAAAAATTACTCTAATTGGGTAAACGCAAATCTTGCATACAAGGTCAGTAGTAAATGACAAAGAAACACAATACAATAAAAAATTAAACTACATACATGCTTAAAGTACTTATATATAAAGAAAAGTAGATTAATCTACTAGAAAGCGTACCGATTTCGGTGTTTTTGATGGTGATGTTTCCGTACTGTCAATCAAAGTGCTACCCTCCAAACAAGAGTGCATATTTTGTAGTATACCGTCGAGTTGTTGTATTGTATCGCGTATGGTTTTCTGTACTCTAATATTTTCATGTTCCTCACAACTACGTTTGCAAAGTCTCTTCAGTCGAAATACCGAACGTTGCATATCGTGAACATGCACCGCAGCTAGAGCGGCAAAACGTTGTTCCACATTACTCGTAGGTGAAGAGGGAGAAGAAGATATCTCTGGCGGTGACTTTGTATTGGCAACGCTTGGAGATGCTTCAACATCGTAAGTGAGCATCTTTTTTGCTTGGCGATTAGGCGTTTGTGTGGAATTAAGAATAGCTGATTTTGTTAAATTCTGAGTTGTTTTTGGTGAGTTTTTAGATTTTCCAGAAGACGATGAAAAAGAAAATAATTTTGGTATTTTTCGAAATGGTTGCTTTAGCAAAATATCTTTAACAATGCTGAGATTAAGCGAGATGCGACTTGAATTAAGAGACTCATTTAGAGATTCATTTAATTCTGTGTCCAGTCGTTGCCATTCTATATCTACACTATTAAAAAGATTCTCAGCCTTTAGATCTTCGCGCTCGCGAACTATTTCCAACCAAACCCCAAGCCTAGCCGTCGGCCATTCAGCCTTTTTTTCATGCTCTTTATCAAGAATTAATACAACAGTACGAAAAATACCAAATTCGTCAAGCACTTTTGACTGACGAAATTCGAGTTTTAAGCCCAAACTGCGACAACGTTGAGTCGCTTCTTTTACCTGCGGTAAGGTAAGAAAAGATTTAATTTTTCCTTTTCCTAGTCTCACTAAACGCTTACCATGAGTTGTGTTTTATGTAGGCTCTCCTCGCTGGGATTATGCATTATTCGATGAATATCCTCGAGTAATGTTGATTTGAATGAAGGGGTGTATGTTAGTGCCTCATCCATCTCAGTGCGCTTTGTAGCCGTTTCTTCGTCAAGAACTTTGCGTTCAGTTTCCAAAATTTCGCGATTGCATTTGAATTTAAGTTGTTCCAATTCTAACTGCTGTAAACGTTCATTGAAATCGCGTTCGTTCTCAACACGCTCAGATTCGATTCTCGACAACGCTACATGTTTCTCTTCCTCCAATTCTCGGCGCAGTTTCTCCTCTTGTTTATGCAAAATTTCCTGATGTGCCAATTGAAAATCGACTATCTGTAATACGAAAATAAATTATTAATTGATAAATCAAGGAATAAATTCAAATTAGTACTTTATTTTTGCCACGCTGTGGACAGAATGGATTCGAGATGCGAAAATAATGTGAACCTCCAATAACTAAACGATCACCGTGAAACATCTGCTGCCTGCTATGCACCAGTTCACCATTGAGATAGGTTTCGAAATCCTCATTTGTGTTCGGAGTCAAGTAAAGCTTATCATTTTCATTTTCGATTATACTTTTAGCAATAAAAGAAGAAAAAAAAAAAACATATTGATACATATTTCTGAATTTCTCAACTTTTTAGGTTTAAAAAATAAATTCTAATAATCCTTTACCAGTGATGATAGCCAACCAATGGTCCCTCGAGCACAATATCCGGCTGACTGCAATACGCTGACGTCCGAGTTCGTCCAATTTTAACTGTACCACGGGGTAATAAGTAGAAGAGAGTTCCGCTCAATATGGGGTCTACTGTTAAATTCACCAGACACGCTTGTTTTTGTTCCGCCGATATTTCTAAAGCAAGTCCTTTACGTTTCAAAAAGCGTAATTCGTGTTTTCGCTGATCTTCGGCTTCTTTCAAACGTTCCATCCATGATTTTTGCGCTCGTACTAGTTCTCTCTCTCGCTCAGCCAATTGCTGTCGCAAAGCTTCGACTTCTGCTTCATCCACTGATGTTTCTATGATAATTTTTCTAGGTGTTGGATTGCTATTCTCGGATAGACGTCGCTGTCTTTCGTATTCATTACGCAATGATTTCAAACGATCAACTTCGGCACGTAGTTCACGTATAATTTTGTCATGTGGCGATTCGTTTACTTTCACACGATTTACAATAGTTCTTGCCTGGCATGCATAACGTAATGTGGATAGAGTTTCGTCTATATGGTCACTGGCTGGTGATATTGTTGCAAGCATCACCGTTTTCGAATTCCCACCAAGACTTTCCTATTAGAAAATAATAAAAGAAAAAAAACAGAAAGGAAAATTTTAAAATAACATAAGTAGTAAAACATAAATTGTTTATGAAAAGGCAAGTATCCGAAAATATTTTTTTTTTGCAGGAGATGAATTATGAAATTCACCGCTAATTGGCTCTTTTTAGTTAAAAATGAACTCAAATTCATCGGTAAATTGCATTCGACGATTAATTGACCTTCGCTTAATTGCGTTTAACGTTTCATTGCGCCAGAAATTCAATGATTTCAGCTCAAAAACTACTCAAATTTGTTGGTTAATTGATTTTCGATTAATTGCGATTCCTGTTGCTCTATAAATTTTATATTTTTACTTCAAAATGTACTCAAATTCCTTCAATTGCATTTCCCGGTTAAATTTATGTACCTAGTGTCATGCTTCGGTGCTGAAGAATTTGGTTTAGAAAAACAACTACGTATTCACATTATAATTCTCTGAAATTCATAATTTTGCAAATATTATTATCTTAAAGCATATATAAACATTAATGTGCATCAATATTTATATATTATAGTAATATAAAAAGTATCATCAAATTAATTCTTGTAATCTCCCACTGATAATATTTTAAATCTTGAGAGCAAGTATAATATTTTTTGTACTTAATATTAACAAAATATATTGGAAAAAACCAAAACAAATAATAATTATTACTCAGTAAGAGGCAATTGAGAAACAGTGTCCTCTCTTGACGTAAGAAACATAATTCTCTATAAATCTCTTAACTTTTCTTACTTGGCATCCGAAGACAACATTACGTACCATGTTATGAAGACGGTCGTCATAGGCATGAGTTGTTGTTGCTTCAATCTAAAACGAATGTTTAAAAGAGAGAGAGAGAGAGAGCGGGAGAGTAAAATATGACCAACACGGTCACTAAATGATTTGCCTTTCGATGCCGAATCAAGAGATCAAACCAGTGTTGCTTTGAGAAATTATTCGTAATAATGTACTTTTAAGAGGAAAATAGTACACTTTTGGTGAAAAACACAGGATAATGGAAAGAAAACTGTTTTAATGGCAACACTTATCACTATTACTAGCATTTATACTTTGGTCGCAATAAAATTAAAAAAAAATTTATGAAATCTAATGAACTGGTATAAATAAAAAAGATCGAAATATACTAAAAGTATGTAAAAAGCGTACTAGTAACGAGGGATCGAAAGACCATCTGCATGAGGCTGCTCACACAGACGCAAGCAAGGAGATGCGCCGAAAATTCAAAAATAAAAATCGGCGCATTGATGAATGTTTCATGTTCATATTGTTCCGATTTTACCACTTTCCCTCATAATTTTTAAGAAGTTGAATAGACAACAAAGTGACAAAATTCCCATTCCAGCGTCCTTTTTTGATTAGAAAAAGTCCATCATGATTGCATTCATGTGAGCACGACCGTCTTGCCCATGACGTTCATGCTTGCGCTCTTGTGAACAGCCACCATAACATGCTTTGGTCGGAGAGTTGAAAAATCAAAGACAGCATAATATGTGATGTGACTGATGATCATTTGACCGTCTGCATAACATCGCCCTACGAAGTAGAAAAAATAGACCAACTTTTTTTTCGAGAACTATTTCAGGTGACAATTGACAACTCGTTAAGTAATAATGTGAAAGTTTAGCATTGAAGCGAAAATGTTCCAACTTTTCTTCAATACAGAATATATAGAAGAAATTGGTAGTAGGTACTTATAATTTTTCTGTAGATGGTGATAACCTCTTAGTATGTGTCATGTACGATGTGAGTAAAGAGAGTGAGAAAAGCAACAATTTCGATATACTCACCCACAAAGCAATTTCACAAATCGGGGTATTCCCTAAAAACTATAGTTAATTGATATTTGAAGAAAAAAATAAAAATTTGATTTCGATTCATGGCTTCAAAACCACTTTGAAATACGATGATGCCAAATCAATATTTGCATTATCTATAAAATTAAATAATTTATAGTTAATGTAGAAAAAATAAATAAATACATAAAAAACACTCATGCATACAATATATTTAACAACAATTAGAAGGTCTTGTTACAATTTGTAATCAATTCAGATTAAAAAAAAAAACAGAGCAATGATAATAAATGTTAGATTCACATGATTATTACATAGTTGAAAAAATAAAAAAATGAACCAAAAAAAAAAATAAATAAATAAACCAAAACAAATAATAATAAATACCTACATATACATACATACATATGTACATAAAATTTTAATTGCTTCGAAATATTTTAACCTCGAAAGATAATTTTTTGTTTTTTTTTTCAACAATATATTAGATAGAAAACTAACTGAAGTATTATTGAAAAATTTGAATCAATAACTAAGTGCTTAAATAAAAACTAATTGCAATCTATTTGAATTGGAGTATAATTATCAAATAACATCGAATTGCAAGTGAGGGAGTATGCATATATCTACAAGTCTACAGATATATGTATATGGCTGTGGAAAACGCACTACTAAAATAAATGTATCTCGAACGATATTTTAGATGATATAAACTAGGTCTTCTTGCCCGTTCTTCGCTTCACTACCCCGTATGAAGCACGTACACCATTACTATATTCTATACACGATACTATCATGCATACCATTCACCAACCAAGCAACCAACCACACCTTCATATTTATACGCGGTGAGACGCATGCTCTCTCCATCGCTTTTTTACTCTCTTTTCTGTTTGTGTTTTATGAGAGTGACAAAGAGCAAAGAGAAACGAATGAGATAAGCGCTAAAATAACGATGGAATACATACATACACATATAAATATATTGCAAAAGCACGAGACAACACAACGTACAGCTGAAGTAAAGGCAGCGCAAACAAATGAAACAAAAACAACAATAATAAAACAACAACAACAACTCTAAATATACAATAAAATAACAGGCAACAACAAAATGTTGAAAAAGAAAACAACAAAATATGGAAAAATAACAGCCACAAAAACAGCAAAAAGAAATCAAGAAAACTGCAAGCAAAACGACAAGTTAATTTCAGTTTCATACGAGACATCAAAGAATACAGAATACTGAGAATAATTTAACGCGCTTCATTTTTTACTATTCCTTTGAATAATTTTCATTCGATTTGAAATAGAAGACGACGAAAATTAACTTAAATCTATGCAAATAAACAATTGTGCAGATTAAATATAAACTTAACAAATACAAAAAATAATAATAAAAAAAAAAAGACACGCAAAGTGAATAAAAAACTGAACGTAAAACAAATTGCATTTACAGAAGTCAATGAACGCACAGCGAACGCGGTGGTATTTAAACGAGTTCTCCTTACGACAGAAAAAAAAACGAGTTGCTATTTACCAGTGGGCGAACAAAAAGACGGCCTCGCTTGCATTATTACACAGACACACTCACACCTCGCTCACCTCACTAAATCCACAAAATATTCAAACAACGGTAAAGAGGAAAGGCGTATACGTCATTGCTACATGTAATATTAATATAATTACCCCACCATAGTGTTCTCAACACATTCAAGTAGAACATCAACAATTTGGCGGGAGAAAAGCAAAGACGAAAATAACAACTTTCAACGCCATCGTTAAAGTAATTGGCACTTGTGCAAACGTCGGTCCAAGTAGTAAAAAAAAAAAAAAAAAACAACAACAACAACGAAGAAATTAAAAACTATAGCCATGGACGTTTGGGGCGTATTTGTTGGTGATTCGACCATGTCTTATGGTGGATCAATGCGTAGCACATTCTATCGTGACTATGAACAGTTTCCTTATGGAACGCTCGAACAAAATAATGTACCAAATCCGAAGGATCCATACAGCAAAGTACAAGGTAAGTTGAAAAGAGAGAAGAATAGAAAAAAAGAGAAAAGAATAGAAAATATTAAAATAAACTCAACCATAAAAAGTTGAAAGGAAATCCTTTTTCGGTTTAAAGACAAAAAGAAAAAAAAACAGAAGAAAAGAAATACAAAGAAGAAAAGCAAAAAAAAAAAGCTTAAGTTGGCAAATGCAAGAAGTATGGAGGGAAAAAAACCATTATGCATACATACACGCCAAACAGAAATGCGTATAAAAAATATAAATTTGTGTAGAAGTGTGCGTGTAAATAGTATTTTTTTTTTTTTTTTTTTTTGTAAATAAATTATAAGAATATGAGTACATTTTCTGAAACGACGCAATTGGACATTCCAAAAAAATTTATTTTAATACATTAGCATTTAAAAATGCAAAAAATATATGTACGTATGTCTGTACATATTTGTTTTTGTATATCTGTATATGAAATCAAGTTATCCACACTGACGAGTCACATGTAGATTTTATTTTTACTACGTTGGCGTAAAATTTCACTTGTGATAAACAATGAAAAAGTTATAAATAAAAACCAACGTAAAAAAACAAGGAGAATAACAAAAGCTCTGACAACAGAAAGTAGCTAAAAGTAGGTATTTTAATTTACGACATGTTGCAGTAACAACATTTCAGTTAAAAAAAATTTTAACTTTCATAAAAGCTTCTTAAGAGTTGGGAAAATATACGAACAAATTTTAAAGACGAAATAAAAAATATCAATATAGAAAACTATACCGGGTTCAAAAGAGTTGAGACTGTCCTGCCCGGCTTATGTGTGAAGTTTGAGGTTAAAATGAGACTGAAAATTAGAGGTAGTCAATGTTCTATAACACAGTACAACAGCAATTTTGCCCACGACGATGGATTAATAATAGAGGGCACTGTATGATCAATTGTTTCGACAACACATATTTCTAAGTTATAAACTTTCTTTACGGGGAGTTCAAGGTCATGCTGGAGTGGTGAGTGGTGATGAGAATCAGTAAAAAAAAACTTTATTGTTCCGTATGAAAACGTTGACAAGTTAAAGATTTTTTGTTTCTTTATATTTTTGAAGGTTTTTTGGTACAAATATCTCCACAAAATTTCACTTTAATCAGATAGATTTAACTTTGATGTTCGGGAGCCCTTTTTGTTTTTTTATGAACATTTTTGCTGAAGTAAGTATGCTATTTTTTCAAATAGTTTATACGGTATAAATAATTTACAAAAAATGTATTCTGCTATACTCCCGAAAAGACGGTTTCATACAAAGAGGGGATGCAAAGTTGGTTTAAACTATTCAACTTTTAAAAATAAATAAGTTTACCTCGGACAACAATGTTATAAGGCTTCATAATACAAAATTTACCCACCCATTTCCAATAGCACAACAATGTGACCTTCTGCCTTCTTAGCAATTGGTCAGTGGCAGCGCCCTCTCTCCCTCAAAAAATCATTCATCGTCACCGAAATCAACAAATTCTAATTTACTATTCTGTGTAATTTTTGCACTAAGTTATAATTTTATATAAAATTTATAGTTAGTAATAAATAAATAAAAAATATTTATTTTTGGAACAATTTGACACTCAATCAAAAATCATGTTATCAAAAGTAGTAAATATGTATATAATAATTTGATAAAGTGAAATGCGCTTGTGCTGATAGGAGAAAATAGGTTTTTTAAATTAAGTTATTGCACTAAAATTTGTTCTTATGGACTTAACATAACTACATAAATTACACTAGCTCGGAAAATTACAAGGAATGTTAATTTATTTAAAAAATCTATGAATGGAACAAATTCCATACTCTATACCTATACAGTGAGTAATTTAGTCCGTTCGACTGTCAGTAACATTTAAAACGATTTGTTTATTTTTTGCACATGTTTCAATATTTTGTTTTCATTATTATTTTTTATTATTGAATATTTACTAATAATAGATTTTTTTTTTTTTTGCATTTTTTGCGGTAAATAAATACATTTATACATATGTATGTATGAAAATGTGCGCACAAGGTGTTTGTAAATTTAATCAAATTAATGTCAAAATAAATGATTATAAATATAATTAAATTATTTCTCTTCCTTATCACTGGTCGTAAACAAAATATAAACTCTTTTCTTTTTTTCTAGTTGTATTGTTTTTATTTCAGCCATTAAGTTCTTTTGTCCTTTCCATATCACAGTATTTATTTGTTCTTCTTCTTCTTCTTCTTCTTCTTTTGTCGTTTAATTTTTTATTTTTATTTTTTAACGACTTAATGTCAATATTGCCATACGCATTGGTGTCTGAATCGAGTTGAATAACTGAGTTAATGCTTTGTATTTTTAAGGTGTGAGCACAGACGTTTATCTGACGCAATCTTTAATTTTTCGCAAAAACGATAGTATAGAAAATTAAATGAATATACTCGAAAGAAAGCAACTTAATTTTAATTTTTAATTTAACTTGTGAGTGGTTGTAATGATTTCATTTTAGTATTTTAATTGGTGGTAAGTTTGTACTGGAAAAAACATGGTATTTAAATGGTAAAAGTATTACCAGTAGAGTCGCTCAGAAAATGGGTTTTGGGAAATGCCATTTATAATACTTTTGGTAGCGACCTTTCTTATTCATTCACAGAGGTTTGCCATCCCTGTCGTAGTAAATTAAAATAAAAGAGACTGCAACATTCTAGCTAGATGGAATTCAAATTCAAGTAACATATTTTTTTTTCAGAATTTTTGAAGTAAAACTTCTTTAGCGGGGCTATGAATTGAAAGTTTTGTAACGGAAATCGCGTTTTCTTTTCACTCAAGAAACGAAGTTATGTAGTTGTTAGTGTTTAGCGAACGAAGAAATATGGGGATCGTCTACATACAAATAATCAGAGAGTCAACTTCTCGCAGTTTTATCTCTAGTGTTTTAGTGAGAGAGCCGACATACATGTCTCTTTTTCTCTGATTGCACATAACTGAACTTTTTCCCATGTGTTATATACGTGTACGTGTGTACGCCATATTTGTACCGATAAATGCAGAGCAACAACACAAAATAGAAAGAAGAAGGTTGCAAAAACTCCAGCAAAATGTATTAATAAATGTTTTCTAATAATTTTCAAAAAAGCAACAAAGTTTCACTTCTATCGAGTGCTTGCTGCATATATATATTTTTTTTTTTTGTATTTAGAATTTTATTTTACACTGGGATTGAAACAAGTTCTACCGGAACGATTTTGTTTCAATTCGTTGCGATGCATAAATATATCGTCTAATTATTCAAAACCTTTTACGAGTATGAATATTAATTGTTGCATATTTTTTACTTTACATAATAACAGCAAAGATTTCATATCTTCTTGTTTATTATTTTTATATATGTACATCACTTAGTTGCAGTTCAAATAATTTCAACTATAAATAAATGAATTTAGTTATAGTTGATAAAATATCAACTATATCTAAATTCATTTAGTGAGAGTTTAAATTTTTTCAACTATAACTAAATTCATTTAGTGGTTGCATGCATAGTTAATTGATTATTTAGTTAATTAACCCCCAATCTTATAAATTCTTGCTCATTTCGTTCAATTTTTTTCGATTTAATTAAGTTCCAAACGAAGTTGGAATGCAATCCACAATCCTTTTCTGATCCGAACATCATTGAACGTACCCCTCAAAAAATATTTTTACAAACAAAAATATCCTACTTTTTTGAAAAAATATATATTTAGAATGAAAATGTAAAAAAAAAAAAAAAAATAGGGTGTTGTGTGTTGGCCTGAGTAGTTTATTTGAAAATTGTGGCTAAGTTGAATTGCCAATTTCATGAAAATTCAATAGCAATAACATCAGATATTAATCGTTGAAATGATAATAGGAATTAGCTAAATGCAATATAAACACTTTTAAGATCGCTAACTTAATTAACGCCTCAATATAAAGCAACACACAAAAAGTTTAAACGAATTATGGAGTATACTATAACCGCTCGCAATGGCGCATTAAACTAAATCTGAGAAGTGCGACTGACAACCTTGACAGATACCCAAACTCGTATAATATCTAAAAATATGAATTAACTTAAATCGTAATCATCGTTATTATCAAAAAAAACTGTTTGGCACAATTTTCTGGTTTTACGCAGTTGCTGATCAAACTTTTATGAGTCGTTTTTTATTTTACTTGAAACCCCCCTTCCCCCTCAGTTTGTGGTTATGTAGTTCTACGAATAGTTTCAAATTATGATTTAAATCTTAATTGATTCAAATGTAATAATGTGTCAACTAATTGACTATTCCTCATGGGAACTCCAAGTAAATGTGGTTATTGGAAACAACTTAGTAAAATAATTACTAAGAAATTTTGTTTTACTTTTCTTGACTGAATCAGTTTCTTTGTTTGTCATAATACACTTCATCAATTCATGGAATTACTGTAGAGATTCATGGAAATTCTTTTAAAATTAGCAACATAAGATGATTTCATTATATTTAACTGTAAATAAATTGACAAATCAAAAAAAGAAACGAGCACAGTTAAACGGAAGAAGATGTCAGGTGGGAAGTCGTATATCACAACTGGAGGTACAGTTATAAACCAACCACAAAAAAAAATTAACAATAAACAATAATAACAAAAATAAACTAAAATATTTTTTTTTTTTTACAATGAAAAAATTAAAAACATTAAAAAAAATAACAAAAACATAAAAATTAATCTCAATTTATTCAATAAGAAAAGTTCATAAGCATATAAAACATACATACATATATATTTATGTATGTAAATGAAAAATCTACAGGTGCGACTTTTTAGAGAGGGGGAAACTTAACACAAAGCCGGTTTAACAAGTCAATTGAAATATATGACGCAAATAGCATTTTAGATGGAAAAATCGTCAGCTGAACAGACGGATAGACTTATTCATTCAATGCAAAATATACTATATGCTTGTACAAACTGCTCATACAAGTGTGTTGGATAAATAAACTTTAAATAGATTCATTTAAGTAGATTTTATCATTGTTTTCGTTTTCTTCGAATCACATAGAATTTCGTCTGTTTTACGATATGCGAGACTAAAATAATTAAGCGCATCCGTTGGATGGTGACTATTTATATATGTCCTTCTACGTATACATGAATGTAGATAACACAGATTCATGCGTACATACGAACCTGCACAATGTTAGGAGGTGTGTTGTATGTTGTGCGTGTACGTGCGTGTATTCATGTGTGCATGTTTGGTAGAAATTTCTTAAAACAGTTTAGCCCATCGGGAAATACAGTCATTTTATTTATTTTTGTTTGTTTTTGGGACAACTGGCATTATATTGATGTGTAAACATTTTAGCTCTTGGTAGAACGTAAATTTGAAGTTTCGCATGGCCGTTAGATTTCTCTCTCCTCTCTTTCTCGCTCTTCTTTGTGCTCTATGCTCACATCATTTGTATACACCAACAACAACAATGCATTCCTTTTTTTTTTTTTTTTGGAACAACTGGCATTATATTGATGTGTAAACATTTTAGCTCTTAGTAGAAAGTAAATTTGAAGTTTCGCATAGCCGTTAGATTTCTCTCTCCTCTCTTTCTCGCTCTTCTTTGTGCTCTATGCTCACATCATTTGTATACACCAACAACAACAACACAACTAAGAATGTATGTACTTAGTGTGCTAATTCTCTCTCCAAGGGGGCAAGAATTTAGCTTGTAACTCATTTTGGCCTTCTGTTTCTCTCTTAATCAAAAATGGCTGCTAGTTGATTAACCGAAGTCAAGTCAATATGGGTTAAGTATATTTCTATGAACATAGATATATGATAATTCGTACATCAAATCTGTTGAAAATGTTATACTCAAACGTTTGGACACCAAATCGACTGCATTTCTAGCTTGCAGCCAATTCTTTTTACAACAATTCAAGTATTTGTATCTATAAATAGGAAAACAAATTGGTTTTATATAGATTACTACATTTTTAGTGTTCTGCAGCTCATTGGATAAAGACTTTTTCAGCTTTTTAAGGCTTATATATCTTAGACATGTTGTATGATTTGACAATTTTTCCTGCTAGGTTTTTCTGTTTTTCTGTCCTACGTTTGTGCTTTGTGAGCACATAAAAAAAATTCTTCTTCATCTCTCTTTTTGTTGGCATTTTCTTCAGAGCAGAAGGTCTTTGAGCTTGTATAAATTTATCATAATGAAAACAAAAACAAAAAAAAAACAAAAAAAAAACAAAAACACTATAAAAATATACTATAACCCTGACTTGTTGATTGATAAATGTTTCTATCTTTGAGATAATAAGTACTCGTAAATATTTTCGTATATTCGTTTGCCATTTAAGATCAGTCTAGAAATCTAAGCTATTGCCAAAGAGCAAAAAATATAATTTTCTCAATTGCGTGCTAATTTTGAAAATGTTAAAAAAAGCAACATATACTATATACTTGTATATGTTTGTAAACTGATGTTTACACTTGAAAAGATATGACACATTATTTTTCTACTTTATTCATAAATAAATGCATACATATATGTATTTTTGTTTTAACTTTTTTCAATTGAGTCATATTAGGGGTTATCATCCGTTCGGCCAAAATTAAAATGCGTCGTTGCTAATTAGTAGTCAACAGCTGTATGTGCGTGTGAGGGTATAGAAATACACTTGACCCTTAAATGGAAATTTTACAGTACCTCCCTCTATATATTAGTAAAAATATAATATCCGTTTTGCAACCCACTTATTTTCTATTTTTAAAACATTTTCCCTTTTTTTCTTGCCCTTTCAGAAAAATGCAAGCAAATTAAATCGGAAAAAGCACTAAAGAAGGAGTGTCCTTTTTGTAAGGAACAAAAGAAACGGCCACTTATCAATTACATGCGAAAACGTGAGTCACGCAAACAGCATGATAGCATTTGTGAAGAGCACGAAGAAGAAGAGGAAGAGGAGGAAGAAGAGGAGAAGAACGATAACAATCTAAAGAATTGAAGAGGAAATTGATTTTTTCTTTTTTTTTTTTTTGAGAAGTAAATGAAAATAAAAGAAAAAAAATGGAAAACAATAAATTGCAAGACTAACGACAAAAACAAACAAACAGAAAAAAACAAAAAAGCATAAAACAAAACTGCATTTGAAAATAACGAAAAAAAAAAACAAACCAAACCAAAATTGTTGCTGCAGCCACACTACCATTTTTTTTTTTTGTATTTGAGAGAAAACGACATAAAACCATAACAAGAATTTTTTGTTTTGTTATTTTACACAATTTACTACCTATTGTATATTTAACAAATGATATATTACCTACTAATAATTTTTAATTTTTTTTTACAAATATGTGTATTTGCATATATATATACATATATTATTATCGAATATGTATGATATGATACCATTTATACTATATACTTATATAAATAAATTTATGTAGTTAGAGGGGGAGAGACTGAATCATGCAAAAATGTTTTCAGTGTAATATTTTTTATTTATGTATCCAAATATAATAAGGGTACTCATTTCAGCTCGTAAGTTTGTATAATTTTGAAGTCAAAAGTTATATACTTATAATCTTAAAAGAAAAGTAAAAGAAAACCAAATTTAATATTTATATGAGTTTTTATTTTCTTTTTTTTATTGCCGGCAAAAAGTCTTGATTAAAAATCCTGCGATATCATCGTTTGGGTACTCAGATGTTGTCTTAGCAAACATCTATACATTGGCTTAATTTCATTCAATTAACATATTTAATGCCCTATATAAAATCTTCACGTGCGACGCCCACGAGAATTGAAATGAGTATTTTTATTAAAAAAAAAAAAGAATAACCTTCCATGAATTAAAATTAAAAAAAAAAAAGAAAAAAAACAAAAATTCAAAAATATAAAATGCTTCATTGGAAATATTACACACAAAAAAAAGTGAAAAAAATTAGTAACGCAATATCCTTTGGAACGGCTTTATCCTTGTCTATATTAGACATATACACAGTTGAGCTTAATTATTTATAAAGAAAGAAGAAAGTCAGAAAAGAGAAAAGAAAAAAATTACATTATAGTATCACGCTCTCAACTGTGTATACGCGCATTGTTAACACGATAATTATATAATAAACCTAAACAATTATTTTATAAGCCATAATAAAAATAAAAGCCTAAATAAATATGTTATTGGTACATGTTAAATGATAATGAAGTTTTATTAGATTGAGTAAAATTAATTGCTGGGAATATAAAAAAGAAAAAAAATCGATAATAGGAAGAATATAGGAGGACATGAATATACGAAATGTAATTTTAAATTGGAAAAATATTTTAAATAAATTATAAATTAGAGAATCAAATATACGAAATTGGCTAGTAAATATAAAAATTGCTTAAGAGTTTTCTTCATCATGTGAAAATTGGTAAGATTAGAAGAAATACGTGAAATCTTTGATATTATTTTAAAAAGTGCAACTGATATCATAAAAATGTTCCGCATCATCCCTAATCCATAGCTATGAGTCAGTCAAACCCTATTTGCTAATGTGAGGGGTATTTACTGGTTGATGCAAAATGGCATTGCGATGATGCAAAATACCGAGATGTCGAAATGTCACTATATTCTAAAAACAAACACATTGCAGGCAGGAAAGTTCGTATTATCACTCAAATTTTGCAATGCTTCAACCACTTTCAAAATTTTGAAAGTACTGTTAAGAAACACTTCATTATTAGAAAATCAGGTGTAACAGTCATGCATTTATGACGCTGTTGCAGTAATTTTCTTTGTATACATACAACTTTCATAAGTATACACCAATAAGTAAAATTTAGAAAAAGCAGTACACCGACCAATTTCGTTAGAATTTTGTTGTACCAGGGTTTTTTTGGATCAAGGAACCCATTTTTGTTGTCTATTTTGATACAGCAGAAGTAAGAAAAATTACGGAGGAGTTGAATTTTTCCTTGTAATGGAACGCAATCTTTGAATCAACCGATTTTGATGAATTTTATACAACTTTGTTTTGTGAGCCATTTCCCCTCTATTCTTATTTAAAAAAATATATTTCCAAAGGAGCTTTGCAGCAAAGACAAAAAATCAGGTAAAAGCTGAACATTTCTTTGTACTGGAGCACCATCTATAAACCATTTTGTTTGAATTTTATGAACTAGGATTTTTTAGATCAAGGAAAAAATTTTTGACGTCTACTTTAATCTAAACAATATTCTAAACGGAGCTCTGGAGAAAAAGTTGATCAACATTTTTTTAAAATTTTAAATTATCAAAGCAAAAGTACAATAAAGAGTTTAAAAAAAAACGCAGTTACAAAATTGGCCCACTCTAGCGAATACCCTTATTAGTTAAATTTGATTCACCAACCGAGTACCACTCTCTCTTTCCATTTTTTATTATATAAAGTTTTACGCTCTCAATTTCTCTTTTTTTGTTATCTAATACATGAAGTTTTTACGCTCTCAATTTAAGAGAGCGAAAAACTTCATATAAAAAACTACATATAAAAGAAACTTCATATAATAAAAAACAAAAAGAGTGCGATGATGTTAGTTATCAAATCAGCATCCATATTCAATAGCTGTGAGAAAGAGAGAGAGAGATGTTATGTGTAGAGAGAGATTAGAAATTGCAAATTAAGGGGCCCATCCACTGTCGTGCAAGAATGCGCATTCTTGCCAGCGGAATTGCAAATTTTTGGAAATCACACATGCATGAATGCGCGTTTTTTACCATCCACGAAAATTTTTGCGCGCGCAACTACGAATTTGCGGATCCATGCACGACAGTGGATGGGCCCCTTTAATCACATGCACCACCAATTTCTGATGAATTCAGTAAAAGATTTGTATCGAATAATAACGGTATTGTGTTTTTTCACTAATAATTATCAATTTAAAGATAATAAGAGTTCAATTTGATTTTTAAATTAATAAATAATAAAATTTTTGATAAGATTCTGAAAAATAAAATTATAGAATATAAAAGTAAATAGAATGCATTAATAGTAAACACACTGTAAGACCTTCACGGCAAGTATTTTTCAAGTGTTTACTCAAATCATTTCGACTAACTAAAAAATATTTATTGTTCATAGAAATTTGATAACGTATTCTTTTTTTTTTTTTATTTAAGTAGTTTATATAAATTTAAATGTTTTTTTTAAAGCTTTTGAAGGAATTGACAACAACTAAAGTTTTTAAATTATTGTTAGTTACTAATGGGTAAAATTTTCTAGGGTATATTATTTATAGCATTGACAAAATTGACTTATAACACATGCGAATACGCTGAATCTGATTCTCACAGAACAATTTTTTTATCTTATCCAAATTTTATAGAATCTTAACCCAAATATGCAAAAACTACTATTTTTACCATTTGTACTATTTCCCATCATTTATTTATAGATTACAGGACGTTCGACAGTATTAATCGAGGTTTCCTGAAAGTTTGAACCTATGCTATGAACTTAGTCGATATATATCGACCAAAAAACATTCAACTCAGCAAAACAAGCTGCTGGAAAAGGAAATCAAAGAATCTGGCTAATTGTGAAAGGAACTGAAAAGCATCAAAGGATTCCACATTTAATGGAGGAATTTAACTAAGCCTCAATGCCTCTGAACAAACTACAGGACTTAAGGTGGAAACTATAATATAAAAAAAACACGCACCGACCAAGCTTTTCTAAATAAATCAGTAAATAATTAGTAGTAATTTTTTTTAGAAATTATAATTTTTTTTTTTTAAGTAAATTTCAATTAGAAACTTTTTTAACTTTGGGTGTGGTACTAGTGAAAACGAAAACTCTCACATTAAATCTAGACAGCCGAAATTAGAAAAAAAAACTATTGAAAGAAAGCACCTTAAATCGAGACCATTATTCTTTTTGATGTCAAGCTCAGAATAAAGTTAAGCTTCTTTATGCGACAAAATATGATAACACATATGCTTGGTTTTCACTATGTCATATTTTTTGCCAAAGAGAGAGAAAGAGAGAATTTTCTATATGAAATTTGCCAACATGTTGACAATTTGACAGTAAAGACCAGGCATTAATTGATTAACGACCCCACTTTCATCGCCCCTCCCTCCTTCGTGTAAAAACACAATCGGGAAAACAACATCAAAGCAAAAAAAAATCTTGTTCTTTGATTTGTTTTTGTTTTCTTGATCTCTTCTTTTTCAACTAATACTCTCTCATTTATGCGCAATTGCTCTTTGTTTGTAATAAATGTAATAAATAAATTTTGGCTCTTCGGCTGCGCTTACGAGTACGTAACGGAGATTTCTCTCACCTTTTTTTTTCTTTTTTTTTTTGGTTAAATGTTATTGTGAAAGGGGAAGAAAGAATAGGTAAGATGAATAGTGTAATGTTTTTTGAAGTTTACGTATCGATTTGTAATATTAGTAAAATATAAAAGTATATACAAATGGTTATTGAGGAAAATTTATACCTGAAAACAAAATATGGCTGGTGGTCGTGCCACGAGTGACAAATTTACGAACTCGAATTTAAATAACGGTATGTTTGTGTTTATATTTATTTCCCCCGTGTGTACTGCCACACACAGTGTTTTTATTCACATTTTCCAACTTTCGATGCAGCTCATGTTTTGTGGGAGCGTAGATTTTTGCTGTTCCTTTGCAAACCAAATGCTATGTCAGCTTTGTTGTTACGATCGAGTGTCAACCTACGTTTGCCGCATTTCAGGGTTATCTGTGTTAACTTATAGCAGTAAATATACGTACATACATATACAAAATTAATAGAAAAGTTAACAACATGCGAATAGAAGATATTCAGAAGAATTTACTTGAAAATGTTTACAAGTCTGTGACAGAAGATTAATTACACTTTCAATTACTTTAAGTAGGTATTGCAAAAAAAAAAAAAAAAAAAAAATCTGACTACTGCATTTAAAGTGCTATAGTACCTACTTTCCGACTGACAACATTTAATGTTACAGTCGTATGTATGTTCTAATCAAGAGTAGTTTCTTTTTTAAGATTTATTTATTTATTTGTTTTACGTTGTGAATTTTGAATAAAGAACAACTAACTAACTAGTACCTCCTACTTTAAGTCCTACCTACAACAGAAATGGATATAAATTGTAGTGCTGATCCTACTTTTCAATGAAGTTCGTATTGGCGTCTGTTAGTTGATGGCCACCCAGATGTCTTCTATGAAAATGTATAAGTTGAGGACACTATCCTAAGATGAACTTGACAGTTTCATTATCTTTTCTGCAAAACCTACATAAATCATCGAGTTTTGTAAAGTGATAATTCAATCTACAGTGTATTTATTTCCAAATATATTAGTTTGATAATTAAACTCAACATATTTAATGCTAAGTTCCCTGTGATTATAAAGTTGGTGTGGTTTAATTTATTTCTCGATATGAGAAGTTATAAAACCAAAAAAAAAATATGGGATGTGGTACCTACTTAAAAACCAAAATAAAAACTAATAAAATAATATCAAAACCACAAAAAAGAAACTTTCTAGAATTATATGAACATATATACAAAACAATTTCATATCTAAACTGAGTTTTCCTAATGTGAAAAAATATTTATGTTTGATATTTTATAGTGAACTTTTGACCAGATCAGTTGTGAGTGCAAGTTGTGTTCATTTAACAAAAACACAGTTTAACTGTTGGAATTCAAATATATTCAAAATGTTGAAACGTTTTCTCAGCACAATCAACTCAAATCAAATATTAAAATCCCATCAAATCAGTGTAAAGAGAAGTAAGTAAATAATTTGTTTTATTTGTTTTCTTATGTAAATAAAAATTATTTTAAATAAATGAAGATTGCTCATGCCAAATCGATTAACTCTATAAAACAAAAAGTGGAGGGAAATTGAATTAGAAAATATTGTAATTTTAGAGAGTTAGTTAGTGATGTAAGTTTATTTGTTTTCGTTATAAAAATATATAAAAATGACAAGATTTGAGTGAATAATTCTTTAAAGAGTGATATGATTAAAAATGTATTTGTTTTTAATTTGGCAAGTAAATATTTTTAAGGGAAAACGAGCACAATCATATCATTCTGGTTCGGCATTACGAAAACCTGCAACCAAATGAAACTATTTTCAAAAAATTAATTTTTTTATTTTTTCAAAATAAGCCTAGAAAAATCCACTCATAAAGGATTAGCTCCTAAACCTGCTTTACTCAATACACACATGCATAAAAATATTCTTTTAAATTATCATTACAATAACCTTCATTTGTTTAATTCAACAATAATAATTCAATGTATTATTTCTCGATAATATTGATTACATTTTTAATTTAGATAAAAACATGAACGACAATCTGAGAGGAGTGTCATCTAATGTGAAGCCCTGCAAATGCAAACCCAATGATTGTAAATGCAAGCAGAAACGCACTGCTAAGCTTTTATCGAGGAGGCAAACTGATATCTTATCAAGCGGAATATTTTTATAATATGTATATATTTTTTTTTTATTTACTTATGTATGTAGTTTTGTTTTATTAAAACTTAAATAAAATATGTTTGTATGAGCGTAACTTAATTTGTTTTTAACTTTTATCTGTCTTGAAATTTCTAAATTTTGTCATAAAATAAAAATTGTTAGATCAGTCTAGAATAAACGAGCACCTTGGTTGTGGGGAGCTGATAACAAATTCTACGATATTTTACTGTATGACCTTATTGACGTGATATGTAATCAATAAATAGTAATAGTAAACGTAAAAATAGAAAATTATTTAACGTGAAATTAATTTTATGGACAATACTTTTTTATTGGGGGAAATTAATTTTTATTTTTGGAAAAAACTTTTCTTTCTTTTTTATATTTCTGATAATGGTTCGAACTAAAATAAATTAGTTTTTATATTTTATAAACTTAATTTTAATCTACGAAAAATTATTAATCTATTCTTTCTCACTTTAAAATAGAAAAATATCAAATCAGAATAAACATTTGAAATCTTAAAGTGTTATTACTTTAAAATCATAATTTTAGTTGTATCCATGACTAAAATTATGATTACGATTTAATTTGTTTTCAATACGAAGTACCTGGGAAATAGTAGGAGGGCTTGGGTACTTGGGTGAGGAACGCAGATTTCTATTTCACTACATTTATATCAACTCGATTTTGCATTCATCGTTGTAAAAATCATTACTTTACCGGGAGTAGATTATATATCTGTGTACATACACACATACATAAACAAATGAGAGAGAGAGAGAAAATATAAACAATGAATTCTCTTAACATTACTCAGGGGATTATCTGTATACATCAGTGATGGGTTTTTCGATACGATCGTAGTTTTTCAGTACGCTTTGAGGTTCGGAAATACGTTAGTAAATACATAAGCAAGATTTTCAGTACACTTTCGAACAACTAAATATTTTTGTGTTATTATTTAAAAAATAAATAAATAAAATAAAGCTTTATTACTTTTCTTATGTTGTTATCGATTACACAGTGCGACACGGAACATTTACAAGGGTTTAGGCCTATCTAGTTGTTGGATTAGCAGTAAAAAATTTCACACACACAAGACTAAAAAGCAGAAAATAAAAATTGAAATAAAATTATTTTTTTTTTAAACGGACTAAAAGGTATAAAATAGTTTCCCCTAGCCCCATAAAGATTTATAACCCCATACAGATTCATAACCACATACAAATTGACTTGAAAATTTGTAATTGTGAATTTTAGTAGGTATGAAATTAATAAATTTAAAACAAAAAGTGTGGGTCGCGTGCAATAGGAAATTGATGGATGAATAGTTCACCTAAGTAGCTACCAATTTTATTTCTATCCATATTTGTCCCACGCTTTGATAAATATATTTTTAGTTCTAGTTTTTAGTTTTCTGATTTTAGGTCTGGTTTTTAGAGTCTAATGTTTGCTTTGAATGTATTTTGATTGGCTTGATCTGATTTTAGAGTCTAATGTTTGCTTTTAATGTATTTTGATTTGCTTGTTCTTAAATTTGGTTTGATTGTTATCATAATTTGGTTTGAGTTTTGGTCTGTTTTTTATTAAAATTTGGGCATGAACTTCGATTCGAGTCTTCGTTTGATTTCAGACTAAATTTTGGTTTAAATTTACTCTCTTTTTGGGCTAAATTTATGTCGGAGTTTTGATCTGATTATGGTTTGAATTTTGGTCCTAATTTGGTTTGAATCTTAGTCTTAGTTTGGTTTGAATTTTGGTCTTAGTTCTGTTCTGATTGTTGTCTGAATTTTGGTTTTAATTTGACATGAATTTTAATGAGTTTTTCAGTTGATTTTTGGTCTAATGTATTATTTAATATTTGGTTTGATTTTTAATAATTTTTATTCTAAATTGGGATTGAATTATGCTCTGAGATTTTGTTTGATTTTTTATCTCATTTTTAATTGGATATTTTGTCTGAGCTCTAGTCTGATTTTTGATCAGAATTTCAACGATTTTTGGTTTGAAGCTAGGTTTGATTACTGTTCAGTAGTTTAAACTGATATTTTTGGTATGATTTTAGTTTGATGTTTGGCCAGAGTTTTGATCTGAAATTTGATCCTATATTTTGGAATTTTTTTTTGAATATTGGCTCAATTTTTAGGCTTAGTTTTTGATTTCATTTTTGACCTCAGCTTTTGTCTGATTTTTTGTTTGAGTTTTTTCTGAATTTTGGTTTAAATTTTAATGAGTTTTTACCTCTTTTTGATTTAAATTTTGGTCTCCATTATTTCTGAATTTGTGAGTGAGTTTTAGTATGAATTTGATTTTGATTTTCGGTCTGTCCAGTTTAAAACTGATTTTTGGTTTAATTTCCGCCACTGTTTTTACTGCTCATCACGATTTTTAATCAAGATAAACCTCCACGAGCCGTATAAAATATGTCCGTATATGTTAAATATTATGGTTTTTTGAACTCTAAAGAGTAAGAGACATTCAACATGTTAAAGGCAAAAGTCACAAAGAAAATGCTTTACGCAATTAATTAATCACTTTTATAATTATTTATATAACGCATTCAATCATTTCGACATACATAAGTAGGTGCCCTATGAGACATAGGTCGAATTTTGTGAAAAAAAAAGTTGTTAAAACAAAGCAATAAATGTAAATATAAATAAGACCACTTGAGCTTCGCATGTTATCTTATTGAAATAAAACGTAAATACTTTCGAAATTACTTGCAACACACATTGACATGGCCTTATCTTTAAGATACCAATAATAGCTGATATAAATGTTTATTAATACAATTCTTTGAAAATGTGGCGCAACACATTCGTGTGCATAACAATTTAAGTTTTAAATAAAAAGTTATCAATATGAGAATATATTACAGAAGGACGGAAAGATAAAAGTTATCACTATCTAATATATGTAGTTAAGTTAAAAGTACATATGTACATAGGTTTAAATAATTACTTACCCTCAGTAACCAAGTAAGTATACTCTCACGATATGGTACATGAGTTGTTACATTTGATGAACTAGATCTTTTCGCGTCCGACAAAGCTGCAATTACTTTTCCCAAAGTCAGAAGGCTTTTATTAATGCTGACACCCTCGCGAAGGCGATCTCCACTTGTACTCGTATTACTAATACGCTCACTGCCGGCTAAATCGACAAGGTTAATTTGACTACGTCTGGTCTGAAGTGGCGCTTGGGCAGCTTCCGGATTTGAATTATCCAATGATATAGACAAATCGTCACTCATTTCGGTTAGATTGAGAATAATACTAAATATGGAATGGGAACGTGAACTTTTATCATTCATACCCGTGGCAGCAGTTGCACGTTGTGAATTTCCCACTGCCAACCAATTGCGTATAGCCTCATATGAATTAACAGAGTGACCACTTAAATCAACCACATAAGGTCCCCATGTTGGATGTTCACGCACTCTTAGAGCGTGCCGTTGTTGCTGGTTGTGCATTGGAGTATTTGCTGCACTACCTCCTCCGCCTGCTTTATTGACATTACCAGGGCTTGTTACTGCTTGTGCCACGCAGAGCAAATCGTGTATTTTTTCATTGTAGATCTCGCAGTAACTAACTTCAATCTCAGCATGAATACGATCTTTCTCAGCATCGATACGTTTAAATAGTTCACGACAAAACCGTGGTATAATACCCGCCTCAGGATTAGGTGTACTACCTTCGACCACTTCATCATCCAATGCTTCAATGCCCATCATACTGTAAGATTTTCCTGAGCCAGTTTGCCCATAAGCGAATAAACATGCATTATAACCCTCGAAAGCACGAGAAATTAATGGAGCTGCTGTTCCTTCAAATACCGTTTGCTGGCAAGCATACTGACGGCTTTCAGGGTCACATGAATAGAATACATGATCGTAGGTAAACGAATGTGTCAAGCCAGCCATACAGTCAGCTGTGGTGCCAGCCAGCACCGTCAGTTCGTTACCCTTAACACGAATCGCATTTGCCACGGATGTACGTTTGCATTCCTGGGTGTTCAATGGACGCACTCGTACCGCTACTGTTAAATTGCTCATTTCTGTGCCTTCTGTGGTGGCAGCAGAGTTTCCTGGCGTTTTCACCATCTTAACAGCACTGGTTGAGCGTGTGTTTTGGGGTGTAGCAGTGCCACTACCAGTCGTTTTCGCATTTTTATAAAGTGAGGAGGGAGTATAGCATGCATTTAGTGCTGTCGGCTTCTGCTTGTAACGTGATGCCGTCTGGGCTGATGTAGAAGGTGTTGTATTTGCAGATGAGCTGCTAAATGCTGTATTCAATAGTTGACTATTCCTAGGGGACGAAACTTCGTCTTCATTCGTCGATGTTGCATTTGTATGAGACACAATCCTGTGACGTAAACCTGAAGATGATGTATTCGAGCCACGCACACTTCGAGTTGTTAAACTATTTATACGATTATGTAGGGGAGTGTTTTTATTGCTCATTTTACAAGTATATATTTTCAATGAACACGATTTTATTGTATAAAATATCGATAATAAAATTCCAACTAGTTTTCAATTTTTTGGTTTAAATGCCCGCGTTCCTGTCAGTTTATTTTAGTAGCGATGACATTTCAAAGATTTTTCAAAAAACTGTAAAATATCGATAAGATTTTCCTTAACATGGTTGCATTTTAAAGAAACTACTTAACCGAGTAGTTTTTAAAAACATATAATTGCTATATTTACAGTCCGTCGCACCTTACATTACAAGATTTTATGGAATTAAAGGGAAAAGGAAGCTTGCATGATTATCCCTACCCCACATACCAGATTGCCAATAAAAGTGGCTGTGAAATTGTAGACAATAAAATTATGGGTAATAAAAAGATTTTGGAGTCAAAAAAAAGGGTTCTCTTCGGAATCGCATTTTGACAAATAAATTTTATGATAACGAAACTTTTTTCAAAATTAGCCAGCATAAGCGGATATTTTATATTTGTTTTTACACTATTGTGATATGCTCCATTTTCCATCATGCGATATTTTAAAAAGTGATCATCTGATTCTCAAAGAAGGCGAAGATAATTTTTTTAAGGAAACGTGGGCTTAGTTTCCCCTTGAGATCTTGCGCAGTGGTTTTCAAGTTAAAAAATTAAAAATGTTAATTTGTGTGAGAATTTACTCTAGCAACTATGGACTTACTAAACACACGCCGAAAAAACGCAACCATAGCCGACAAACGTCAATTGAATTAATGCGCCGCTTACAATTGAATGTTTTTCTTGTGACGTGTAAAATATTCGTTTCCTTTTCGATCTGAAAGAGAAACATCAAATTGCGTTGAAAATGGGTAAATGTGTGAGTGATTATGGTAACAAAATAAAGTTCCTAAAAAAAGTGGCGCTGATTGTGATCCTTTGCGGTGTTGTGTTGTCATTGCCAACATTATGTTACACACATGGCGACGGCGACAGTAACCCCAGTTTCAAATATTCGCGTGAGGCGAATGAAAACTTTGATTCAAATAAAGTACCACCAGTTCAGCACCATGACCATGATCACGATCATCATCATGACCATGAACACCACGGCCACCACGAGGGGAAAACATTCAAACCAAAACCTCCAATTGGTAAACATTTAACAATTAAGTGGGCAGAACAGATCATAAGTTTTATTTCTTTTTATAGATATGTCATCTGTGTGGTTGCACTCCATTGGCTCAACGTTGTTAATAAGCGCTGCGCCATTTGTACTTCTTCATATCATTCCTCTGGATAACACTGAAGCAATGAAACCACGACTCAAGATTTTGCTGGCATTTGCTTCAGGTGGCCTCTTAGGTGATGCGTTCTTACATTTAATTCCACATGCAGCACATCCTCACTCGCATGGGGAAGGTGAAGGGCATGAGCATTCACACGATGAGCATGATCATGGGCATGGTCATGGACATGACATGACCGTCGGTCTATGGGTGCTGGGAGGTATTATTGCATTTTTGTCTGTGGAGAAATTGGTGCGTTTACTGAATGGTGGTGGTGGACATTCGCATAGTCATGCACCCAAACCTAAACCAGTTAAGAAATCAGACGATAAAGTTGGTGATAACAAAACAACTCAGGGAAAAAGCAACAAAAAGATTGCAGAACCCGCTGCTGTAGAAGGTGAAATTGAGATTGCTGCTTACCTTAACTTGGCCGCCGATTTTGCTCACAATTTCACTGATGGCCTAGCGATTGGTGCATCATATTTGGCCGGTAATAGTATTGGCATTATTACCACAATTACAATATTGTTGCATGAGGTGCCACATGAAATTGGCGATTTCGCAATACTCATTAAGTCGGGTTGCCCGCGACGCAAAGCAATACTTTTGCAGCTGGTAACAGCGCTGGGCGCTGTTGCAGGCACAGCACTGGCTTTGTTAGGTGCCGGAGCCGATGCAAGTCCCACTTCATGGGTATTACCATTTACTGCGGGCGGTTTCATTTATATTGCAACTGTAAGTGTCTTGCCTGAACTGCTGGAAGAATCAACCAAACTGTGGCAGTCCATCAAGGAGATTGTAGCGTTGCTAACCGGTGTCCTGCTGATGGTGTTCATAGCCAACTTGGAATAGCTTACAATCTAGAAATTTTTATTTCAGCTTAATATCAATCGTTCACATTACATTGTGTTGCTTTAAGACTACAATTTAAAATAACTCTTTTTTTTTATTAAAACTTAAATTTGTAATTAATGTTTTTCATAAACGAATTTAAAGCTTTCTTGAATTTTTTATACATACTTGCATTTTTTTATTTTATTTTATATAAATTATTAAAATTTATTTATAAAAAACAAGCGCGCAAAAATTGTAATAATTAAAATACGTTAATAATTTATAAATTTGATATCCTATATTTGTAATGTCTTATATTACCTGCCGCCCGCCCGTAACAGTTGTTGTAATTTTTAATGGATAAATGTTTTGATTTCATTAAGACAGTACTCGGCTTGTTCGATGGCATCATCATTTTTATTCTTTTTGCCAATGCGATAGGCAAGAGTGCACGCCTCTTTTGCTTGCGCTACAAGCCCTTCGCGCAGATATATCAAACCTAAATTAGCATGCAATATACCTTCCTGTGTAGCATCTTTGAGCTCATTTACTAGATCTAGCGCCTCATGTAGATATTTCTTAGCCTCATCAAATTCGTCCAACTGCAAGGTTGAAATTAAAAAAATTGTTTAATTTAATTGTACACAATAATAATCTGTAAAAACGATGAGAAATAATCTTAGTACCCGGTAAGGCATTACGTAACCGCAAGATTTGCCTTTCCCTTTGTTTTCGGTCTTTGCTCACATAATTTTATACACCTATAACAACAATACTTAAAATGCGGTGATTTGCGATCTTTTTTTTTTTTTTTTTTTTTTTGTTTGCAGTATGCTCACATCATTTCTATGCAACAACAATGAGCCCAAGAATTTTAATATTTCTAAGTACATAACAGATATTTAAACAGCTTCCGTTTTTAGGTGAATCAAATTATGACCTTTTTAATATAATTCTTTGATTTTAATTATAACATAAATCAAATCAATCCATCGTCTACTCAGGGATCAGTTGCGAACAGAGATGCACAGAGATTTTTTTTATGTAATTCGATTGAGACTTTCCTGTAGAGCTATAAATCTATTAAATTTACTTACATCAACACACGCTACACTAAGATTATTTAGTATTGTAACAGCCTCTTGGTTGACTCGACCATAGATTTCCGTCAAGCAGTCAAAAGCTTCGCGAAACGACTTTTTGGCCTCGGCATATTTTCCTTGTTTCATCAGTAATTGGCCATACCTTAAGAAATAATGAATATAAATAACATACAATTAAAATTTAGTCGGAAAACTTAAATTATTAAGCAATTATGAATTGTTTCTACAAACAGCAACAAATAAAACACCTTTAATACCAATTTTTCGTTAGACCCATCAACTCCTGCATTTCTCTCTCAGTGGGTATTTTCCTCAAGCTAGATTCGATTTTTTTCAGCGTCCATTCAAATCCCTGCAAGGCTTTAGGCAATTCACCCTGTAGTTGAGCCATGTGCGCCATTTTCGAACTAATATGTAGTATCTGCAAGTACCATTTACAAATGAGCGTAACGAGCCAACATTTATCAATAAACTCAAATTACCTGCGGGCTATCTTCGGCAGCACCATCGGAAAGTAATCGCTTCATGACATCTGCAAAAAGTTTTTCAGCTTTCTTGAATTGTTCGCGTTCCATAGCAAGGTTGGCCATTACATCGTACACATAGGTGATGCCATCTTTGCTCTGCATATCTTGGGCCATACGTAATGCTAGATGCAACATTTGCTCCGCTTTGTCGTACTGTTCACGTTGTATACATAATATGGAACGCTTTATGCTGTTTATTAATTTATCTTCAGGCGTCTCATCTTCTTCCTTTTCGCTGCGACCAAAGAAATTAAAGGAGAATGCAGCACTTACAATGGCACACCCAGCTCCACTGCGACTTTTTTCTCGTCCATCATCTCTTTCCCCATTGTCACTTTCGATGTGATGAGCGAATGCATATTCTGCTGACCATGAAGCACTGGCTGGCAGTTTAATTTTATATACACTTTTAGCTATTGGGTCTTGATGCAATTTTAATACATTTAAATTTCGAATTAATAGTCGCGAAATATTGCAAAAAATGGTAAAATTCATTTTTTCATTGGAATTTTTTTTATGTGTGTGATCAGCTGTTTCCGAAAAGTTTCCGACAGTAGTGACATTTAAAATGGCAACGAGTGAACTTCATATGAGTACTGGGTTAAAATTATGCGTTGTCAATGTTGCCATCTTTTTTAAGCAAGCTTTTAAAGACAAAAACTTTCGAATAAGGGAAAGGTGCGTACCTTGGATTTATTGTGCTTTGGTAACAGTGCTAAAATTCGTTACAGAAATAAAAATTGGAGTAAAAGTTATTTTAACCTCTCGTCAGGACAACGTTAAGGAGGATACATGGTGTGTGAGTCGATTTGGGGCGGAAGAGCGCAAGGATCGAATATTCCTCCATTCTTTTGAGAGGCAATCTTAAATTTTTTTTGTCAATCTTAGACATTTTAATGGAGAAACTGGAACAAAATTGGAAACAAAACTTTATAGCTAGTAAGAGGTTGTAACCATTGTAACCCCCTCCCATACCCATTGGATTTTATGCTTAACTCGACTTTCCTATCACCCTACAGTGGTTTGATTTCATACAAAAAATGGAATGGAGAAATTAAGTCTAATCTTTTTAGACTACTGTTTTCAGTGACTTATAGTAGAATTTTATGGAAAATATTTTTTCATAAAATTCTATTTCATATTAACCTCCTATCTCCCTTAATTTTGGGTATTTTTTGCCATATGTGTCGAAATGACTTATTAGCAATAGGATGTAGTAGAGGGTTAATGCACTCTAAAAAAAATATTTTCAAAAAATTCTACTATAGGTATAATTACGTATACCAAAATATAAGTCACTGAGGCAACTTCTTGTATTTTTTTTCAAGTTTTATATGGAATCCAACTACTGTGCGTCGTATTGACTGGTTTAGAAAATTTAAGGTCATGATATAAAAATTGCTGGAGTGTTTTCCAAGTTAAAGTCTACTTCCGCCAGAATAAAATATCTGAAAACCCTGTTATCTTTCATGATCAACTCCTGGTTTATTAGCGGTATAATAGACTTGATGGGTGCAGAACAATACATCCATAATACCTATCTATCTTGATTGATAAGGTAGTGTTATAATCTCCTATAAATACTTATCCCTCGCAATAAATTCGTTATTCAATACTTCAACAAAAAGTTTGTCTGCTCAAAACCCTATTGAGGGATTAAGTAGTTTCCTTAAAGATGATAATTGCCAAAAGTACCAATGCAAGAGATATTTGGATAACCACCCAGGCCTATGTTAGATCAAACGATTGTTCGTATCCGTTCAATATGAAATACAAATCAATTACCTCTGCAAAAAGTTATCAATAGACCAATTCAGGGTCTACCTGTGGGCACATTCTATCATAACATGCTGAATCATTACATTGATGAGTGTACTAATCTAATGACAATAATATTTTAAAATAAAAGCACTTAAATCTATTTTCACTCTGATATAACTGCCAGCAAGTCTTGGGAATTCAAAAAATTTTCGATAATATTGTGCGAGTAATGCCTAAGCTTTATGAATCAGTTGAAAAACTCTGAATGAATGAATGTTATACCTACTTTGACAAGAAAGTTTGCACACACACTTGCCCAACCACCCAGCCGCCTACATACATATCCCTACAATAGAATTGCATGATATGCGAAGAAGCTTTTTGTTTTATTTGATTCTGACATTGTCGCTCTTTTTGGTTTGAATAGTTCGAGTTGTAAAAAGCTTCAAATGCGTTAGTTGAATGTGCCCAAAGTGTTGCTATGAAAACTAGTCATATTTCAGGAGTTTGTGAGCAAAGGACTCTAGTATTTTTAGTGCATTAAATCACGTGCATATTGGTGTCAATGTTGGTTGGTGACTGGTGACTAGAACCTAAGTGTTCTATTAGTTTTGTTAGAAAGTAATTTCTTTGTTTTTTCATTTGATTGTGAGTTTTAAGTGTATGTTTTTTTTATTATTATATTAATCAATATAATCCATTAAATTTTAATTACCATATGATTGTACATTAAGAAATCCCTACGTAAGTGTGCATTTCATCGCTTTCAAAGGTGAGTTCGTTTACCATACATTTAATTATTTATTTATATGCAGATTAGTTAAGCAGAAAGAATAAAAAAAAAAACATTTTTGGACTTAAATGCATAGTTACTTACAATACTTCACAAAAATTTATACACATGCACATAAATGGAACCTCTTCTTTTTTTTTTTGTAATAACACCAGTCTATTAGTAAAATACCACAAATTTCCGCAATAGATTTATACAAATGAAATACTAAATTTGCCAAAAAAAAAAAAAGAAGAAAAAGACGAGGCGCAATGGGACGTATGGATAAAAAAAAAAAAAAAACAACAAAATAGATCAAAGCTTAGACAAAAAATTTGAAAGCCTTCTTATCTTACCTCTTCATTTCCCTTTACTTTGACATGCTGGTGGGCTCCGCGGTATTCACATGTAAGCATGTATTTATAAAAATTAATGATGACGAAAATGTAGTCAAGCCCATTTAAACATTGGCAGGCAGGTTGGGGATGGGGGCTAAATATCAGGCGGGCGTTAACCACAAAAAACAACAAAATTTCTTAAAACTAGCAGTTAGTTAGTAATATGCTAATACTCATGCCTGGGCCACAATACCTACCTACATGCTCGTGAACATACACCACGCACGCTTTTCACATTCACATTAAGGGTAAAACTAATATTTATAAGGAAATGGTTTTGTATGAATTTGGTCAACAATAACATGAAATCAACATAAAGTTTTATATTTTTCATTTTATACTAACGTACGTACATAAGTATTTACTTATATTTATAGTTGAATCTAAAAATACATAACTTAAAGTGGATATGATGATTCTAAGTTAATAGTAGAAGAAAAAGTGTCATCATTTAATAAGAGGTCAATTGAAAATTCATATGTAGATTGTGCATTTGTGTGGGAATATTTTTGTTAAAACTTTTCTACATATCGAACATTCTATCTGAAGTAATGAAGATGAAAGTTGGACTAGCAAATTTTTATAAAATATGGTTGTTAGAACTATTATTAGAACGTAGAGTTGTTTCAAATTAACTTTTACTATACTAGCTAGCTTTTTCTAACATTTAAACTGATCATATGCATAAATTATTCAATATAATTTAAAAGAATTGATTTAAGAAATATGAAAAGGCGTCGGGAATAACAAGCAGAGTCCAATTTTTAAAATTTCCCAGAATATTGATTTTAAAGCTTTGATTTACAAGCATAGAAGTAAGTTATGTATTAAGAACCCACATACAGGTTCGAATTCATCGGTGCTAGTACGAAAAGTCGAAAAATGCAACAATGCAAGCCATTGCTCTATATGAGCGAGCGCACACATATGCAATTTTTATGCAACGTTTTTTGTTTCGAACATTTATAGTTTTGAAAAAATGGAAATAAGCTCGGAGCTGAAAGTGGTAAATTTTTGTTGGGTTATTTTACTTGTTTTATATAAAATATATTACCTATTGTCCATAATTTCATATTCTAAACCAAGAAAGATAAGCTGCCGCCATTTTAACAAGAAGAAATCGCAAAACAGTATATAACAGTTACATTGCGAGTATGCTCGGCGAACAGCATGAAATTTTTGTTGCACCGAACACAAAGAGAGAGTATGTACGCACTCTCACACCGAACACACACTGTGTTTGGGTAACCTAATACTATGTTCCCACTGAGCCGAAATTGAGTGGTTTCGACCATTTCCGTAGTTTTGGCTGAAACTGTGTTGAAATGTTCAATTTCGGCATATAAAAATATGTGAAGCGAAACCACGGAAATGAGGTGGTTTCAACGAAACCGCATTCGAAACCACGCAAAAATCTAATGCAACCCTGAATGTGTTCACTGAAATGAATTTGCTCTGACATTTATATTTTCCTTTGCTTACAACTTGATTAATGTGGAAAAACTAAAATATTAAAAAAGTAATTTGTGTAGTGCGCGGGAAAATGGAATAGTCAGAAAAGATGGAGGAGCTGCGTAGGGCCAAAAAAAACGGCCCTACGCAGTGAAATAATAAAATAAATAACAATTGACGCTTTCGCTTAGACACTTTTATTTCGTTGTTCAATATTTCGTTTATCATTTTTATTCTCTTTGTATTCAATATTAGGAATAATTATATTAGTCGCCGTCATTTTAATACAAGAAATAAGCAATGAACTGCTAAACGAAACCATAATAGAAACCAGCTGAACCAATGTGAACGATTGCAGTTTCGTTCGAAACCATTTGCCGAAACTACGCAATTTCGGCTCAATGGGAACATGGTATAATGCAGTCATGCTAATAAATCATTTCTTAACTCTGCGTCCAAACGTGGAAGTAAACTGCGGCAAGAAGAGAACACATATTACGTTCGAAAATTACCAACGCAGAGGATTTTTTTAAAGTTGGTCTAGCTCACGAACGGTATTTGCTAGAGCTGAAATATTTTGGGGATTATCATAAAATAAATCGAGGTTCATTTTCAGAGGTGTACAGCAAAACCGATATTTTTGTGTATGGGACTTATTATAAAATTTTTAGTTCTTTTTACAACTCACCATTTCCACTAGGCGAATTTTCTTGCTGCTCAGTTTTGAGAGGCAGGACGAAAGAAGACGTGTACAGACTTGCCCGTATCGGCAAGTTTCCTTTTGTCTCGTTTATACTTTTTATAACTCTTTATGTTCTAAGCAGAATTGCACAAGAAAACTTGATTAGTAGAATTGCAAACGGCAATACCAAAAGATTGGGCAAGTTTTCTTGCTCGATTAGGTTAGAAGCAAAAAAAAAAAAAATTGCTTCGTGGGAATGGTTTCAAAACTACATCTATCTATTACATATAACTATTCGTCATTCATATGAAATGTTCTTTCCAATTGCTTAGAAAATACATAATTTATTTAAGCTCATATGTAAAGTTTCTCATACATTTTAAGTTATTCCGAAACACTTGCAAAGGAACAAGTTTTTCTCATCAGTCATTAATCAATCGTATGATAATATTCTAGAAACTTTATTTGTATATCATTTATTATTCTTATAACCTTGTATGATGGTCAAATTATTTTATTTTCTGCAAATAAAAAAAAAAAACCTTACAAGTAATTGCAAAATAATTCCTTGTTGTAGATGACATTGAAAAGTGATAAAGAAATTTTGGAAAATTCAATGCTTGAAGACGATCCGAATGGTAACTCATCTCTGGAACAAGCCTTTACAGAGAAATCATCACCAAGATGGGGTCCTGAACACAAAGGAGCACAAGAACTTGCCAAGTTATATAGCTCAGGTATAAAAATTTTCCAAAACTTTTTAAATAATTTTGCAGAACTTATTTTCGAAATAATTTTTGAAATTTTATTTTATTTTTTTATAGGAAAACGGGCTCAGGAAATAATTTGTGTTTACACATGCATTTCATTAATGGTAATCGACTTTGTTTTGATACTAAAGCACATTCATTTGGATAGAATCAGTATAGCGTGTTTATCGGCGCTATGTGGAATAGTAACGGCTGATTTTGGATCTGGTCTTGTGCATTGGGCGGCAGATACTTGGGGTACTGTGGATTTACCAATTATTGGAAAGGTTTGAATTGGAATTTTTTGTTTATAATATTTATTACTTCTTTACATTTTTGTAATGTACATAAATTGTACAAATATTGGGTTGGCAACTGAGTGGGAATGGGTTAATTGATTGAAGTTGGATTCAAACATTTTCATTACATTTTACTTTTGAAACTACTTCCGTAAAGGAATAAAACAGATTGTAGTGCCTGGTTTTCACTACTATGTCATATTCCATGTCAAAGAGAGAGAAAGGGAGAATTTCCTATATGAAATTCCCAATATGAGGGCAAAATTTGATTGATTTTGACGTAGTGAAAACCAGGCATAAGTTTATATAAAGTAAAGTTCTGGCTAAGCCTTAACTTTCCCAAAGCAACTTCTAAATCTCGGCTTCAATATTTTTTCTATGTAATATTTCTGATAGAGCTAGTAGAGTAAAATAGAAAAATAGTTTTATTGGAATTTTCTTCTGTCCATATCACCCGGAATAATTTTAATTTGAATTATAGTTTAAAAAAATTACAAGTAAATATTTTGCATAGGGCTAAACACTCAACTACGTTCCATTTATACTATAAAACTATCCCTTAATTAAAATAAAGCAATACAAAAAATATAAATATACATACATATGATTATTCGATTTCTTATCAATTTCGTTCATTTCCAATAGTTGCAAAAATGACAATATAGATTACGGTAATCAATCATTCTAATCAATTGTACTGAAAATATTACATAGGTATAAATAAATACATAAAATAAGTTTATTTTACTTACTATTCCAAATTATACTGTAAACAGAATTCACGAATTTATTCAATAATATTCTAAAGTTCAAGAGAAGAACAAAAGGCCACAACTAGTTTTCTTTAGTTAGATCTGGCTTGCGCCAATCTTTTGACTTCGTTCAGCGCGTTTCCAACTCCGGCAATCGTCTCCAGGTATTTGCTGGCCTTTCCCCGCCTTCGTTTTCCTTAGGGGTTCCAATCTGCAGAACTGGAACATGCGGTCGACGATGGTCTTTGTTAAGTTTTCGCTTTACCTGCGCAGAACGTGGCCGATCCAACCCTATTTTCTTCTCCGAATTTCAAGGAGAACTTTTTTTTTGCTGAGTTCTGCTTCATAAGTCGAGATTTGAGATGGTATTTGTTGAAAAAAGTTCTAACATTTTGCGTAGACAGCGATTTATGAAGAGAGAGAGATGAATATTTTCAGTTTTGTATGTTCCGAGATTTGTGATACGTTCCAAATTATATAAAACGAGCCTAATGCTGCTGATGCTCTTTTGATACGACTTTTTATGTCTTCACTCGAACCACTTCACTTGTCGAAATAACACTGACCTGTGTATCGTGTCAAAATCTTTCTGAAAATCAATAAATACTTGGTACAGTGGTGCCCTCCATTCAACTGACTGTTCGACAATAACGCGGAGATTGTTTATGTCAGGGGTACCCACGTCCTATGCACTCAGTACACAATTTGTTTTTGTAAAAGCACTTGGGCATATGTTGTGCATTCTAAAACACACACACACACAGTTCTCCGCACTAAGCAATACGAAATACCCAAACAATTATGTCTTTCGTTTCTCATTTCTTTTGTTTATAATCATCCAATGATCTTGTTGTTCATGCCCAGCAGAGTTACACCCCTTCAGTTCTTACATTCTGTGGGATTGGCTTTTGTTTTGAATATTGAGAATTACGCCTTTTTAGCTCGTCCGGCAGGCAGACGAGCTGAAAATCGTTGTCGCAATAAAAAGTTTCTCAATTTCGATTAATGATTAGCAGTCACCTTTTATTTTTTGTAATATTATAAACATTCGTGAGCTTTCACTCAATTGTTATGATTCGCAAAACGCGTAAAAAAGCTGAAAATTGGTCAATTTTGAATGCGCAGAAAGTGAAGAATGCGTGGTATAAAGTGTGTGTTTGACGATGCATTGCAGTGCAGTGTCGTATTTTTTGTGTGAAACGGAATGCTGGACTACGATTTTTTAACATTTGAGTTTATAGTTGTTTACACCTATAGAGAAATTGGAGATTGATCCAGCTGCGGTATAACGTTGTTTGCCAACAAGGCCGTATTTAGGGGGAGGGTTTTGGGGGTTCTGACCCCCCCGAAATGTCGAAACTTTATTCTAATTTTTGAGATTAATTGCCAATGGATGGAAAAAAAGTCAAAATAAAATCTATTTGAAGATATTTTTTACTTCCATCGGTTTTTTTTTTCTAAAAAGTCAAATATAAAAAATAAATTTGAAATCTTAGTTACACTATGCGATCAAATCCGATTTGTTTTCTTCGACATGAGGTTTGACTACGGATTCAAAAAGAGAAGGTGATACTGACCACTCCTGTATTCATAGTTTTTCTGGGTCAGTAACTGTTTTTGATTTAAGGTTTCGTCCTGAATCAGTTAGAAAAGTTTAAAAATTGATAAAAATAGAAAAAATTATCGGATCCTTGTAAAATAAGACTTGCTTGAACCTTTTTTTTCCTTAAACGTGGCGTGATGGGAAGTTTTTGACCTCAGATTCGTGTTCAACGTGAAAAATTCTTTCGCAAAAACTGCATTTTATTAGCAAAACTCATATTAAAATTAATTTTTTAACGCATTATTGCTCAGAGCACCACGACTAGAATGATCTCTTTCAATGCTGTGACTTCACGAATTTAGGGAATATAAGCCAACCTCATCCGGGTTCCTTATCATTGATAATGGCTCAAATTCCCAATGATGATCATTTGAAAAAAATGAGCCTCTACAATTTTTGGTAATTTTTTTGAGGTTGGGTCAATGAGTCAATGAGTTAACGAAAATATGTCGGTCACGATAAAAGAAAACGCATTAGAATGCACACTGAATAATATTTATTTGAAAAAAATTTAATTTGATCATTCTGTGAATTTTTTGTCACTTATGGCCATTTTTTTGAGGTTAAGATTAAAAAAAATCGGAAAATTTTTCCTAAAATTTTAATTTTATAGGGTCCATCAAATGTATCATTGATTTAATTTATTGTATTTAAAAATCAGTTTGATAAAAATTATTTATGAATATTTTCTGCGAATGAAAAGCCCCCCCGAAAAAAATTTCTGGCTACGGCCCTGTTTGCCAATAAAAATTCTTTGGCAGACAACACTGACACTGCACTAAACTGATAATGCCGATTGAAATTGAAACAATTTTCGGAACCGGCAGTGACTCAATATAAATAAATATCTCAGTAGCGAAGCTGGCAGGCAACAATGATAATGTTGATAATGCTGATTAACCTTCATACAGCGCGGTGGCTCAACGGCAGTAAAGTAAAAAACTTTGTATAAGTACCGACAGACAACGCTGACACTGCATTGAAAAGATAACTAAAGATAAAAATACTAAAAGATAAATTATAAAATGTATTATCAAAAAAAAGTTAATAACTTATGTCTGATTTATTAATTAATTGCTCATGAGTCCACATTTTACTCTAACAGAACAACAGCTGATTTAGAAATTAGGACTTCTATGTAGTGCTTTGTTGTGCAGTTTTTCTGTGTTGATTAGTAAAGGGTTGTCCATTAGGGACATAACTATTTTATTTATTAATAAAACACAGAGTTTTTTGAGATATTGAGTTCAATTTTATTGTGAGTGTAGTGCAAGCATTACATTTTATGAATGAAACTCGATTTCGGTCATATGACCACCACGAGCCCGTTTATAGCTATCGATTCTTTGGACCCATTTTCCACCACTCTCGCACACATTTCGACCGAAACGTTGGCAATTAGACCAGTGACTTAATATAGCCCCATAAAAGAAATCCAATGGCGTTAGATCGCATGAACGAGGCGGCCATTCCACCGGACCATTTCTCGAGATAACACGTTCACCGAATTTGCCTTTCAATAAATCGATTGTGACGCGTGCTGTGTGGCTAGTGGCACCGTCTTGTTGAAACCACATATCGTTGATGTCAAGTTCATCCAATTCTGGCCACAAATAATCTTCCAACATAACACGATAGCGCTCTCCATTGACGGTAATATGACGGTCGTTTTCGCTGTAAACGGGCTCGTGATGGTCATATGACCGAAATCGAATTTCATTCATAAAATGCAAGAATGATAGAATATAAGATTAGGCATTGCGCAGGTTCACCATATTGAAAATTTTTTGGCTACTTCACACCTGACTTTTGTTTACATTTTGCTTATTAAGTCGAACCGTAAGAATAAAAAACCAATTATATTGCACATTTATTTATTAATTTATTAGAAGAAAAACAATTACTTTCACAATTTATTACATTTGCCAAAGAAAAACCAAACGAACATTTGTGAAAACATCAGATGAAAACGTAAACAAATATCTGTCATCCTGTGTGGCCAACTTTTATTTTTCAAAATCCGCTAAAATGAAGAATAAAACGCATATTTTCTTTAAAAAAAAGCGTTAAATTTTTCCCGTATAAAAGTGCGAGAAAACTCAATACATTTAAACTTTTTCACTAATACAGGCAAGCATCTGATACTTCTAGTCAATGAAAATTTCTTCGATTTTTCGAAGATATTTTAAATTGAAAAAAACGAGCTGAGCGCTAAATCACTTTTTTCCGCGTTTTAATTTTCAAAAAGCACTAAAATCAGCGGGAAAAGTGCTGAGTTGGCCACACTGCTGTCAACACACTGCAGCCAATCAGATCACAGCATGGGGTCAGGTGTGACGTATATGCGCAGAAAATTTCACTTTTGAGCAGACTAGTGCGCAATCTTGTATTCTATCATTCTTGCATAAAATGTAATGCTTGCACTACACCCACAATAAATTTGAACTCAATATCTCAAAAAATTCTGTATTTTATTAATAGATAAAATTGTTATGTCCTCAATGGAAAACCCTTTATATATCTATTGTTTCTAAAGTGCATGTAAAAAAACAGCACCCCGCCTGTTTTTGACTTATGAATGCTTTTATTTTAATAACGATTTTTTGTAGCGTCAAGTCGTTGATATGCCGCAATTAGTTTCATTATTTCTCTTCTTTTTTTTTAGAATTTTCTACGTCCATTTCGTGAACATCATTTAGATCCAACATCCATAACCAGACATGATTTCATTGAGACCAATGGTGATAATTTCATGGTTAGCATACCGATACTGGGATTTCTTGCCTATTACTTTCATGCGAAATCACAAAACGATATACAACAAGATTTCGGTTTAATATCATATTTGTTCTTATGTTCAATATTTGTTGCAATGACAAATCAGGTAAGATATTAATTTATTACTTCTTAAACATTTCTTAGCTTTTCCTCTCGTTTACAGATCCATAAATGGTCGCACACTTATTGGGGCCTCCCGAAATGGGTATTATTTTTACAAAACTATCATATTGTATTACCACGAAAACATCATCGCATACATCATGTTGCACCACATGAAACATATTTTTGTATTACAACCGGTTGGTTAAATTGGCCACTGGAGAAAATTCAGTAAGTATCAATTATAAATGGAATGGTGGTTAAACTTTAAATTTGTACTTAAATAAAACTTTCAGTTTTTGGCCTGCATTGGAAACTATAATTGAACACGTAACTGGATGCAAACCACGTGATGATGATCTTATGTGGGCAAAAAGGGTTACATAGCTAAAAGATTATATTAGAAGCAGAAGAAAATGCTTTTTCTGTTTATTAAAATTATGTTATTGTTGAGCGTATGGTATAATTTAAAAACGCTAACATTTATATTAGATACAGCCCCTACATTGAACAATTTCTTTATTATAGAATATATATTAGAGTGGAGTTTCCTGTCCATTTTCTATAGTGGTTTTTGAAAAGAATAAGTTTTGAGAAAACTTCCAGGACTTTGATAAAACTGGAAAAGGTGAAAAGTACGTTTTTTTTAACAAAATAAAAATGTTTGTATTTAATCTCTTTTTTAAAAACCACTATCGGAAATGGATGAATGTAAAATCTATCCAGTCTAGTGCAGAATTCATAATTATTTTGCTATTTTAAAATTCATTGCCATTATAATAGTATTGCTAAGACTCGAGAACGGGCGTATATATGTTTATCACAAGCAATTTCAATGTTGGACCCCAGATCTTAAGTAGGCACCTCTGGCATTTATTGACGAAAACTTGCAATAGTTCCAATTTTATAGTGTTTTTCATGAGAGAACAGCTTATTTCTTTCCGGGCAGAAAATCTTCTTAAGTGCCTTATGTAGGAAAAAGTAGATTATGTAGTTTTAGAATATACGGAAGAAAATTCCTGTTTTCTCATATTATCTCAAAAGTTATGGCTAGAGTTTTATTCTGTACGTGATGTACATATGTATGCACATATTTATGAATGGATTTGAGCATAAGTTATTCAAGTAATAAGATTTTGAGGCAAATTGAGTTATGCCCATTTCTGAGCTAACTAATGTAACTGTTACCGAAACGAGTTTCGTGTATTTTCCTAGACTTGAATGGCTTCTGTTCCAACTCATCTATATATTGTTTTCTTGTTGTTACACCCACAATATAATACTAACTTCATGTTGCTACAGCAGTAGATTCTAAGATATTAGTTGTATTTACAAAATAAAAGACCAAAATTAAGATAAGACCAAACCACAATCAATGGTTTTGAAACCTATTACAAATGCCTTTCTGATGAGACTAATTCTTTTGAGAATCTGCTTGTAAAACAAAGTCACATGTCGATGGGTTTGAGATAATTTGATTTTAATAATTTTTCAAAAGCGAGAAACATTCAAAGTTAATTTATTTGACTATAACAGACAAATCATATAAGATATCGGTAATTATTGAAACAAATTTTTTTCAAATTTAAAATAATATTTTCAAAAATGTAAAAAATCAATTTAAAATACTTTTTTTCTGGACCCAGCGGTATTAACAATTTGTACAAAACCTTTTTTTAAATATTATTTAAATATTTATTAAATATATGTACACTATGCGATAAAATTCAACCAGTAGTTGTCTTAGACATGGGCCTTGACAACGGATTTTGAAAGATGAATTGCTACTGTTAGCTTTGCTGTATTTACAGTTTAATAGCTTTTTTTAGAAAATCTGTAAGGACAGCATTATTCAGTAGTACTTCTTATTTTGGTACACAAAATCCATGCCCAAAAACAAACAAAAAAAATTGTACCGCACAGTGTTATTATCGTACGTAATTAAATAAATTAAATAAGGCAAAGAATTATTAAAGAAATCATTTACCTTAATATTTATTTATTTGATAAATATGTCTGTTTCACAGCTACTAAGAATGTAAAGCTTTAAATCAATAATAGTGATAAATATCATTGTTAGTTTACTAATATTTAAAATTCTAATAATAATACGCTTTAACACTTTTTTAATACAAAGTCTTTTCTTTTTTTGTTGAAAAACCAATTGCAAACTAAAGCTTTAACAAATTTTATATGCCTATAAAATTATTAAAAACTAAATGAAATGTGACTTAAATTCGCCCTTAAAAATTTTTTATAAAAAAATATTGTCCATGGTAGTTACAATGGATGTGATTCTTTTTTTTTATATATATAAAATGCACTTTTTACACTTTATTAAAGTAAGCTGAACAATTTTTACAAAAACATTTTATTCATAAGAAATTAAAAAAATTTTATTATTTGCAAATAAAATTTAAAAATAAATAAAGCAATATTTATTGTGTAATGAAATGCTTGTTTTATTGATCTTACTAGTGCACTATGGTTCAGAAAGCCCCTTTTTAGCGGCAGCAAATCAAATAATGCAGCTAAAGCGGTCAAACTTCATATATATAGTATATATATCATCCTAATAAGTCTTGAAAAATGGGCGGGTTTGATTTATTGTCAATCCCACAGTCCTCCATTTTTTTAAATATTTAAAAAATAATAGCTTTGATTTAAGTTTTACTTGGTTATAAGTATTAAATGTAGGCTTTTTGTTTTTGTTTTTTTTTTTTTTTGGTGACAGTGGAAGTATGAACTATCAACGGTATATCATAGTTTTGTTGTGAAGATGGCTCGGAGGCCAGCTGTCTTTTTAAGTGAGAGCTACCCTCTTGATAAGTACGAGCAGGCCGATTTCTTTTTCAACTGGCACTGTTATAGCTCTCCGAAACAACAAAAACGTCAGTTGACATACATGCAGAATACGCCTGCAATCTTTTATTTTGATTTTTTTTTTATCAAAATATTTTGAAAAGATATTAATTCAGAAAAAAATTAATTTCTAATAAACGGCACAGATCGGCATATTCTATTTATATGCAAATGAAATTACACACCACGACATTAAATACCAAATTTAAAGGTTTGCCGAAATATATATTTTTGTTCTATATTTTTTCATAAGGAAGTAGCTTTGTAGGTTATACATGATTTTACCTGATTCCCTACAAGTATTTATTTTACTAGGTTTTAAATACTTACCTGGGCAATTATTTTCCATATTTTTTTATTGTTGTTCTCTTGTTTATTATTTTTTTTTTACACGGAAACAAACTTTACACTATTTTTTCACTTTTATGTTATTGCAGACAATTCGAATTAAATTTTAACGCAACTTTACAACTACAGCAATTGAATCGAGTTGCCGTATTTCAGGAAAAAATATATGTGTTTTCATAATCAGTGTATAGTAATTATAAAAACACAAATTATTTGTTTATAGCTTTTCATAAGTTTTTTGATTTTCTGCCGATAAAAATTATTTTATTTCCATTTAAATATAATGGGCTATCGTTAACTTTTGATGATTCTCCTTACTATTTCGTATCACCGTTCCCGATTCGTCATATTTTGTTCGCCACAACTGTTTAAATCTGGTGAGTGAAAGAAATATGGCATCACTCGCAAAATTTTATTCGCCACAAACGTCAAAATCTAGCGAATGAAAATTTTGTGTTGGCGAATTTGAAAACATTTTTATTAAAATATAATTGTTCTCAAGAAATTCTGAATATGAGGGAAACAAACAAGAAAAAGGACACAAATATTAACCAAAACAATTTCACTTGCACGTAGTCTAACATGATATGAGTCAGTTGTTCAAGAAGAGGGCGCACAATTTCTTTCTCCGGTTTTTGATTAGCAGAAAAATTTCGAGGTAGAGAGCTGAGACTAAAGCTGCTCAGGTCCGCCTCATCCTGGATCCGCCATTGGCTAAAACTGAATAACAATAACACATTTGAAGCCTTATGCTCGTATAGAAGCAAAAGGTCATGAAAATATTGAATTAGGTTAAATTAGGAGGTGGAAAGGGATAAACTCTTTGGAACAATAAAAAGAAGGAAACACAAAAGCGGATAGATTAAGAGTTTTACGCCTTAGTTTCTATAAGAAACCTTAACAGTTCAAGTAGAAGAAATGATGACTGGAATTCTTCCTCAATACAGGCGTCTCCTTTCTTGTGAAAGCTTGCCCAATAATACAGGCAATGTTTTGTAGTGCTACTTTTCTTTCTTGTATCGGGAATTACTTATTTTCAAACGACCATTCACGAACACTGCTTTTTAACGCACTATTAAAAAATTTCAGATATGCAAAATATTAGTCATTTATTATCTCTTATATTTTATTATGATATAGGCACATTTTTGATAGAATATAAAAACGATTTGTACAAATTCTTTTTAATCTTTGATACTTATTTCCAAAATTACATTATAATAATTAAAAATAAACAAAAAATTCATATCACTATAATTTCGGATTTTTTATTGTTAAGTTCCATGCAAATTCGGATGCTGGCCAGTGGTGTTTTGAAGTGCTTTCCCAACCTCTTCTTGTAGTGTTGATGGTGGCTCGGATAGTATATCCGTTTTCATTGACAAGTATTTCAATTTATTCGATACCGCTGTGTGAGAGACAAAAACCAGAGAGAGAGAGGCAGAGAGATTAATTTTCGAATCTAGAGAGTAATGAGAAGGACGCAAAAAAGAATTTACCTGGGCGCAAATCAATTAATGAACAGTGTTGATCAACCCATAAATAAGCAGTACGCCGAAGTTCTTCCATACTGGCGCTTGAAACTGATGATGTGTAAGAAGTGAGCATAGGCTCTAAAATGAGACCAAGCTAAAAAGCGAAACGTATATTAAAATATTTAGAGTAAAATGGTATAAAATCAAAATTCATTTCTGGTTTAGCGGGCTTAATTAATCGAAAAAAAACTGTATTTAAAAAAACTGAATACTTTTACTTACAATCCAAAATTTCCAATTATCCATTGTACGATACCCTACATATTGCTCATACAATTGCCGCACATGCTCTGTACCCTGACGTGTTACTGGCGCCCCATTTGCTGGAAGAATAGAATGCAGATGCCTGAAAAAAATAAAGAAAATAATTCACACACTTCTACATTTAAAAACCAAATAAATTTGCATACGTTAATGAATTATTTAAGGTGTCTCGTTCTTTGCGTAGTGCTTCCATTCTCTCCTTCAAGAGATTCCGTTCAGAGCGCAAATGTTTGATATGATCGGCGCCTTTTTGTAACATAGCAGCTTTACTTAACTAAAATTGTAGAGATTTATGAAAAACAAAAGCAAACTTTATCATTTCAATTTATTCTTACCTTAGCATTGGGATTTTGTTGCAATTGTGGTATTAATGAGTGCAATAAATCGAAACCATTTTTAATATTGTATCGACGTTTTTGTTCGGCATGTATGTGTCCAGCACGTCGTTGATTATCACGCGGAAATTTCAAGCTGTGCGTCGGTGAAAGGGGAGAGTCTTGATCGTGAAATGAATCGGGTGAAAGACTAAGATTATTTGTGCAACTGATCTGCGTTCCAGCAGGAGGAGGATAGCTCAGCATCTACAAGAGAAAGAATATATTCAACTATAAAAAATTAATTTTAAACTAAGTGGATTTCGAAGATAGTCTGCTTCATCTTCTCAGACTCGAATATCGACCCATCGTCCTAATTTCTTTATTAAAAAAAAACATTACATTTTTGCGAAAGTATTTAGAGCCGTGGATTTTGTCCCCTTTATTTTTACAATTTCGATTTCTACATTTTTCAAATCACTAATGGGTTAAAAATACTGTTTACTACGAAACATGCCGCCATGTTACAAATGAGAGTAGAGAGCGGCTTTGACAACATGAGTAATTTATATAGAAGGCGATAGCAGAGCTCTGTTGTGAGTCGATCGCATTAAATTGGCAAAGTCAACAACAACATGATTTTGACAACTTACTGCTCTTCATGCCAAAGGAACATGATGAGCGAGTAGCTAGCAACTCCTTCTTATTAAAATCACCTTGCGGCCAACTTTGTTATTCAACTATGGTGAATAAATAAGAGAGAGAAAAAAACAATAACATTTAATTTGTTCAAGTAATAAACACAAAACTAGAGTACTAGTGCATGCTGATCCTCTCTTTTTCTGTATCTCACACATACTATCTCCCACTAGGTTTTCTTCATGGATAATGAATTCCTTCATGTTTTTAAGTGCATTTGCATAAAACGATTATTTTCAATTCAACTTACCTTGCTAGCCGGTGGACTATGCAGCATTTGTGGAGCGGCGGGTGATGGCAATGATGTGGATTTCTTTGGTGATTTTTGCTGCTGATGCTGCTGCTGCTGTATTTGACGCTGCACAAAACCTTGTTGTGTTGTTTGCGAGGAGGTAGAGGTCACCGTGGCATTGCCCACTAGCGACACTGATGATGATGATGACGAAGATTGCGTTGGCGACATAAATATATTACTGACACCACCACCAGGCGCAGTTATTGTTGTATGCGGTTTACTTTGTGAGCCAGACACCGGCGACATTGGTAACGTTGTCATCGGCCCATTTACGTTCGATATGGCACTTGTGGAAGAACTTTGCTGCTTAGCCAACGATGTCATTCGCGTATCTTAAAGAAGCAAAGTGAAGTGAATCGACATTGATTAATGAGGAAGGGGCGAAACTTTGAATGTTTGTTTTGATACTTACTTGAAGTGAGTAATTGAGCTAATGTACTATTAAGCATTGGATCACTGGTGGCTGCTTGCAACTGTTGAGAAATTAAAAGATTATTTGAAGAATTATTGTTGCCCCCACCGTTGTTGTTGTTATTGGATGTGGCTACTGTATGATGTTGGTGAATGGAGTTGCTGCGTGAGCGCGGTTTACTGCTTTTCGCATGATATTTGGGAACAGCGAAGTTGTCATGACGCGACTCTAACTTTTGCAGCGACACATTTAGAGGTAAACTATTTGAGCGGAACATCTCTTTTGGCATCATCGATTGTTGCTGCTGTTGCTGTGGTTGATTAGATGATTGCTGCACGCTATGATGCAGCTGAGCTTGCGCTTGTGCCTGTGCTTGTTGCTGTTGAAGATGATGATGCTGCTGCTGCTGTTGTTGTTGTTGTTGTTGATGATTGTGGTGCTGTTGTTGCTGCTGGTGCTGTTGTTGCTGCTGGTGCTGTTGCTGATGACTAGATGTCGGTGACAATTGCGTTATTGGTATAGATTGTGCCTGTAATTGTAATGGGTTTGAAAGTGCCGACATTTGCCCGGCCATGTTCAGATTGAGTGATGGTGAGTGCATTGAATGAGCTGGTGATGATTGTTGCTGATCCTGTATGTAGCCTTGATTGACCGATGCAGCAGCACGTATATTAATATAATTTCCCGTTGATGCCGACTTTTTAAAGTTTGCCAAATTCGGATATGGTTTGTATGAGTTTGAGTTATTACTACCAACGCCACCACCACCACCATAAACATCATTTGTATTCGACAGATTAAACATGGAAAGTACTTCCGAAGATGGTGGTTCTATTTTAACATTCAACATCATTGGCTGTGTAACACATGTGTTAGCAGATGCCGATGACACTTGTGCTGCTGACATTATATTATAGCCTTTTGGACTACCACCATTACCGCCGGGCATATTTAGCATGTTGCTATTGATGTTGGCGGATGTTGTTTCGGTATTGTACCCATAATTATTATTGCCTCCACCAATCATACTTGGCGGAGAATGGGGAAATTGAGATGCAGAAGGGTATAACATTTGCTGTTGTTGTTGTTGTTGCTGCTGAAACGTTGATGCTTGATGCTGAAGAGCACTCATGTTTATTGTGGGCTGCAGGTGCTGATGATGATTTTGTTGGTTGTTTTTTTGTTGCTCTGCCAGCATTTGTTGGTATATTGTGGTTTGATGTAATGTCGGTTGTGCCTTGTCATAGTTGTGTGGCTCTCGTCTGGATATTTAAATGAGAGAGAAGAGAGTTAAGAGTGGCAAATAAAGCGTAGTAAACAGCGTGGCCAACTCAGCGCTTTTCCCGCTAATTTAGTGCTTTTTGAATATTAAAACGCGGAAAAAAAGTGATTTAACGCTCAGTTCAGAATACGCTGTAAGTTCAGAATACGTTTTATCTTCGAAAAATCGAAGAAATTTTCATTGGCTAGAAGTAGCAAATGCGTTTAAATGCCATTTAAATGTATTGAGTTTTCTCGCACTTTTATAAGAAAAAAAATTTAGCGCGTTTTTAAAAAAAATACGCGGATTTTAGCGGGTTTTGAAAAACAAAAGTTGGCCACACTGGTAGTAAAGCTTAACGAAACTTATGGTAATTAATATTATCTGTGTGAAAAAATATTATGTTTGTTCAAGTTGACGTGAAATTCCAAGCCAAATTTAATATAAAAAAAAAAACAGCTGGTGGAATAAATGCAAAATATTTGGCGATATATTAGCCAAAGTAGAACTCTGTTCTCTCACATGAAATACTAGCAACATGAGTCTAAAGAGAAGCTTGCAACAATTTTTCACCCATTTTTAAATCTAATTGATGAAATTGTTGTGAAAAGTGGCTGCAAAACGATGTTATGCTCAAATTTTTCTGTATGTGTTAATATTTTTGGATACTTCAAGGGGTTTTAAATAAGTCTGTCTCGCAAAATTAATGCATGTTGCGTGAAATTTCGTTGGCAACATGCATTAATTTTGAGGTGAAATTTGACATTTCAAGAGCAAATGTTGCAAGACCCTTTGAAATATGCAAAAATATTAATACGTGAAGAGAAATTTGAGCAAAACCATTTTTTCTGTTACTTTACACCACTCTTTAAATGCCATGAAAAAATGTTGTAGGCTTCTCTTCAGACTCATGTTGAGAGTATTTAAGGAGATAGAACAGTACTACTTTGCTAATATACATGAATAGAGGTCAGTGCTTAAGACAGAAAATATTTTATCATATTTTCGTTTCATTATTGCCGCGAATTTCAAAATAATTTTTGTAATCTTTGATCTAAACATAAAATAATATTCATACAAATAGAGACTGCTCATAAAAATTAAGAATAGGTCACTTCCATTTTCAGTTTCTAAAAGGTACATTGTGTATTTTCTCACCATATAATCAACTTGAAACTTACTTAAAAGGTCTTTGAAAGCTCTTTGAAATGCGTCCCTTTATTACACTCTTATTCGGATATTCATTACTATTCTGCCGGCTTAAAACATTATCGGCTGCAGAATTATAATGTTTTGTTTGGTTGCGACTGTTAGTTGGTGATGTCGTTGATACTTCGGTCAGTAAAACGAGTGTGCGTTCATCGGTCATCATTGCTTCGTTATTTGACATTACTCCTCTGTCTGATGATTGACCGCCATTACCACCACCAACAATACCACTAACACCGTTGCCGCCACCACAACCACCACCCATAATGAGTGCATTTCCACGTGCTGTAAATTGTCGTTCAATGTCTGCGAATTGCATTGAATTTAGCGGTGTATTTAATTCCAACATATTGGCATCATCGTTGTTTTGCTGCATTTGATTAACACTATTTATAGTTACGTCCATAATATTACTAGAGTCCATTTGCTCGGGACCTTTTGGAATAGATAAAATACAATATTATTTTTGCAATTGAGTAAGTAAGCAAAGTGTGCAAATAAATAAATGTTACCCATTATGGCAGAGAATCCATAATCAACACTTTTTAGCATATCGTCAGTACCTTCCTCGGGAACTGATGGCAGTCGTGCGTTTTGTAGCAGTTCTAATTACACACAAAAAATATTTAAATTTAAAAATACTGTTTATTAAGAAAGATTATTTATTTATATTTATACGAGTATAATTACCTTCAAATGTTATATCGATCTCGTCTAAATTCGGTTGTAGTGGGCCTAAGCTTGGTTGTATGAAATCGGCAATACCAGCTCCACGAGCTTAATAAAAAATGGAAAAATCGAAAAATCGTTTTAAATTTCTCAATGCATATCTCATTTATGTATAAGTGGCAAGTGCTTACCAATTTCTCTAGAGTCTGGAAACGGAAATGGACCATTGATTGCAGAAAATAGTGTATCGCTAGTCCAGTCTTCTGATATCATCAAACTTTTATCATTAAATGGAGACCATTCCAGGAAATCAAATTCACTCCTCTGTAAAATAAAATAAATCAGTAAATATTTGATATTGATATTAATAATATTCGAATTCTAAAATGTTACAGAAATGTCAACCAGCGCAAAAAAAAAAAAAAAAATTTTAACCAGTGAATGCTAAACGCGCACCTTATCGCAAAAAAAAAAATTAAGCTCTTTTATACGCATACAGAATTATAATCAGCTTGTCGTTACTGCATTCATTGTGTTTAAGTCGCAGTCAACTCGGCAACATTTGTTGCTGACACCACACTGTCGTCGGCTTGCAGTGTTGCTGTCGCATTTATTGTGTTCGGAGCACTAAATTTAAAACGAAAGTTACAATGCGATCCACACTCATTTCTAACCCCTAGCATCACGGAAAAGCTTTTTGCATTGTCATTTAAATTTTCTGTGAGGGTCCAGAACGCCCGATTGTGCTGTGAAGACAGCAGGTAACGATCATTAAAAATTAGGTATTTTATTCAAGGATTGCTTATGGGTTATTTCGATCACAGAGTTTCTTTTATACTTTATCTTCAAATGTTTGGAATATCGTGATTTTTTGAGTATAATTCACATATATGGGTTGGGATGTCACGAACGCAACTGGAGCTTCTGGACCATTTTCAATATCAAGCGATAAAGCTTGATTTCTTGGGGCAACGCAAAAAAATTACCTGCGTTACTCTATTCTATCATCGTGTCTATGGTAGAAGCTGGACGGAAATGCGCGATTTGATGCCGTCAGTTCATTTGCTCCTCAGAACTACGCGAGCCACATGCGGAACTGAGTAATTCTAAGTGGAAAACATACTTCAACGCACTATGCATTACAGAGATAGTTCTTTTCTCAGTCGTGCCGCTTCGTTTATGGAATAAGGTCCCTGCAAGAATTTTTTTCTGACGTTTATGACCTAACCGAATTTAAAGTGAACCTTCATCGATATTTTTCCTCATTTCCTTCTCCCTCATACCTATCTTCTGGATGTTGAATGCCCGTAAAAAAAAATACATAAAGATATTGTGAGCCAACTTGAATTTCAACAATTTCATATAGATATATTAAGAGGGCAGAATAATTGACGATTATGGGGAATAGAGAATTATAGGATCTGTAGAAATACTATAATCTTTGAAGGGGGCATCTATAGGCGCATCCAACTTAGCGCTCTCTTTTTCATTGCAGTAGACTCTACTGTCAAATTGGAAATCGTATTGTGAGTATAACGTGTGTGTGTGTGTGTTTGTACGTGGATAGCATGTGTGTGTGTGTGTTTGTACGTGGATAGCATGTGTGTGTGTGTGTTTCGTGATACAAAGAAACACTACACTCAGCGCTCTCACTTCTCCTCTCAGATGCACCTAACCACTATTACTCTGTCATGGATATTAAAGCAAAAACAAAAACCTTAGAAAACTTTATAGTTTTCATAGAAAATATCAATGTATGCATTTTTGTTGTTTACATCTCTCTTCATAAAATATAAATCCATTGCCAACAATCCCGATAACAATACTTATTTTCTTACTAATTTTTATCTATATTATTGTTTTATTTACTTTATAGTTAAAATGCATTGTAAGTCTAACAAATTGTTCTTTAAATTGTTTATTGACATTTTGGTCGGTAATTCTGTTGACTTATTTACTGATGCATGTAAGGACGTCAGTAAATGAAATGAGCTTCTTACAATCGCATTTTTACAAATTAATTCTGAAATCATACAACTGTATGGCGCTTAAGTACACAGTCATTGAAGTGGTTCTAAAATACATTAGATTTAGTGTCAATTAAATAAAAAATAATAAAAAAAAGACAAATAAAAAATAAATAAAAGTCATTTTAAAAAAACGAGAAATAACTACAGATATGAAAAACACAATACGAATTTATTATAAACTTTTAAAATATTTCGGTTTACTGCCAATAGCATTTGATAAAAAATTAAAACGATATGTCTTGAGTGGCACAGTAGAGTTCTATTTGTGGCATGGTTTCATGCAATTGTTACTGCTATGCTCTATTGTAATTTCGGTATTTAATACAAATATATTTTTTGTGAAGGAATTAACAACTATTGAAAATTATTATGAGCATCTGCTTATGCTATCAGCGTGTTCACTACAATTGCTAACCAACTTTTGGCTTCTGATTATGCAACGGAAACACTTTCGCATAATTTATGTATGCGAACAGCTAACTGAGCAGTTCGGCAACTATGGCCCAATGGCTCAGAGTATATTTCCATTGGCTTTACTTTCTTTGGTATTAATTGTTTGCACTTTACTTGTAGTAAATATAGCAAGGGATTGTTATATTTGGGAGTATTCCATATCAGGATTCTTATATATACCGACAATTGCTTATATGCTGCATTCTATTTTAACATCATTACTTTTATCGTTTTATACTTGTATTGTATTTAATGTGAGCAATCTGCAAAAATGTATTACGGCATTGATCAAAGTTCAATTAAGAAATTCTAAATCATTGAATTATATGGAAATGGAAAAAATTCAGAAATTGCTAAATTCATACGATAAATTGATGTTACTTTGTAGTGAAGATATCAGCTTGATTTATGGAGTAGTTATGATATTTTGCGCTCTGTTTGCTACGATCGATATAACATCAGCTATATATCAATTAGCTATTTCGTGTGAGGAAAAGTTGGCAGATCTTGGTATCGTCAAGTATATGATAGAAACTATAATTTGGGCATTACCATCAATTATATTCTTGCCAATGGCACTGCTATGGAACACCATTCAAGAAGAGGTAAGTCTAAATCTTTCTATGTTGGAGACTTTTATGTTGCAGACTTCTCTTCAGACTCATGTTGCTGGTATTTCATGAGAGAGAATAGAGTGCTACTTCGGGAAAAATCTCGCGAAATATTTCGCAGTTATTTGACGAGTTGTTTTTTCTTTATATGGAGTTTGACATGGAATTTTAGATAAACTCGAACAGAGTACCAAACTTTATTGTTTTTTAGTTTTCATGTTCACAGAATTCTATTGTTTCCTGCATTTTTTTTTTTCAAAAATCATGATATTTTGTTTTGTCTTATATATTTTTCAGGGGTACATTTCGCCGTCGTTCAAGCAGAAATCAGTAAGTCTAAATTCATTTTTTTTATTGGATCCATATTAATTAGCTTCTATGATTCGAATGACATAATAAATTATAATACTAATGTGTGTTCCTATCTGTTAACTTTACGAGTTTTGCCAGTGTTCGTAGCGCGCCATGTACAGCATAAACTAACTTCATCTTAGAAATTAAAAAAATTGACTTAGTGAATTCTGCCAGAACGACGACGATTTAATGATGCTCAACCATTTATTATTAAAAATTTGCCAACAATGTAAAATTCTTGTTTCAATGTTTTTTTTTCTTCTGAGTGTATGAGAGTTTAGAGCTTAATTGCATCGAAATGAGAGAATTAACGATCAAGAATTGTATGGGGTAGTCTCAAGGACAATTTGCTAAAACAGCGCCTGTTTTCTACTCTTCAGATTTATATCGAAAGCTAGACTTGAAACTGAAAAATTATTATGATTATTGAAATCAGTACGAAATTTACTTAGTTGGTAATGGCTTTTTGATGAGTGTTTTTGTAAACTAGTGTAATCCTTAAAAGCACACATAAATGCTTAAAAAATATACTGAAAACTTCTTATATTTAACATTTTTGTTCAAGGTAAATTGTTACAAGCAATTTAACTTGCCTGTCATTAAATAGGCTAAGTAATTGTAAATAAATAGTTGAGATATGATCTTATTGACTTTAACTTATACAATTACATAATTACAAAAATCCTGTACTCCAATAATCAGTAAACAGAAAGATGTCCTCCCAACGAGATCTACGTTTATATTTTTGGACATTAAAATACCTTGGCATTTTATGTGTGTCCTACGAAAAAGAACAAAATAAATTGTATACTACGCGTCTAGATAAAATATTTGCATTTGTGATTCTTTGTGTAGTTCAACTCTTAGTTTATGGCATGCTTGTATATTGTTTCGTATACTCCAGTACATTCGCGATATCTAACTATAATCGAACTGGCAACATTTACTTAATATTGCAATTTGGATTCTGTTGTATTAGTATATCCATAATAAATCTATATTTTTATGTTAAACATAATAAATATGTAAATATAGTGCAAAAAATATTAAATTTTAATCGTGATTGTTTGCAGAATCAATTATGTCGTGTGCAATTCTTTCGGCTTTATATTACGTATGCTTTATTAACGTTCACGTGCTGCTTAAATTTAGCAACTACTTTTTTTATTCAAGCTGAGCTTCTTGAAATCTGGACAAAAATATGTTACATAGTATTATTCACATTACAATTTATAATCTGCGGCATTGTAATCATATTTTATAGATGCATATTACTTATAATTGAACATACATTTCGGATTTATAATGAACAATTAGAATTGATTATGCTAAAAGGAGTTCAAAATAATATAGAAACAATTTTATCATTTAAGGATATTTTGAAAAAACGCAATAAACTCTTTGCCATATGCCACATTAATGTGAATAGTACATTTGGTATTATATTACTTCCGATATCGACGTATACATTATTTTCGGCTCCGTCGGGTATATATTTTTTTTTAACAGCAGTTCGTGAGTTCGAAATTGAAGATATTCCAGGTTTTGTTTTTTTCTGTTTAACTGCCATATGGTGGATTTTACCAACCATATTTCTTTTCAACGTAATGATGTCTTCGAATGGAGTTTCAAAAGAGGTATTAAATTTAATACTAAAATCCAATTATTAATAGTATAGTATTGAGGTTAATGCAAGGCTAAATATGGATACAAACAGGGAGTATTTAACAGGGTGAACTTATCTGAGAGAGTAGAAGTTATAATGTTAAAAATAGCCGTAAAATTTGAATTTGGCACTACACTGTTGTTTATTTACATTTTGCACTATTTTGACACTACAAAAACTGGCTCTTCAGATAAAATGAGTTTTCAGAGATGACTTCACTCTTGAATACGAAGACCGAGTATCGCGCTCTTTTTCGTTTTTTTTTTTTTTTTATGTGAAGTTTTTACACTCACAATTCAAGAGAACGAAAAACTCCATATAAAAAAAAACGAAAAGAGAGTGCAGAGCTATACATATTCATACTCGTTCTCATTTCGTTATAATTAAGTTCCAAGTAAAGTTGAAATGCGATCCACAATTATTTTCTACTACGAGCGGCACTGAACGTACCCCAAAAAATATTCTGGCAAAGCAAAAACTTCACAATTTTTTGGGGAAAAAAGTATTTGCAGTATAAAAAGAATTTAAAAAAAAACAAGGAAATATAATTGGTTGTAGTGAGTTATATAGGTTTTAAAAATCGTGGCTAGAGAGCGAATTGACTTTGTACGAAAAGTCAGCAACAATAACATCAAATATCAATCGTTAACATGACAATTCGAATTAGTTGAATGCAATGTAAAAACTTTGCTGATCGTCAACTTAATTACTTAATTAATGCCTCTGTATAAAATTACAACAAAATTATTAAAATCGTTCTTCTGTGCGTTAGGAAATATATTCAAACATATCGATTTCTTTTTGATAGAGTATGGGCATAACCAAACATTATAGGAATACAAAAATACAATAAAAAAATGGTCAAAATTTTGCTACGATACTCTTTTGAAGAGGTATCGATATATTTTGAACATTATATTAGATTTTACTTATATTTTCATGCTTCCTAGTTAATACATACGTTTTTCATTACCAAAAGCTTTGACTGATGGCTCTTGGATTCAGTATTTAACACTCATACTTAAAGAGATATTAAAACCTTTTTTTCATTACAGGCAAATAGAACTGCGAAAATGCTATCAAAAATTCCACGCACTGGCACGGGTATCGAAAAAATGGTAAATTATCTTCTATGCACTTGTATAATTTTAAATATTAATGCTACCTTAACTTCCTGTTCAGGTAAATAAGTTTCTTCTAAAGAATTTACGCCAGAAACCGATGTTAACTGCATTTGGTTTCTTTTCATTGGATAAGAGCACATTATTTCAGGTTTGTTAGCATATATTTTTAAATTTTGAGATTATTTTTATTTAAAAAAAAAAAACTCTATTATTTCATTTACAGCTTTTCACTGCAATCTTTACCTATATGGTAATATTAGTGCAATTTAGGGAAATGGAAGATTCGCCAACACCTACAAATAAAATGGTTGAAGCGACTGTTTTACCAGAACACAGGCAGTATTAATTATAGTAAGCCACTTCTTTCTGGCACTTTGTTATATTAAATTTAAAAAGAATAAAGCATATTAATGAATAATTTTCGATGATATTTCGATTAATGTAGGTATTTCGAATTATATGGAAATGGCATGAGTGTACTTCGACCTTCTAAAATTCGATCACAAGTAACCCCACCAGAGTGAAAATTTTTTTTTCTTTAACTTAATTATCATTCCGAGCCATTGCGAAAATTTTGGTTCATAGTGTAAATTGTTAAAAGCATATTAATTCATTCACCAATAATTAAGCTAAGTAATTGTAAATAAATAGTTCAAGTAGATATGATCTTATTGACTTTAACTTATACAATTATAAAATTACAAAAATCCTTTGCTGTAATAATCAGTGAACAGAAAGATGTCCTTCCAACCAGATCTACGTTCATATTTCTGGGCATTAAAATACCTTGGCATTTTATGTGCGACCTACGAAAAAGAACAAAATAAATTGTATACAACGCGTCTTGATAAAATATTTGCATTTGTGATTCTTTGTGTAATTCAAGTCTTAGTTTATGGCATGCTTGCATATTGTTTCGTATATTCCAGTACATTCGCAGTATCTGAATATAATCGAGTTGCCAATATTTATTTAATATTGCAATTTGGTTTTTATTGTATTATTATATCCATAATAAATCTATATTTTTATGTAAAACATAATAAATATGTAAACATAGTGCAAAAAATATTAAATTTTAATAGTGATTGTTTGCAAAATAAATTATGTCGTGTGCAATTCTTTCGGCTTTATATTACGTATGCTTTATTGACGTTCATGTGCTGCTTAAATTTTGCGAATACTTTTCTTATTCAAGCTGAGCTTCTTGAAATCTGGACAAAAATATGTTACATAATATTATTCTCATTTCAATTTATAATCTGCGGCATTGTAATCATATTTTATAGATGCGTATTAATTATAATTGAGCATACATTTCGGATTTATAATGAACAATTAGAATTTATAAAGCTAAAAGGAGCTCAAAATAATATAGAAATAATTTTATCATTTAAGGATATTTTGAAAAAACGCAATAAACTCTTTGCCATATGCCACATTAATGTGAATAGTACATTTGGTATTATATTACTTCCTATATCGGCGTATATATTATTTTCGGCTCCGTCGGGTATATATTTTTTTTTAATGGTAGTTCTTGAGTTCAAATCTGAAGATACTCCAGCTTTTGTTTTGTCCTGTATAACTGCCTTATGGTGGAATTTACCAACCATATTTCTTTTTAACGTAATGATGTCATCGAATGGAGTTTCAAAAGAGGTATTAAATTTAATAGTAAAATCTAATTATTAATAGTATGTTTACATTGAGGCTTATGTAAGGCTAAATGTGGATACAAACAAGGCGTATTTAACAGGGTGAAGTCATCTCAGAGACTAGAAGTTATAGTGCCAAAAATAGCTTCCGTTGTGAATATTTAAAATTTGAATATTAACACTACACTCTTGTTTATTTACATTTTGCACTATTTTGACACTACAAAATCAGTCTCTTCAAATAAAATGAGAGAGTTCTCAGAGATAACTTCACTCTTGAATACAAAGACCGAGTACCGCGATCTCTTTGTTTTTTTTTTTTTAATAGAAGTTTTTACACTCACAATTCAAGAGAACGAAAAACTTCATATAAAAAAAACGAAAAGAGAGTGCAGAGCTCCCTATAGAAATTCTTACTCGTTCTCATTTCGTTGTAATTAAGTTCCAAGTAAAGTTGAAATGCGATCCACAATTATTTTCTACTACGAGCGGCACTGAACGTACCCCAAAAAATATTCTGGCAAAGCAAAAACTTCATAATTTTTTGGGGAAAAAAGTATTTGCAGTATAAAAAGGTTTTAAAAAAAAAGCAAGGAAAAATAATAGGGTATTACGAGTTGTATAGAAGTTGTGGTTAAAGAGCGAATTGGCATTGCACGAAAAATTCAACAACAACATCAAATATCAATCGTTAAAATGACAATTCGAATTAGCTGAATGCAATGCAAAAACTCCTGTTATCGTCAACTAAATTACTTAATTAATGCATCTGTATAAAATTACTACAAAATTATTCAAATCGTTCTTCTGTGCGTTAAGAAATATATTCAAACATATCGATTTCTTTTCGATAGAGTATGGACATGAGCAAACATTGTAGGATTTTAAAAAATGCAATAAAAAAACAGTCAAAATGTTGCTACGATACTCTTTCGAAAAGGTATCGATATATTTTGAAGATTATATTAGATTTTACTTATATTTTCATGCTTCCTAGTTAATACAAACGTTTTTCATTACCCAAAAGTTGAACTGATGGCTCTTGGATTCAGTATTTAACACTCATACTTACAGAGATATAAAATCTTTTTCTCATTACAGGCAAATAAAACTGCGAAAATACTATCAAAAATTCCACGCACTGGCACGGGTATCGAAAAAATGGTAAATTATCTTCTATGCGCTTGTATAATTTGAAATATTAATGCGACCTCAATTTCCTGTTTAGGTAAATAAGTTTCTTCTAAAGAATTTACGCCAGAAACCGATTTTAACTGCATTTGGCTTCTTTTCATTGGATAAGAGCACATTATTTCAGGTTTGTTAACACATATTTTTAAATTTTGAGATTATTTTTATTTAAAAAAACTCTATTTTTTAATTCACAGCTTTTCACTGCAATCTTTACCTATATGGTAATATTGGTGCAATTTAATGAAATGTAAGATTCGCCAACACCTACAAATAAAATGGTTGAAGCGACTGCTTTACCAGAACACATGCTGTATTAATTATAGTTAGCCATTTCTTTTTGTCACTTTGTTTTGTCAAATTTAAAAAGAATAAAGCATATTAATGAATCATTTTCGATGATATTTCGATCAATGTGTGTATTACGAATTATATGGAAATGGAATGAGTGTACTGCGACCTTCTAAAATTCGAACACAAGTAACCCCTCAAATATGTTTCTTATTGAAAAATTGTTTGTTCTTTAACTTAATTATCATTCCGAGACATTACGAAATTTTTTGTTCATGGTGTAAATGGTTAAAAGCAAATTAACTCATTCACCATTAATTAAGCTAAGTAATTGTAAATAAATAGTTCAAGTAGATATGATCTTATTGACTTTAACTTATACAATAATTAATAACAAAAAGCCTGTACTGCAATAATCAGTGAATAGAAAGATGTCCTTTCAACGTGACTTACATTTATATTTGCGGACATTAAAATGCCTTGGCATTTTATGTGTGTCCTACGAAATCGAACAAAATAAATTGCATACAACGCGTTCGGATAAAATATTTGCATTTGTGATTCTTTGTGTAATTCAACTATTAAGTTATGGCATGCTTGCATATTGCTTCGTATATTCCAGCACCTTCGCATTAGCTATCTATAATCGAACTGGCAACGTTTATTTAATATTGCAATTTGGTTTTTGCTGTATTATTTTATCCATAATTAATCTACACTTTTATATAAAACATTATCAATATAAAAATATAGTGCAAATAATGCTAAATTTTAACCATGATTGTTTGCCAAATCAATCGATCCGTGTGCAATTTGTTCGTCTTTATATTATGTATACTGTTGTAGCGCTTGTGAATGGCTTTATTTACACGCTTGCTTTCTGTTCGTCTGATATTAAAATCTGGACAAAAATATGTTATATAGTATTATTCAGTTTTCAATTTATAATCTGTGGCATTATAATCATATTTTATAGATGCATACAAATTATAATTGAGCATACATTTCGGTTTTATAATGAACAATTAGAATTGATAATTTCAAATGGAGTTCAAAATAATATAGAAGCAATTTTAGCATTTAAGGATATCTTGAAAAAACGCAATAAACTCTTTGTCATATGCCACAGATATTTGAATCGTAAATTTGGCATTATATTACTTCCTATATCGGCGTATATGCTATTTTCGGCTCCGTCTGGAATATTCTTTTTTTTAACTGTAGTTCTTAAGCACAAAAGTGACGACATCTTAAGCTTTGTTGCTTCCGGTTTAACTGCCACATTTTGGAATTTACCATTCTTATTTAGCTTCAATGTACTAATGTCTTCGAATGGAGTTTCAAAAGAGGTATGCATGCAGAAATGTAAAAACTTTGCATTTTATTAAATTTAATAATAAAAACTTATTCAATATGAGTAACTGATGCCAGTTTCCCCCAAGCTCATTTTAGATTAGTTTTCGGAAATGAAAATAATAACGATCTCATCCGCTATGCAAATTCTTGTTCGTTAACTATCTTGTTTCAAATTCAACAAATTTGGAAGGAGATCCACAATTAATTTCTACTCCGAGCGGCACTGAACGTACCCCAAAAAATATTTTGGCAAAACCAAAAGTATTTGGAGAATAAAAAAGTTCTAAAAACAATTATAGGGCGGAGAAGCTTCTTTACAAATTATGGCTTGCCATTTCACGAAAATTCAATAACATCAAATAACAATCGTTGGAATGCAATATTTGTTCTTGGATTCTGTACTTAACGCTCATACTTATACGAATAATTAATCTTCTCATTACAGGCAAATAAAACTTCGAAAATTATATTAAAAATTCCACGCACTGGCACGGGTATTGAAAAAATGGTAAATTATTTTCTATTTGCTTACATAATTTTAAATATTAATGATACCTCAACTTCCTATTTAGGTAAATAAGTTTCTTCTCAGGAATTTACAGCAGAAACCGATTTTAACTGCATTTGGTTTTTTTTCATTTGATAAGAGCACATTATTTCAGGTATTTTAACACATATTTTTTAATTATTTTTATTTAAAAAAAAACTCTATTATTTAATTCACAGCTTTACAGTGCAATCTTTACTTATATGGTAATATTGATCCAATTTCAGGATATGGAAAATTGAACATAACCTACAAACAAAAATTGTTGAAAAAGTTTTTTTTTATACCCGATCACTGGTTGTATTAATATCCATAGTATTAGTTATACGCAAATAAGTTAAGATTTACATGTGCATACAGTGAATATTAAAAATTAACTAATTATTTTTAGATAAATTCAAAATTTCTTGACATCTATACATTTATTTGTGTAACTACAATTTTATTCCAGAAGATCCAGAAGTGCTACAATATCATATTATATATATTAATTTAAAAAGCTTGACGAGTTGGTTAGCCAAAAATTAAAATCGGTTTAGCCAATTCCAAAATATTAGCGTCGGAAGTTCTTTAAAATTCACTCATTGAACAAAGCATTGCAATCATCGTTGTAATAATCATTGCTTAAGCGGGAGTAAATAACAAATGAGAGTGAGAGAGAAGACATGAGTAACGGCATTTCTCAGAATTATCTAACGAATTATCTGCATACACAAATAACAAAACAAACACCAAGGAGTAGTTTGGTTCTCATTTGATATTTGTTTTTTTTATCTCTAAAGAATAGGCAATATTTGTTTGCCGAAGAGGCAAAATTGTTGTTGTTTTCATATAAAATGAAAAAAAAAAAAAACGAAAGAGAGTTATTATTATTGAGAGAATAATTTTAGTCACTGGCTATAAATTTGCACCAAGAGAACAAAACAAATTACTCTCCGTAGCAATTGTTGCCAGTGTGAAATTTTACTATAATCAATTTGTAATGGTTGTCATTTTCCATGTCAAAGAAAGAGAGAAAAAGAGAATTTTCTATATGAAATTGCCAACATGTTAATTCGTAGTTGCAAATTCTTTTTAGAAGTTTTTAAATAACTCAAATTGTTTTTAGCAGTTTTTAAATAACTGGATAAAAAAAAAGAAATAATTTACTTACCGTGTCATTTGTTAAAAATCCTGTTGCTTTTGATTTAGAATTTCTTCTCCATTTCCTGTATTCAGCTTTTATGACACCGAATTGTCGTTTCCAATATTTTCCTTCAAGCACAACGCTCTTAAAAAAAAAATTTAAAAAACAAATCTAATTAATTCAAAATCTATATTTGATATACATATTAAATAAAGAAAAGTTTTCAAGACATTGATTAATATTAATCCACAAAGTTCTCATTGCTGACTTAATTTTCGAATGAGTATTAATTTAATATAAGATAAGATTTACGGTGCTTTAAGCTATACACACTGTTTTCAGGTATGTCGAGACAGCAGGTACTATAGCAAATTTCAAATTAATTTGAGAATATTCCATTTGAATTTCAGATTAACTACAGAATATTGCAAACTGATTTCTGAATATTGTAAATGGACTTTAGAATATTTCAAAAAATTCTAAATGCTCTTTAGTTAATCTCAAATGTACTTCAGAATACTGATTTGTGCACTTCAGAAAATTTCAAATGTACATGCTTTCAATTAATGACCTCGATACTCTAGTGGGTAACGCACTAAACTCTAAATCGATAGGTTAAGAGTTCGATTTCCGTCTTAACCGGTAGGTTAATGGGAATTATAAAAAAAGTACACCTCTTGGTAGGCAATGGCAAACAAAAAACACCACAACGTCGTTCGCAACCAGCGTTAAACTGTAGACCCAACCATGTGGTATCAAAATGAGCTGTTCTGGTTTAAGTGGTTCCCTGGACAGCCCCATTAATCCGACTTAACCTTATTTAATGAAATTTTCTGAGGTACATTTGAAAATTTCTGAAATAAATTTGGAAATTTCTGAAATGAATTTGAAATTTTCTGAAATCATTTAGAATTTAGATTCTGAAGTACATTGGTAATTTCTAAACCGCAAATTAAATATTTTGAAGTTAATTTAAAACAGTCAAAAATCAAATTGGAATATTCTGAAGTACACTTTGTTTATTTGGGAATGAGATATTCTAAAATCGTTCATTTGTTTTAGTTTAGATTCTTTGAAAGCAAATAAAATGTCTGATATTATTAATGATTAAAATCTGAAAATAAGGAGTGAGATTGAAAAAATCTTAACACACGTTTTACCTAATAATTTTTTTTGGGTGTAAAATCTAAAAATTTCTTTGAGAAATATGTCAGTTGTTATTTTTAATGACAAACATGTTGATTTATTGTGAGTTTGATCAAAATGAGTGAAGAAAAAGAAGTACGTCTTGAAATTATTAAAAATTTTCAAAAAAATCCAAATTGGTCCTACAAAAAATTGGCCAAAGAATTGAAGGTCTACCGTCAAACTGTTTCCAATGTTATTAAACAGTTTCAGGAGAATTTGACCATCGATAGGAAACCTGGTTCGGGAAGAAAACAAGGACCACATGATATTGGGAAAGCCAAGAAAATAGAAAGCATATTGAAAAGATCTCCAAACACATCGGGTAGAAAAGCTGCCCGGTTAGCCCAGTGCTCTGACTATTTGGTGCGAAAAGTTAAAGCCAATGCCGGTTTGAAAACATACAAAGTCCAAAAAGTTCCAGACAGACGCCAAAAGTTGGGCTCGGAAATAAAAATCGAATTTTATACAGAAATAAATATTCATGTTGTATAATGGACGACGAAACGTATGTACTGGCAGATTTTACGCAGCTTCCGGGTCAACATTTTTATGTTGCTGATGCTCGAAGAAATGTCGAAGAACAATTTAGAATTCAAAAGCGATCAAAATTTCCTAAAAAAATCCTGGTATGGCAAGCTATATGCGATTGCGGCAACGGCAAAAGAAGCAAGTCATTTGTTACCGGGGGCTCTATAAATACCGAAATATACATCAAAGAATGTTTGAAAAAAAGACTTCTTCCTTTCATAAGAGAGCACAATGTGTCCACATATTTTTGGCCCGATTTGGCATCATGTCACCACGGCAAGAAAGCTCTGGAGTGGTACCAAAGTAATAACATAGTTTTTGTTTCATGAGAGGCCAATCCTCCAAATTGTCCGGAGCTAAGACCAGTGGAGAGATATTGGGCTCTTGTGAAAAGAAACTTAAAGAGCACAGAAAAGGTGTCCCAAAATATCGAAGATTTTAAAAGGAGATGGGCAAACTGTTCCAAAAAGGTGTCTGAAAAAAACTATCAAATCCTTAATGGAACGCTTACCAAAAAAAGGTCCACGAGTTCAAAAATAGTGGTTAAAACTATAAAAGTTATATTTTTCTGTAGTTTGTAAAATATTATCAATTAAATAAAAAAAAATTAAAACTGAGATCAACCGTTTAAAAATTATTGAATTTTATATATGTTAAGATTTTTTCGATCTCGCTCCTTAATAAAAAAAAAAAAAAAATAGGACTGCATGAACGAGTATGATTAAATTACCCTAGAAAAAGTAAAGCAATTCCAACATAGTCCAAGTTTTGTAGCTCTAATTCAACCCCGAGATTATACTATATTACTTGAGAGATACGATACCACTATAGACCTATAAAACTATGTTTATGATGTTTAGTATTACAATTTCCTAACTTAGAACGGAAGCTAGTTTCTAGCTATAGACTTTACCACTTCCAAAAACAGGTCCAGTGAAAAATCTTAGAAATCGATAGAACATAAGTTATTATCAAATTTTAGTATTCATTTATAGAGCAGGCACTCTTTGACAGTGGGTCTTGGAGCCCGGATTTTTTTTTAGTAGAAACAAAGTTAGAACGATTGTTTGGTACTTTGTTTATTTAGTTATCCCTTTTCAGAGGGTTTACAATCTTTTGTATAGTATATGTTTATTCATTCTAAAATATCTTTATTTGGGAAATAGAAAATTTTCGACTGTAGCTTCTTGATTTATGTATACCTATTTAAATTTCCTTCAACATTTCCAATAGAAAAATTCATAAAGCTATACAGATTTTAACTCAACTCAACAGAAGGACGAAAATCATTTCTTTCAATCAAAGAAAAAAGCTATTGAAACAGCATAAAATTGAGTTACTATAGTTGACGTTTGCACTTCAAAATTTCAAAAATAAGTTTTTTTAATCATTTTCATTAATTTTTGACATGATAATCAACTGTACAAGTAAATAACTACATACAATGTTTCATAATTGTTGCACTCATTCATACACTTGTACTTTAAAATAAGCAAAAACAATTGCGTAATCATAAACTCGTCTGAGTAATATCGTAAAAATATGTATGCTGCTCCCCCCAGATCCCTAGAATTTTGTTAATTTGAAACGTTCAACTTTAGATTTTTTTACGAGATACCGATAAATTCCAAAAAAAAAACACACCAAATAGCAAAAAAAAAAAAAGGTAAATATGTATGTGTATAAATATGATAATAATAGTCTGTATTGCCACCACGATCACTAACACTACCACCAACAAAGAACAGCCCCAAGGAAGGAGCAAATGAGAGAGAATGAGCTTATCGTAAATCACGTGCGTAAAACGCTTATGCTTATCAAGTGAGGATACGGACACACATTTGGTTTCAGTTTTTTTTTTTTACTTTTTTTTTTTTTGGAAATCACGCATGCTACAGCTGAAAATGACGACAATGATGATAATGTTATAGTACATAGTAAGTGTACAGCAGGGTTCAAGAATGCGGATATAGTTTAGACTGAATCACTTTGCAACAAAATTTTGTACTTACTTGTGGGTTACTATGAATGTCAACGTCCAACGGCGATGCAAACTGACAAACAGGCGTTTTGCGTTTTAATATAACTGCACAGATAGATAAAGAAGATAAGATGAGAATAATTAGTTATATTTTTTATCAGAGTATAAAATAAATTTAAAAATTCTATTACTACAACTTAAAATTTTCCATCTGTAAGTTTGTAACGGCTTCGGCGCAAAATGCTAAAAACATAGCAAATCTTTAACATGATTGTTTTCTTTTCGTGATTTATAAGTGTGGTAAAATTGTAAAATTGCAAACAAGTGTGTGTGTGTGTATAGGGGAAGAATAGTGCAAAAACAAAGAGAAAAAAAAAAAAAAACAAAAATTAATATATATAATAGCAAACAATATGAGATACAATTAATTACACACAAATTTAAATATTTTAATAATAAAAAAAAAAATATTCTTCCACAATTTTTATTTTCGTATTCTTAATATTCGTATATAATAATAATAATAACGAAAACAGCTGCGAGGCAAAACGAAAACAACGAAAAAGCGTTAGTGTGATGCTAATATTCTTAAACGCGACTATGCCTTTCCAGCCAGCCAGCCCGCCAGATAGAATACAGCTGAACGACGATGAAGTATACACGTTTTCGAGTTATCGCTCACAATTAAATAGAAATCTAACTGATGTGAAGACTTTTATTCGCAAAATAAAGCAAACATAAGAGGCAACAACCACATTGCATTTTACTTATTTTTTTTGTCGTTGTTTTTTGTTGATTTTTTTTTTTTTTTTTTTTTATTTCAAATAAATTAAAGAAAACAAAAACTAATAAAATATGAAGGAAGATAAGTTTAGTGAACTGATAAGGAGAAAAAAAAAAAAGAAACGTATACCCACATAATTACAAATACAAATATATATATATATACTTGTTCATACTCGTATATAAGCATATAACTAGGTGAATATGTAGTAGAATGGAGAGTATCGTTTGCGAATATCACTACCACCAGGCAGACAGGCAATAACAACCGCACCGCAATAACAGCTAGCAAAAATAACACTTTTACTATAACAGCAACAATAACAATAACGATAGGCTAGCACTAAATCTATGATGATTCCACAAAAATTTTTTTCTTCTTTCTTAAAATGAATTTGTTTTTTTTTTTTCTTTTTTTTTTTATAATTATGAGTACATTATGTACTATTTATAGTACATCATCATCATGATCATACACTCGTGTTATAAGCAGACAAAATTTATTACAAGTTTTAGCAATTTTATGTTCATATACATATGTATGTATGTATTTATGAATGTGTTTTTGTATTGTGTTTGGAGTTTGTTTGTTAAAGCTTCTTGTTTTACAAATGGAAAACTTTTGGGTATTTGTCTAAAATTTCACAATAATTTCTCACATTGCATATGCCAGCATCTCCATATAACATTATTTAAGCGTATTTTATCCTTCCAACGTAAGCGTACACCTTTGAAATGATTCCATTTTGGTGATGTTAGTTTTTGACTGTAAAACAGAAATAAACGTAAAATTATTGTTAATCTTTTTCAATTAATAATATTGAAGAGATATGTTTTAAAGTGCAAAGGTACTTTGTAATATCAAAGTGTCTCCTTTATTTGTTTTTGTTTTTTTTTTTTTTTGTTTCTTCAAAGTGCCGAGATTTATTTTTTATTGTTATTAAAGTATCAGTTATCTTTTAAATATATATCATACTAGCTGACCAGGCAGACGTTGTTTTGCCCTTTCTACGAAGAAGCGGGAAAATTGAAGTTTATTTAAATGAAGAATAATGAAGTTTCTTGGTGTTTAAAATTGAACATTGGTAATGACAATTCAAGCTTAAAGGACGTACATTGAATTTGCTAAACATTCTAGATTTAAAAATGAGGCATCAAAATTGACATTTTTAAAAGTATTTAATTTGCAGAAGAATATCAAAGACCGTTCTAGAAGTTATATCTACTTCCAAAAACTATTTAAAAATATAGACCCATTTGCCATTAATTATAAAAATAGAATTTATTATAGAATTTGTTACAGCGCCACCTATCGGATTTTGACATAGCTAGGCAGGTTCTTGAGATATTTCATAGTTGCAAGACTTTGTTTTACCCATGATAAAAACCTTTAGACAATATTTTATATAAAAATAACAAATACTTAAAAAACTTTGACACAATAAAAAAAGCTGAAGAATATAGCGTTCTTAATTAAGTGCACGACCAATTTTTCTCACATTTCGGAAATTAAATCACAGCTGTCTAAATAACAGTAACTTTAAGATATTTTTAGGATGGCATTAGACTAACAGTGTTGCAACGTTAAAAAAAAAAGCCAAAAAGTGCCTCTTATTTGCAACTTATGCATTTTTACTTAAAATTTTGCATGTTTAATAAGAGCGTTGTTAATTAGTTGCACGGCACTGTAGGTTTAAGATTCAATTCAATTATAAGTATTCAATACTTTCCTCTAGTCAATATGTAGGCCCGAAAAATTTCAATTCGAACTTGATTAAATCAATTTTATCCACCCACTCACCCACCACCATCAACAACACCTACCCGCACACCCCTAACAATCACGCCCAACTCGGCGACAGCATTGTGTAAAACTAATTTAGATAAATTTTAAACTTTTCTTATTTTTATCAAGTTTTATCAGTTTGAGCTTATTGGCTAATCACTTTGTGGGTGTAGCATATGCTAATCTAGAATCTCATATATTTCTGATAATATCTTTCACCGATTATAAATTGGCGAAAAAAGGATATTCAGTTAAAATGTTATTTTTAGATAAAAATTAGGATTTAAGTTTCATTGGTTTGTTGGCATTTGCATCACTCTTACTCTGATCAAATTTGTTTCCATGTTATCAACTCAATAATAATAGCAATTAAACAAACAGCCAAGTATAAAGTGAAATAAAAAGGTTTATTTTTATCGCCACCACTGTGCATTAATACCAAAAATGCGCCATGAGATATGAATTAGTTGTTTTGTTTTTGCAACTCCAAATTACAAAGATCGCTGCATTTTTATTTTTGTTTATGATTGCATAAAACATAAATTCATTGTGAAAATAATTGAGAAAGCAACCTGAAGCATGCATAACAGCTACATTTCATTTATGTTTTGTATGTATCGCATTTAGAGTTTATCACGCTAATATCATGTGCTTTGGGAACAATAGTATATAAATATTTGTTGTTTTGTTGAACTCGAAAAAATTAATCATAGGCACATATTTGAATGGATTTAATACTTAAAACTTACAACAAATAGAATATTTTACATTATTAGTACTAAGAAAACATGTACTTTCAATAAAATTGTGTTAAACTTTAGAAAACAAACACCAAGCCAAACACTTGTTTGAGAATAGTAATTAGCTCTAAGAAAAGTTATAGAAACCTATAGAAAAAGTTTGGGAAGTCATTTTTCTATGGATTGAATTGAGTGACGCATCAAAGAATATATAATACATAGAAGGCGCATCTCTCAAAATTTTTCCAAAATATGTTTCTTTCGTTTCGGGTGCGGGCGGTCGCAGTAAAGAGGAAGAGCAAAACCACTCATTTATTTTGCTTTTACTCTCTCCCATGCACTCTCATGGTGTTTTTTTCTTAGGCTCTCGCATATCGTTACAGAGTACTGCCAAGTGAGATTGCGTATAGTTTCATATGAATGGGTTTTTTGCGGAGAATATGTAGGTACATGTGATTTTTTTGCATTGTTGCCGATTATCAATATTGCTTTCAAACCTAATTAATTTTTTTTTTTCAATTTGTGACCCAAAATTATGGTCGTAGCTAAATTTCTTTTTAGTAATATATTTTTTTGTAATCGAAAAAGCATAAAAAGTTGAAATCAATCGATTTAGAAAGTTTTAAAGGGGGCATCTCCCGTTGTAACTTTTAAAAAATCTACTTTTTTTGCATTTTCTTATAGTATAGGTTTTCAAAAATATGTCTACAAATTTTTAAGTTGATCCGGAGAAAATTTTTGACTCTTAGTTATTTGCAAAAAAATTTTCTTCTTGACATTAAAGTAAGTTGAAACTTTAAACGCGTTTTTATCAAAAAAGTCATTATTGAAGTCGGTGACCACGATTATTCAACAACTTCCAAACCGAATATTTTCAAATTTATATGCTTTTTAAATATAGATAGATAGATATAGTAATCTAGAGTGATCGAAGGAAAACTTTTTTTTACAAATGAAAGTGTTTTTTAGTTAAAATTGAACTGTTAACTTTCACAGTCGGTGATTTTGTTAAATATGCATATTTTTTCACATCCTTCGATTAATCACTAATAAAATAATCTTATAAATAATTTCATTTTTGGATTTTAAATGTTCTAGATTTGCAAAATATCATCATCAAAACATGTTTTCCAGAAAGACGTCGACGGGATCGCTCATTACTCATAATGTTTTAAAGATTTTTAAATAGAGATTAGTTAAAATTAAGTTCAATACATGTTCTTTTAGATAATAAATAGTTTTTATAAAAAAGTTCATTAGTTTACCTGAAAAAAAATCTTGAAAAATACCTATTTTTTCGCATCACAACTTGGGATTTGAATTTTATAACCTGTGCCATACATTTTTTTTTTTTTTTTTTTTTTTTCGATATATGTATTTTTTTTTTTTTTATTATGTTATTATTATTATTATTATTAATGAATAGATTACAATTTAATTAACAATACATATATATATGTGTTACAATTAGTTAATAATAATTTACTTACATTCTGTAGCTCTAAAAGAACTAGTGGCGAATGTGAAGTATATGTAGGCAGATGTTAAACAATTCAATACAAGGGTCAAATACACAAAGGATTAACGTAAAAGTAATAATAGGTACTTAAAGAGTAAACAATAGTAAATATGTGAAAGACAATTTTAGCAAAAATTTGTAATAAGATTTTCTTTTTTTTTTTTTTTTTTTTTATTAATTATTAATTTAGTATACTGATAAGTGAGTTTATTTCATTATGATTAAAGTTAAAAAGCCAAGACTTCACCTAATTAAGGAAAACATGTTTATTATGAATGCTTCGAACTTTGACAGGAAGGCAATTAAATAGCCTAGGAGCTACTGAAGTATAAGTGTGCAAGAAGTGCTGCAGATTATGCGATGGAATTGTAGCCATGTTTAGATAGTTTATTCGTAACTTATAATTAGATCTGATGTTAGAAAGGTAACCAGAGTTGATAAAATAAACTTTTAAAACTTTAAAAAAATACAGGTGTTTAAGCGGCAAAATTTGTAGTTCTTTAAAAAGTGGAAAACTATTTTCAAGTCGACATTTTTTATTGAACATACCGACTTTGCGATGTAAATTCTGCTAAATAATGAAAATACCAGCTCATATTACTACCAAAAAAAAAAAAAAAAAAGAAACATGAAAAAAAAAGGAAATACAAAACTCTCATTAAAAAAACCCTCTCATTAAACAAATTCAACAACAAAGAGAAACAAACTATTTCAACCACTCATTGTTTTTATGAGAACAACTGAATTTTGAGTGTAAACTGGAGGCAGTTATGGCTCCATAGAACAAAATTTTTGTGCAAATAAATTTGTTTGTGATGCGCCTTCTATGTAATATATATTCTTTGGACGCATGTAATACAACTCGAACATTCTCAGAAAAATCTGTTCTAAAGAAATAATGTCTCTCACTTAAGTAAATATTGAATAAAAATTAATAAATTTGTTCGCTTTAAAATATTTATCATTAATATCTGAGATATAAATGTGAATAATTTCATTAGATCCTTGGCTATATAAAGGATAAATAATATATAAGAATTGTTTGATTTTGAGATTTTTGGGGAGTAGTAGCTTGAGCATGCTTATGCAACTATTTAATCATTATTCAGCTTAAGTGTACGTTAGTTAACGTTTCAGAGTCCAAAGTTTTCGAGTACCACTACACTGTACTCTCATTCGGAGTACAAGATGAAGACAAAGAAATTAAAGTTTAACACCTTTGCACTCAACTCTTCTATAAATATTATAATTCCATCTCACCTGTAAGCTAAATTCATGCATTTAAAAAGCTTTGTAAGCGATGTCTCTATTTCCAAATGTGACGTAACTAGACCAGCAGATGAACCATCATCTTTTCGAAATTTTGTCATTTTACGCGGTACATACAATTGTACTTCCATGCAAGGATTTGGTTCATCTGACTTGGAAAGGCTAGGATCTTCTGGATCGAGCATTTTCACTTCAACATCTTCTTCAAGATCATCTTGAGCTTCTTCAGCTTCAAAATGTGAGACCATAAATTGTCCAGAATGAATAGATTCACGTTCAGCTGTCGATGCAGCAGCGGCTGCTGCAGCCGCGGCAGCAGCAGCAGCATAATCAGCCGAACATACTGCTGTTGATGTAGATGCTGCCGATAATGAAGACATACTACCTCGCTGATGTTGTTGATAATTTTCATATTTATTCAACATCATTTTTCTCTTTTCTATTAATGGTGGATCATCAACGTTTTTTCGATTTTTTAAACTATTCATCGATTTATCGATTTGTGGAAGTAAATTATAATAAACACCGAAATTGAAAGATCACGACGACATAATTTCGCAAACGTTAGCCGTAAAAACAAAACACAACAACGACAACGACGACGACAACAACGAAATCAACAATAACAATTTATGGGATATACGACAAAGGCGCGGAATAATATAAAGTACTATTTTGTCATCACAGTTAAACAAAGCACTGACAACAAATCTAAACGATGTCGTCTGCGATGATATCTTTTCCATTTCACAATCTACATTTAGCAGAGAGTCCGATCGATATACTTTCGAGGCAAAATCGTCTGGCGTTGTAATCGGATTCACATCGACATCATATCAAAAACAACAAGAACTAAATTCGCGACGCTCTTTCCCTCACTCAGCAGCCATTTACTAACTGAAATGTCGTCGTCGTCGTAGATTGATGAACGGTGCTGCTTCTGTCGTTGCTATTGTTTACACACACACACACACACGCACACTCTCTTTATATCACTCTCTCTGTCTATCTGTTCTTTATGAGCTTATCGTATAATTGTGATCGTGAGTGCGCTTTTCTCTCACTCTTTGTTGTCTTATCGGTTTTCGATTTTTATAACAATTAAAGTTGCCTGCAATGAAAATATAAAATTTATGAGAGAAACAATTAAAAATTAAACTATATATACATATATATGTATGTGAATGGTAATAACAAATTAATTAAAAATTTAAATGATACTTTGGTAAATTGCATCAATTGTAATGAATCCTTTTTTAAATGCAATTTATTTATGTATGTATGTATGTGAAAAATGTACAAATATATGAGGGAGTAATGTCCGAGATCGAGAATGGAAAATTTTTAATAAATTGTATAGTTCTAATTGAATGCTTAATCATGTTGCTATTGAGCAAATATTCAAGTGCTGAAATAGGGAAGTGCATACTTCAAACAAGTTTATTAGACTACCACAGATTCTAGAACTTTTAATTGTATTACAATTGTCCCGAATAAAATTTATACTAATCAAAATATTCAATATCTAAGGAAAGAGAAAGAAAAACCATAAATAATCAGTTTCTTTGCACTTTTATGTTTAGACAAATGCCAATCTAACCCTTATTTTCTATAATCATTTCAAAAGGTCTACTTAAATACGTTCTTGTATTTATAAATACTTAACTTTATGAGTTGATAATTAAAATTGAAGTATGTATGAACACTTTTAAAGTTGCTTATCAATTTGAGTAGGTTATTTGAATCTTAGATTTCAATGTGCCAATAAAACTTTAAAGAAGTTTTATACAAAGTTGTGCTATTTACAGAATTCTTTCCAGTAGTATTTCAAATAAGAAAAAAGTTGAAGTATTAGTCATTATAGTAGCTAAAACACATTTGTTTGTTAATTGAAAACTGCAGCAGAACTTCTTGATATTGCTGGTAGCAGAATGAAACTAAATAAACTTAAATTTAATCATTTATATTTATGAGCAACTCGAATGTTTCAATTATATGTAATTATTTAATTAAATACGATTAAATTATATATACATATAATCATGGATAGTATGGGGTTTTGTATAGAATGCAACTAAATAAATTTAAAACAAATACTCTGTGAGGATAATCTGTACTTTAAGAATGAAGAGTAAAATTAGAAAGGAGTTTTCTATTATATTTTAACTTTGAATTTAAACACTATAGGAGATTAACCATAATACATTTAATTTGCTTCACATTTTGATCTGAGATATCAATATGAGACTATATCTAAATTTGACTCAAAAAATTCACAAATATTTTAAGTTAAATTTGAATATTACTACATGGACCCAACGACTGCGCTAATTATCTTAATTTCTTTTACAAATAAATCGTTAAAACCAAAGCATATCTATATGCTTTAAAGTAGAATCTATGCATAAGCATAAAATCCAAAAATATTACACATATATTAAACAGATTTAGAATTTTTTCCCTCAAAGATAAAGAATTTTAATTTATAATATATACAATTCTTTGCTATTTTAAAATGTCCAATAAATAAATTAATAAATATTAAAAGAACACCAAATCACCACCTATTAACAATATTTTGCAATAGAAATTATTTATAAATTTTCTATATCTCGATTCTCATCCATGACCTTCCTATAAATGTATCAAACTATTTCAGATTTACCATAATTTAGGTAAAAGTATGAAATAACAGGTTTCCTAAAACTTTTCCTATAAATTACTAAACATGAAATATTTAAATAAATTAGAAAAAAACTTAATTGGAATTTCTAACCAGCAATACTTTTCCTTCTGTATCTCGCTCATCCAGTGACGTTGTTGGTGATAGATATACAATATATTACGTCTGATGATTTTGTAAATTCTAGCGACCGATTGGTATTTGGCGTAGGTCGCAGTGGAAAAATCAAAATATTGGCGCAGCTGACATACTCGAGCTGATAACTGTTTGATTGCGATCCAAATGCAAAGCCCCCGCCGTTCTCCGTTGTCGTCGATGTCGATTGGGGGGCAAATTTGCGATTAAAATTAATGATTGTGTAGGTCTGTGTGCGTTGTTGGCCTTTTGCTCTACTCTGCTGCCTTTGCTTTACTTTGGGGCTGCTACGATAAAAATATGGAGCAGCTTTTCAACTATGATTTTGATGCAACACACGATTTATTCTTTAACGTTAACGCAAATGAATTGAACTTGTTAATATGATTAATATTTTTAAGTTTTTACTACTCATTTTTCACTATTTTTGTGTTTCTTTTAACTATTCTTTTTCTTTTGAATATCAAAAATAAAAAAAAATGTAAATGTAATCGCAAAGTGGAATCTCTTGTTGTTTTTGACAGTTTCAACAAGCATTGCCAGATAAAATATTTAAGATTGTTTGGCATTAGTGCATATTTTAAATGTCGAATATTTGGTTTAACGCGAGCATTCGTTACTTGCTTGTGTCGTTGCTGTTTTTTTTTAGGTACAAAACAAAAAAAAAAAAATAAATAAATCTCTATCTTTTTTTTCACTTTAAAATCAATAATTTGTTATTATTTTATAACAAGAACATATCGTTGCTTGAGAATCGATTTGGCGTATGTGTATAAAAATTCGTATACCTATACGCCAAATCAATTCTCAGGCTACGATATACCTGTTTATTAGTATTGACTCAAATGACCAGTAACAAAATGAAGACTTTGAATATTTTCTGGATTAAAATTAAATTACTAATTAGCAATAAATTGACGGACTTCATTCACTACGAATTTGACATTGTCTGGTGAAAAATACTAAATAAATGGATCTATTTGCTTAGATGTAGGCTCGAGATGACAAAACGGCGGTTTTTGCACTCTGGATCAATAAATTACAATATTCACACATTGTAAAAGTTCACTTGGAGTTGGCACCTTCCAACTACAAATCAAGGATAGTATTCCATATATTTCGGTATATTTTAAACTTTTAACTAATTTAATTATTAATTTTGCAAAACCCTTTGGTTTTGGAATAGTTGTAGTGGCGAATTCAATTTTAAAATATTTTCTTTTTTTATTTGGAAAATTTGGAACACAAGCTGTAGTGGAGAAGTTATAACCGATTAGCTTAGCCGTTATTGAGACTTAATATGTTACCCATGTATTTTTATTTCTTTAACTTGTAATCAAAATGAATAAAAGGTACTTTGAAAATATCTCTCATTTATGAACTTAAAATTGTATCATTTTCTTCGATTTACTTTGATTTGTTGGGAAAATTAATCTGCCAAATACTCGGCCATTTAATGGGCGGGTTCTTAATAAAACAATTAAAACTAAATTGAAAATCAAAATTATCAACAAACTCTTATTGATCTGCAAGCACAAAAGTTTACGGTCACTAATTTCCAAGGATTTTTGAGATAATTGTCTTTTGCACATATAAATAGAAAAAGTTCTTCTCTTTGTGACCCCAAAATACCGCAAATGCAATTTTGGTTAAGGTACTGACAAACGGTTAAAGGTTTTCTTTCGAAATAAAATATTCTTCAAAATAAAGTTAACTTACGAGGGCATGGAAAACTATGGTCACTCTAGATATTAGAATTGTACTAAAAAGCCACCTAGTGTTAGTTTCTGCTGAAATATGTTACTACTGCCACCTTGCGGAATAATCAAAAGTATTTGTACTGCCCTAGTGATGCTGCAAAATGCATTTTGAGTTTAAGTTACAAATAACCAATATAATATTTATTTAAGAATAATTTAACATAACAAAGAAATCGTAATATTAAAAATTATATACATACGCAATACATTTATGAGACAACCCTTGTTAAAACTTAAATAAATAAAAAATAATTTTACTCAATTTCATATAATTCATTCCCAATCAAACGACTACCTAGTAATCAATTCAATATTAGCCTCATAAAAATCCGAATTCTATTAGCAATAAGATTATTCAACCCCAAAGTCTAATTGGTATGATTCAACGGAATTTCTCATTCAGTATCATTTCCCCAATGAAATCGAAAAAGCGTAAAATTGTATTCAGTGAATTTCCTGCATTTATTTTGAGGTGAAAATGGATAACTAGTGTATTTGCCCAAGCAAAACCAAGCACCCTGTGCGCCCAAAAAGTTAATATATAGCAAAATGATTTTAAAACCGACGTAAGTACATACAGTTTAAAAAGCAATAGAAATTTTTGTTTTTGGTAAAAATGATTGCGACACTTGGCGAAATCGTCGCCGCCATATTGTGATGACGAGAGTAATGTGTGGGGCTTTCCATGTGGTGGTGGGGAAGGGCCACTGCTAAAGTGTGGGGCCAAAGGATGTAAACAAAATTAATTTATGAAATTATACATAATGGAATTTTATATTTGATAATACACTTAAATATTTTATTTAGTGTAATCTTCTTATTTTGTATTATATGTGGAGAAAGTAGCTGATGCAATAATCGCTGTTGATTACTTGCTTTTTTTTTCGATTTTGACCAATTTTTATATCCACGGTGGCACATCAAGCACGTTGCAATTTTTGTTGTAATTTCTGATGTGGGCAATCGAAATGCTACGCGCGCAATGTTGCTAATTGCAGTGTTGCCAGCTGTTGCATTATTGAAGGTGTAATATTCATTCCATCGTGGTAGTAAAAATTTATTATTTTAATGTAGGTTTGCTCATGTAACGCAAAAACAATAAACAAAATTCTATTTTGCTATTTCGTTTGTCATGTAATTTAATCAATGATTTCTCTTATCAGTCTGCATGATTATTTATACTTTATGTTAGGCTAGTAGAAAATATTTTTAATTAAATAAACAATAACCCGTACGTGTAGGTGATATTTTGTCTATTTTTTTATAAGGCTCTACTTATGATAATGTGTATTTATTTCTTTTTTAAATACAGTAAACCACCTTTCCTTGCGCCTTTCATAGTATTTACCATTTAACTGCAGTTATTGCCAATTTAGAAAAACAATCAATAATGTGTTTGAGAAGGATGAACAGAAATTTATATGTTTCTAAACCAAAAAAAGTTAATCATTTAGTATTAAATGAGCCCTTTGTTCAGAATTTAGAAGATTTTAAAAATTTCAAAACAAAATACAAAAGTTGGGACTTGATAAGTATTAAACAAAACTTGAATGTGTTTTTTTTTTCAGTGCATGTAAAGCATCATTGCATTTGAACAGAGAAAAAGACTTAGTGTCTTATAGATAGATAGATTTTACGGTGTTTTTTTCTCCAATTTCTTAAAATTATTATTTTATAACTATTTAAAGTACTGAAACGTATAAAATACGATTTTTGGCTAGTCATTTTGATAAGGAATCTATATAATATTTCAATATTAACTTTTGTACCAAAACATTTTTTTTTTAATCTTTTACCCTTCAAAATGTTGAGTGTCTGAGCTATTTAAAGCAGTGACTTTTCGAATGGCATTAAACTGACAACTATTTTTAATAGTTAAAATTTAGTTTAAACTAGGAGTGAGATTATATTTTAATATCTTTTCAAACTCCTAAAAGGATTTCTGTTAATTGGTCTTGCTAATCGTTTTGTTTTTGGCTTCTTTCAAATTTTATAAGCTTATGAAAAGTTTAGATTCTTTTGGTCAATTCAAATGGTTTTATAGCTCCTGATAGTACTGCAAACCAAACATGAAAAATCAATTCCGCTCGGCTCAATAGACAAGCTCGGAACACGTGCTCGTACCGCATCTAATAAAACGATATCACAATATAAAAAAGTTGAAAAAATTTATACTAAATTTCTTTTTCTTTTTAGAGCCATCATGGCTTTCTCCGCACCAGAAAACGCGTTTTTAGGACAAGACTCCTCCAAATTACATTTAAACATACCGTTTAAACCATATTCTATATCGGATTACGAATATGAAACCAACATCAATAACAACAACAACAACAACAACAACCAATTCAAACAGTTTAACCATGGAGTCACTTGCATTACCACGGGAACTGTATTGGGACGGGAAAACGGAACCAACATCTCCGCCGTCCAACGAGCTCTTTTCAATATCTGAGCCGTCTGTAAACTGGCTCTATGATGACAACTTTGCAAATGGTAGTTACACTTACTATAACTTTTATAAAATAATTATAAATAATAGCATGTTTTTTTCTAATTTACCTCCTCGTATGTTTCAGGAATTACAATAATTACTGATGATGATGATATGGAATTAAAACCTGGCTTGGAATTAGACTTTCCACATGAGCTTATCGATGGTGACGATATTGTCATTGAGTTGTGTGACTTAAAAGAAGGTAAGCATTTTAATTAAAATTTTCAACAAAAATTTAATCTTAATCCTTAAATACTGTAGTTAAAAAATTGATATTAGTCTGTGGGCACACTTTGTTGTTTAATAAAATGTTAAGTAATTTTTGCTTGAAAGTTTGCATTAGTTCTTTAGTTTTATATTAAAATGAAAAAATACAATTTTTATAACGGCATAAACAAATTTTAATAAATTCACTTTAAATATTTTTATGTGGTCTCACAAACCAAGAACAGTGTTTAAGGGTTAATTAATATATAAAAAACGCAAGCTCATCCTCACCAGCTGTCAAAAAAATTATGCAACGAATTTATGACTCAGCCTAAAAGTATACCACGTGAATGATATTACAAGTTGTAAACATAAATTCATTAATCTTGCACTATTTTTTTTCTTTTTTTTTAATTTTTTTTCTAAAAGAATTTGCAACCAATTTTTAACAGTTTTTAGGTTTGAATTCGATATAAATTTGTATTTTAGTTACTAATGTGTAGTAGCTAAGTCTTAATTACTCTTATAAATTACAGGCGCTATCGAAAATTAATTGAAAATGTATTGCTTATTTTTATTGTAAAGAAAGTTTTTATACTATTGCATACTTTTAGGCATTCTCTCTCATAGAATAAAAAATGATATTAATTTGTATAAGGGCGGGTATTGAAGTGCAACTAAATACAGTACGTTATAGCGCCGATGCTAGTAAGGGTGGTGCATAGTGATACAATGGCTGGACAAAAGTTGAGGTAGTTCTCAGATAAATTGGAGCTTAGTGATCTCAAGTATTTGATGATCTCCAAGTTTTATTATAACTCTTATGGTTCCGCAGTAAATTAGACTTGCAGTTACGTTTTTCATCCTTTTTGGTCACCTATAGGCACAGAACACCTGAACAGATTTTAAATAAATTTAGTTGATTTAATGGAGTTTGTTTTTTCTTTAACAATTTTAATCGTTTGGCAGATGTTGGTTAGTTGCGTTAGTTTTTTTTTTTTTAAATTTTTCAAATAGGTTGCATACTTTCAGGATCAAACAAACTAATTTTCATCAAAAAAGTGCGAAAATATCGTTTTAAAAAGCTTTTCAAAATGATTTGTTTTAAAAAGTTGGAAAAATTGAAAGGATATTTTAATAAATCTTGATAGGCGAAAGTACATACTATATATTATAAAAAAAAACAGCCCCTTTTATGTTTTTTTTTTTCAACAAAATTCGAGAATTTTCAGTTTTGTTATTTTCAAAAATATATAAATTTATTAATACAAACAGAATACTTATTTTACAATATTTTGAAAAAAAAAAAAAAAAATACGAAATTTTGTCGGGAGCTTATTAATATAATATATGAAACTGCGGAATGTTTCCACACAAAGTTTATTTTTAAGAATATTTTTTTACATTCACATCTATAAAGCTGAAATGGAACATGCAAAAAAAAAAAAACATGGAGAAAGTCACTCGACTTTGAGCAGCTATAGCATCCACAGTAGTTATTTGATGGAAAAAATTTGTCGGCTTCAAATTTGCTAGGTCTTGGTTCTATGAACTTCTCAACTTTTGTCTATGGGACGAATCACTGTGTGGCGTCCTAATTTTCACCTGGTGATAGTTAATAATATTGCTGTCTAGGTGGCCTGGTAAATGAGTGCTAGAGTGAAGTCTCAGTTGCCTCAGGCTCAATTCCTAGACAGTGAGAAAATGCTTTATTGCCCACGATCTGCTTAAAGCAAAATATGTTATTGGTTACATGAAGTGAGAAAATTTACGTTTGAGATTGTATTGATTTGATTGGAAGAAAGAAATTAAAATCCTTAACTTTTTTAAAACAGTTTCAAAATCGTATTGAAAAACTCACAGCCCTACCACTAATATCGACGGTGTTTCCATTGTGGCCATGAATTTGTAATAACCTTTACGGTTGAAATATGAAAATTTCTCTTTTGCCTCATTGGTCATAACCGCCTTTATCCACTTTGCACAAAGCTTCGCTTCCAAAATATTCAAGCTCCGTTTAATTGCTTTCGACATCGTTGATTGTACCAATCTAATATCCGCTGCTGCCATCAAATCCATTTTTTTTTATAGCTTATTGCACAAAAAACATTTCTTTTTGATTCATTTTTATATTTTCTTCCAATTTTTAATAATTTTCCTTTTCACTGTTGACACAAAACAGCTGATTTTTTCATTCGGACTTTTTTGTGATAGTTGGTAACGCTACCTTTGAATTTGTCTGAATTAAAAATGGCATTTCATTCGGATTCTTGAAGGAAATTCACGGAAGCTCTGTTAGTATTGGTTATAGGACTGTCAATGATTTTGAAGTCCAATATATTGTCATTCTTTATTGGGTTCTAGGACATGTGCACAGGGATATGATATATCGAGCGAGCTAAATCGAAAGGAGCCCAACAATCACTTGTGAACATTAGCCCAGTATTTTTTTCATTACATGATTTAGTTTGAATCAAATTTTTATACGAAAACAAAGTAGAGCACCACAATCATTTTCAAGTTTTAGTTGCGTGCAAAATTAATTTATTTATTTTCACATTTTGTGAGTAAAATTTGCTGTGTCATTATATTTTTGAAAATTTCATTAATTTGTTTCAGATTTAAACTAAATAAGGCATGTATACGAAAACAAAACTGTTCGACATTAACTTGTTATAAAAATTATATTTTTTTAACCAAAAACAGAAATTTATACATCAATTGAAAGTTTATAATAGTAACTTTAAGAAAAATTAAAATATTTGGTTGGTGCGTATGCGAAAGATCGCATCTTTGACTTAACTCCAGCCATTAAATGTTGCACATCACTTCGGGACATTTGAGATGACACAGTAGTCCAATTTTTCTGCAGCTGTTTCTCATTTTTGAACACTTGCTTCGTTTTTAGCAATTTTCTTTTCATTATAGCCCAATATTTTTCTATCGGCCGAAGTTCTGGGCAATTTGGGGCATTGGTATCTTTTGGAATAATTTGTACCCCTTTCTCTTTATATCATGTTATTGTCGTTTTGCCGTAAATGGCAAGTTGCTAAATCTGGCCAGAAGAGGACAGGAGCCTGGTGAAGAAGTAACATTGGCAGTAGACGTTTTTGTAAGCACTCTTCTACGTAAATTTTTTGTTTGATGTTACCAGCAGTGACAAAAACTGCACTCTTTATGCCGCATTGGCAAATTGCTTACCAAACCAAATATTTCTTCGCCAACTTGTCCACTTTCTTTAGCTTAAATTTAGGCGCAACATCACCTCTCTTTTTTGAAGTGTAAAAAAGTTGACCAGGAAGCTGATTAAAGTCTGCTTTGACATACGTTTCGTCGTCCATGATCATGCAATCAAAATTGTGTACAATTTTGTCGTACAGCTTTCGTGCGCGAGTTTTTGCTGTTGCATTTTTTTTGTCATTCCGGTTCGGGGCTAGCGGAACTTTATAAGTCTTAAGTCCTTTTACTCTGCGTACTTTTTGAACATATCCGGGTGATATATGGACTTTTTTAGCAACATCTCTGATGGAATGGCCTGGATTTCTTTGAAATAAGTTTTTCACTTTCTTTGCTTTTTCCTCCGAGATGAACCCCTTCTTCCAGTTTTCCTTTCGGTAGTTAGTCGTTCACTAAAGTTTTTAAACACTAAAGTTACCGTAGATTTTGCAATTTTTTAACTTTTGGCAATGTCTTTATGTGACATATGTGGAAAATCTTGATTTTTGCGCACAATTATATCGCACGTGCTCGATTTCGATGAATTCATTTTGCGCAATGTAAAAAATCAGAAAAAATAATGATGCAGAAATGTAAAACGGAAAATTCTCTACGAATTAGGTTAGGTTGGAGTGGCTGTCGAGAGACACACTTAGGCCTGAACGGCCCATTGTGATACCACATAGTTGGACCTACAGTTTAACGCCGATTCCGAACGGCAGTGTGGCAATTTTTTATCGGCTTGGTGGTTTTGCCATTACCAACCAATGTGTACTTGTACACTATCTTATAATTCTCATACACTTCATATTGATAGTGAATATAAGAAAGTTATGAAAATTAACCACCAGACGAAGACGGGAATCGAACCCGAACCTCCCAGATGAAAGTCTAGTGCACTATCCAATAGGCTATCGAGGTCGTCCTCTACGAATTAATAACAGTAACATTTGCTGTAACTGTCATATTTGAATTAATACAACATGTTTACTGCGACCAGTTTTTTTTCGTATACATACCTTAGAAACCAGCGAAAGTGAAAAATTATTTTTCTGGGATAGCCAGAAATTACTTAATCAAAACCCTGAACTTCTACATATACAATTTTAAAATAGCAGTGATAGACTCAGTAAACTTAAAGGCCAATAAACTAAACTGTCACTCTTTTTTGGACTTTCCAAATTTAAATAAAATTTTTTCAAGCTCTTAATAAATAACTATAAAAACGTATACGAGTATACATATGCGCATATATATTTCGAAATAAACCAATTTTGTTTTCAATTGGTAACAAACAATCATCATAAGAAGTTTAGTGATAGCGTAATATTCCAGAAAAATATAAAACTAAACTTGAACAATAAATGAACTTTGAACGTCTGCAAATCTGGTTTTGCTTTTTTTTTTGCATTTTATTTTGTTATTTCTCGTAATGTGCATAAATTAAATTTAAAAAAAAAAGAAACAATGAAATTTTTAACAATTTGAATTCAATGAACTCACTCGTAAAATTGTTATAGATTATGCCAGTACCTAGAGTTTTGAATTACGCGTACTTAAACAAAAAAAAGCTTTGCAGAAAGTTTTTAATAATTTAGATTTATAAACAAAATGTGACATAAATTTGAAAGAGGTTTGTTGTCAAAACTCAGTGTTGGGCAAAGAGTAGCAAGCGTGCATAAGAACATAAGAAGTTTCGTTCATACGTTCAGGGTTCTAGAGTAGTGAGAGCCACCCACCCACACATGCACAATAATCGACTGAACTCTTTTTTCTACACACACTAAAGCACATCGGCTTTATTATCCGATTACAGTTAGTGCATAAGGTTGAGGTGTTCGCTGTTTTTCTTCGGTTCTTTCGGTACTAAAACGATTTACATCTTTAATTTTCCTTTTTTCTTATGATAGAATTGTAATGAATATTCTTTGTTTTTATTTTTATTCAGCAAATAAATATTTGCGGGTTTCCTTTCAATTTTATGCAGTAGGTTTATTTATTACGAAAAATCATACTTTCTTAATTGTTAATAATAACTATCGTTAATATAGAATAACTATTAAAATAATACTCATTCGTGTAATTATGTATGTATTTTCTTAATTTCATTCACACAATAATAAACAACAATTTATTATATTAAATAATCGACTTCTAAAACAAAACAAAAAAAAAAAAAACAAAAAATTCCAATTACAACTGAAAATAAAATTATTTATATACATAATGAAATTATCATAATAGTAATAATGCCAAGGTAAAAGTATTGCGCAGTTTTATTTTGTTTGTGATATGCAATTTTTCTATTTCATGGGAAAGACATAAAAAAAGTGAGTGCAATCCATTGCAATAGGAACTAATTAAATATAATTCTTTGTCTGTACTACTAAATAGGGCCCACTGTAAGCTTTTTCTATCCAAAACTTGCCAGTTTCACTTATCTCCAGGACTTTCAGATTACATTGCTGTTCCACTTAACAGCTGAACTGAAGTTTTGTTCACTTGTATATGCGTAGATACGCATTATTATGGAATCTACTGGTAGTGAATGAATTTTGTACTTTATTAAAAATAATTTATCCGCCAAAGCACCAAGGGTATGTGTTTGTTGTATGTTTTGCCTGCCTTTGGCAGCGGATGTTTTGTGAACTGAATTTATGGCGGTCTTATGTGTTTTTGCATTATGGCATTGTATTTGTGTATTGCATTGACATGGATTTTTCCAAACACAATCCCCGAATAAGAAAAATAAGTAGCTTTCATATTCTTAGAGCCACTAGTGGATTCAGAGATTGCCAAGTTCTTTTCTTCAAATTTTAAGTTAGGTTAGATTTTATCCCCAAATGGCGCCATCTCTCACTTCATGCCTTTTCAACTAGCAATAAACAAAAAATTTAGAGCAACAGATAATTTTCTTCAGAGCAGATCAAAGATAATTAAGTATATTCACAGACAGGTTGATATCAATACCTTAGAGTTATTATAAATTCCTTTCAAACCGATATATCTGGGTAAAACAGAACTTGTCTTTCTCAGTTTATATTATTCTTACCTAAGCTACTGACCACTGAAATATTTATTATAATACAAATGCGAACGAATTATGATGACAAGTTTTGCTGTAGCTTTTTAAACTAGAACAAATTTGAGGCTCAATTGAGTAGGATGACGCTTTGATATAGAAATCTAAACCCAAGAATTTAAGATAGATTGTGTAGTCGATGCAGATATCCCGGGGATTTCATTCGAGAATATTTAGAATAAGACTGAAAGCATCCATAAATATTGGGACGCAGTACAATGGGCTCTCAAACCCAAGTACGTCTCGCTTTATGCGAACTCTAATCATACAATAGTATATTTCAAGCTGTTAGTGATAAAAAATCGTATAGAACGTTGACTTTTCTTCAGAGCTGGGCTGCTATTCCTTCAACAGTTTGAATTAAGGTAAAAAAATCTGGCCTCTCAGGGTATGGACTCCAAAAAATAGAACAATTTATGTATATTAAAAAAACCATTAAAAACAGCGTGTTGTTGTAATGCTGCTACCACCTAGTGAAATTCTGCCATGGCTCTACGTGAATGAGAGACAAAGAGAGAGAGAGAGAGAGATTTTTGGTTGACGGCATTTAATGCCATGTCAAAGTTTCAGAGTTGCAATATTTTGTATGTACTATTCAGAAGTGCAATATTTCTGATACATTGTTATGCATGACATTCTTCTACTTCTACTATGAAAATGAAGGTTTTCGGTTTATAATTTTCTTAATATTTTCACCGTAAACAATTAACACTAAAAAATGCTTGGCGCCAAAGTATCACCTTCAAGTGCATGAAAATAAAATAGCCTAAATATGCTTCCACGTGGACATACATTCTATTGTTAATAAAAATTACAAATACATATTTTTAGCAGTTTGTAACAATCAATAAGTTATGAAAATTCCAGATAAATTGGTATTGGGAAAAAATATTATAAAAATGATGCTAATAAAATTTGTTTACAAAAATTAAAGATATAAAGTACAAAAATTTTTTTTTTCTTAGTAGGTATTATTATTTTGATTGTATTGTAAATATTGTTGATAATCGTCGTCACGACGAAACTTTATTACCATTATTAATACCTACAACCACAATTGGCTTGTAAATGTATAGCACTGCTCATGCGTCAAAAGCGAGTGTGAATAAACCTGATTATAATATAATCGAAATACTTTATTGCTGTTGTTGTTACAATGTGATCATAATTTTTGCTCTGCTGTTGTAAGTAAACTAGGGTGATTGGGTGAATTGAGCGTGCCAGCGAGCAAGTGAGCGCTGAGTGTTGTTGTTTTTTGTGTAAAAGTCGACCAACAAGTTTGCTGTTTAATTGTTGTTGATAATACATAAATTTAGATTGTGGTTTTTTTTTTCTTCATTTTTCTTTAAAAGTGATATTATTAAAACTGCATTTCTTGGTTGGTATATTACCAAAGATTAATGCTTAATATATATGTACATATGTAGAAACTAATGTTTAATAATTGCTAAATATTTAACTGCGTTTCGCTTCAAGGACATTTCGATATGAAAAACAGTGAACTTAAAATATTCTACATACATGCATAAATAATATGAGCATAATTTTTTACTTTGAAAATGTTTGTTAGTGGCTTAAATCATATTAAATTTTTTGATTTGTAGAAAAATGTTTAAAAAACATACGAATCTAAATACATAGAAACAAAAAAAAAAAACTAAAATTATGTAGATCTACCATATGGCATAAACTATACTTTATTTATACCTTGCTTGATTAGTTTAATGTTTCGTCAGTCAGACACTGATATGCTAATTGATTTTAATGAAAATTCCTAATGATCCGATCAGCAAAATCAAGTCGATTTATAGAATTTATAATACACAATATACTGGCTGATGGAAGTTTCACGAAAATCTTTTATTTAACTACATTTCTCACCATCTAAACACCATCATGCTATTTAAAATTCTTAAATATTCTTTCTATTTCTCGCATGCTTTTATTATTTCTATGTTACCTGTAGCTTTAATTATTTCTATTTTCCAGTTGGTAACTAATGTTTTCGCTGCAAATTTCTCCCTTTTTCGGTCGTCAGCAATCTATAAAAAGGTTATATGCATATCAGTTGCATTGACAACAGGGTATAATGAAATAAATAAATTATTGCTTTCCCAAACTCTCTCGTACACACACACACACACACACATACAGAGAAACATATTTATAAATGCAATTAAAATTCTCAATTTATCAACCAGACCAGTTTGCATCCAGAGTTAGCCATTTTTATTTTAACTCACTGATTCTGTATGCATTTCGGTTGACCCTCTCTCACTCTCTATCTTTCTCTCACTCTTTTTTTATTTACTCTCAATTTTTTCGATTTGTTTTTGATTTCACTGTTATTGATTTCGGTTACACCCTACCAACAAATATATACGAGCGAATCCGATGAAGCCATTTTGTTCGTTGTCCGAGAATTAAAGAATTATAATGAAGTAGTTTTCAAGTAATGTGATCTCAAAGATTTTTTATGATCCAGCGCTAATTTGAGTATATAACCTGGCGTAGTTGGTTTTAGAAAAAAAGTTTTGCTCCTCTATATCGTTTTGAAAATTTGGCCGAGTTAATAATTGATCTGACGTGCCAAAATGCTCAGCTGTTCATTTCTTAGCATGCCAATACCAAATATGTACTAACTCTGAATGCGAACTGTCGTCTCTTCACACTCTTCCTTCGAACTGTAAGCATTACAGAAAGTATCGAAAACTGATCTGTATATAATCCTACCAGCAATCGACAATTATTTTTGTTGAGTGAACTGAATATTTGCTTGATGCTTCGAGATTACATTTAACATGTATTTTTGTTTGTTCTACAGCTCCTCGATTTATCACATTTATATGATTGTGAATTAAATCGACCCATTCTTTAATAATTGTTTTGATGGCTGTGGACGTCAGAAAAAGTGCTAGTTCTGAGTTTTTGAACCTTTTTGGGCTAAGAAGCAAATGCATTTTTATCTTAGAATCCTGAGAGTGCAAGAATCCATACCAACAGCAGATAATTATGATTTCTTACACAATTTAGCATGAATTTACTTTGTAGATCTAGTTTTGATGTAGTTAATGGATTAAGTAAGGACTTGAGTTCAGTTTGACTGTCATTGCAGGTACAAAAGCTACTTTCTCTTCATTTACTATCAATAACATTTTCTATTGCTTTGATTACATTGCATAATTTTATGGTTAAAAACAAAAAACAAATAAGCTTGAAATACAATTGGGAAATAAAAGACTAAAATTCGAATTTTTTTACATTAAGCGGAGCTTCTAGCTCTTAAAAAATTACAAAATTCCACGCAAATGTATTTAAAAAATGCTTAAGAGAACTTTCAATAATACAAAAACAAATGCATGGGGAGCCAAGACGAATTTAACAAAATGGAGTCATCTCAGAGAATAAATTATATGGTGTCAAAGAAGCTATGGTTGGCAATGCCTTTCAAACTTTTGTTTCGTTTGCACCTACATATCACATAAGGAAAGAGAGTTCTCAGAGATGAATTCGCCTTGTGGGGAACAGACAAAACAAAAACAAAGATTTTGACAGTTCAGTGTCGCCGCTTCATATAAAAATAATAAAAGAAGAGGAAGGCAGAGTTGACGTTGCTGTCACTTGGTATAAATCCGCCTTGGGGTTTCCCATCAAGAAAAAAACACAAATCTATTATTTCTTAAGGAACAATGTGTTTTCCCTGACCATTTCCTTAACAGGTGGAAACTTGCCTTTATGTGAGAAGGCAAGATATGCAAGTTCTGCAGAATAATTTCTTAATGCATTTCTGAAAGAAATCATTAAAATAATTTCCATAAAAAAAATATCTGGGACCCCTCCTCTCCCCTCTGAAATTGCCATTATTGGTACGTTGATTGTGATTTTTTTAGGTTGTTAAATCAACTACTAAATACAAATTAAAATCAAATGAGACTCTACCATGATAATAAAAACATGCATATCACTGTAGGGTATTTAAAATTCGGTTTAGTCATTGATAACAACAATGTTGCATTCTTAATTATGTCTGTTGATAGTGCGCTATCACTGAACTGGCCTCGTCGGCAAGCTTGTCTTGTATATACATACGTATACGTGTATGTATGTCTGCTGCTGCTGTTCCTGTCGATTGAAAAGCAATTCACGCTCTGATTTCCGAACTTGCTTGCTTACTTTGCTAGCCATAGCCGACAGCAATCAACTGCTCACACTTTATTCAAAATCAAAGCGATCCGATGGCACAGTTCAAATCTTACGATCATTCGTGTTGGTTTGAAAGTCGCGCTTTCTAAAAAGCAGAAAAGACACACACGTAATCGTCGGTAGTTTTCCATTTAAGATTTTTAACTAATAATATACACATATATACTCTGTTTCCTGTATCTCGTTAACATTTGCAGTGAAGTTTATAAAATAAAACAAAACAATTGAAATTCATTAAATTCAAAACGATTGAAAACTGAAAAAAAAAACACAAAACAAAAAGACGTGAAATTGAATTGAATTCGTAATTGCGTGAGCTGAGCATAAAAGAAAAAATAATAAATAAACAAGAAAACATAAAAAAAAAAACTTTTAAATAAAACGGAAACTCAAAGTTAAAGTTTTGCTTCCTTTTTGAACTTGTATCGATCGTTTTTATGCCATTTATGCATTCGCATTATCATTTTTGTGGCACTTTGCAATTACTGGGAATTAAGTGTTTTCCCCCGACAATAAAATAAACCAATAATAAAGTTAATGTAATCACGAACGCGTGCCCCAATTTTTTTTTGTTGTTTGGAGCGGTGTTGTGAGGGTGACGACGACGACGACGTATTCCTCCTTTCGCCAATATTCGTATTATTACAACCATCACGACGTATACAATAATTTCTTTGCTACAAGCTCAACCGTGAGCATGATACCTCATTGTGGATATCGTTATACCTGGAACCGTGAAATTGTGTTCAATTCACAAAAGCTGGTGAAACGGCGTTAGATTTTCCAACAGCAGCAGCAGCAACAACAAATACCGCGGCTACGGTTACGGTTACGGAAAAACGTGTTTTTTCTTTCAAATCCAACCACTGGCGGGGTTTCCTGTTCTTGCTTCCATTCCAAATTCCATTAAAAAATCACAAATATTTTAAAACAAAATAAAGAACAAAACAAAAAACAAAGAGACTCATTTTTATATTCTATCTCAAAGTTTTTAACAATATTTTTTTTTTTTTACAATTTTCATAGACAATATTAAAATAAATATAAAATAATACTCTACTCTATAATAATAAATATATATATATATATATATATAAAATAATAAAAAAAAAAACATCAAAAATATTCCAAAATTTTCTGTGATTTTAATTTTATTTTGCGCGAAATTCGATTTTTCTTTTTTGCATATTTGTTTGTTAATTTTATTATTATTATTATTAAATATTTTTTTTAGTACATAATTTTATGCAAAAAAAAAAACAACAAAAAATATTCAATATTATTATTGTTTCTCGTACAATTAGCATTTAAATTATATATTTTTTTTTTTTTAGAAAAATTTATTTCTTTTGTTTAATTTAACGTTTTTTCCATTTGAAAAAACCAATTTGAATTTTAATTCAATTTAAATTTGTTTGTATTTTTTTTTTATTTTTTAATTTTTTGTTATTCGATTTTTCTCATTCGTTTTAACTCGTTTATTATTCGTATTCTTTCGTTCGTTTTCGTTCGTTATATTTTTGTACTTCGTCTTTCATTTCTGAACTGCTGTTGGAAATATGAGCGGTGACTACATGATGCTCCACCCGTATGGTTAGTACAAGCCCCATATTAGATTAATACATACATACTACATACATATATATATGACCCTAAGTTCGTTCTACTCTCTTTTAAATTTATGGATGATTTCTTTGTTTTTAGCACCAGTTGTTGTTTTTAATCCCCGTCGTTGTTGTTTTGATGATAGTTGTCTGCCGTTTTTTTTTGTTTCTTTAGTTTTTTTACAGCTGGACGGGCATTCAGATGATAAGTTTAGCAAAAACAATTCCGAAATGAAAGTTGTTGTTGTTGCTATTTTTGCCTCGTGACAAAAGGGCATCATCTCATTTGATTGCCGTCATTTTATGCATTGCATTTGGTTGTGCTGTTGACTGCTGCTGCAACTGTTGCTTACATATGGCATGGGTGTTGCTAATCAGGTTTAATTGTTATAACTTTGTTGCAACAACAACATTGTCGCATTATTTTAAATATTCTTATCATCATTTGCAATTTGCATAAATGATTTAAAAATCGCTTTAAAATCGATGCTTATAGTTATTCTATATTTGGAATTTATTTTCTTCTTGTTTATGGAATACACTTAAATGTAGATTGCAAATGTTTCTCTCTCAAAGGCTTGGCCCAAGGAATAATTGTATTACATACATACATACACACATACGTACATACATACATACATACACACATACATACATTCATTCATATGTATGAATTTTCAATTAGAATAATGCTACACCAAAAAATCTCAAGAATTCATCAAACCCAACTTCACACTTGAAAAGTATGTCTAAAATTAATTGCTTCCAAGTTGCATACTTTGAACTTTTTTCGAAGTTTTCTAAGCCTAATCCACTCGGCACAAGAGTTTTTTTTCAAAGAAATTTATACCTACCATTAAATTTGTGACAATAAAATTTTTTTCAAATTTTATTTCGTTGATATTTATTTTGCGAGAATTGCATTGATTGTGATTATCACTTAAAGTTTATTGCCCTCATTTCGCTGCAGCTTGATACTAAATTAGCGTTTAGTCGGTAAATAAAGCAAATTGTGATCTTCGACTTTACCCCTGTACAAATTTAAATTCAAATTAAAAAAAAAAAATGTCGTTTTTCAATTTTAATATTTCAAAGCTAAAATCTAGCTAAGTGATAATATCCTTTATCCATGCAGTTGCCATTTGTCAAGTCTCAAAAGCGCCAGCATTATAACCACAATCCTGTTTTGAATCGTTTGTATACAAATTAAAAGCGAAGGCTAATGATAATGTTGAATTTCCTACCAAAGAGCTTAAAAAGATCCTAAAACAGGGGGGAAGAGAAGAAGGGAGAGAAGAGATTTTCGTCCTTTCAAAAATTTGTTTTCATGAGCAACGATTCAAATGTATGAGATATTCATTGGGCGGGAGAGGGTTGCCAAAACCTTCCTAAGTATTAAATCGGTTTTATTTTCCTGCTAGACTGGTATCTTATACTCCTAATTCAAAAGGGAGTAGGCAACTGTTCGTTTTTCATAATATAAAAATTAGTTTAAATTTTCTGATCTCAGGTCCTTCCCTCCTCTCCTCTGATTAAACATTTCTAGATAATTTTTTTTTTTTTTTACTATTATTTTTTATTTGTATTTGATTTAGAACGTTCTTTTTATTGTGCCCATCAAAATAAAATATCAAAAAATTTTTTTTAGAAAAATTAACTACCAAATTGGGATATTGATCCTTTTCTCGTAATGCACAAAACTGGGAGAATGTTTCGAATATCAACCCCGTCTCTCTCTATTGAAGATTATCAACTTATATCAGTACATAGCCCTTAGTATTTATACCGAAAAACGCTGGAGACATTACTGAAAATGCAACCCTGTGCAGAAATTCATGACGCGGTAAAGGCGAATTCACTCACCGAGTGCTTCACTCTCTTTTGGTTTTTTATATGAAGATTTCCCTCTCTTAAATTGAGAGCGTTAAAACTTCATGTACAAAAAATTAAAAGAGAGTGTGGCACTTAGCTGGTAAATGTGACCTTACTGTATTTACATTGACTTAACAACAACAACTTCATAGAGAAGTAGAGAAGAAATGGCCACTCATATTTAGTATGACTGCAAAAACCTAAATCACATTTAATTTTAAATTAACTTAAACTCAATTTAAATGTATACTGTGAAATTTGGTCTTAGATCGCAAAATGTAAGCAGAGTATTAAATTTAGCCTTAGAGGTTTAATTTATTCCACCGAGAAATGGTTTAAATCGAGTTCTGAATAGAGCAGGGCAAGTTTTTAGTAAGTATTTTCTTCACTGAAATTTCAATCTCACTGCATGCAATTCAATCGTTCAGAGTTTCTCGATTATAATACTGTTATTCATATATTCCACCCTGGAAAAAGATATGAGGTGTTACGATTTATAATTTCCTTGCAATATTGCATGCATGAAAAAGAGCTTAGGTTAAGTGACATACCTACACAGTTATATAGGAATGCGATGAACAATTGAAACCTCATTTTTTTCTTACACTTTTTCATCATTTAGAATGAAATAATTGCTACTGTTTTTGTATATTTTTAAATTAATTAAATATAAATTGTATAACTTTCGAATTGTGCCAAATTTAAATATAATTGACTTCGTTGTCAATCATAATTCGAAACGATCGATACGATCTGTTACTTTAACCCAATAGAAAACAATTGGTGCTCTTCCTTGAATGAATAATTAATTTGTGAGAAGAAAAAAATAAAACAAGAATATCATGAAAATTATTTTTCAATTTAAGAATTGGGAGAATGCTGTAGCTGTTTTTATTAATATTATTCCTGTTTATTTATTATTATTTTTCTAAAAAGAAAAAAAATGATATGTAAATGGAAACTATACGTTGATGCTTGTTTACTTGTTTGCACTGGAAAACAAGTTTACACGTATCTATCTAAACTATCTATCTGGTATATTAACTACATACATATGTATCAAATAAGAGAGTTGAGTTGTAGCTAAACAGTAAAAACATATGAAGCTGGGCGGCAGGCGCCCCAGATGGTTAAATAGTAAACTCATTTTAATGTAGTGAAAAACCAGTATGCTAATTTTGAGAATGTTAAGCCGTCTGTCTATGCAACCAAGCCCCAAATGAAAAACTCACTGTAACTATTTAACGAAATTATAGTTAGAGCAATTTGTTTATTTGCTTGCTGTTAGGAAAGCGATGTAAACGAGCTGAACAGGTGTCAGGCGAAGGTCACGTTATTGCAAACAACATGGCATGAGTTGTTTGTTCCAGAACTTTTGATCCACCTACCTATTTACCATTTACATTGTATGCACTTAAGTACGTAGATGGAATTATATAATCATGTGCATTTAAAAGGACATCAAATGGAAAACTATTGATGAATTCTGAAGTTTTGTTTAAAATATGTCATTGTGACTGGCCTGGTGATGGATAGATGTGATATTATGGTGGCTGATGCTGTTGTTACTATTGCTGCTACATTGTTTGCTGCATTGCATTGCGTTTTTGATTTCTAATCTGTTTTCAATTGCTCACAAATTAGTGCAATGCAAAAATGCTTGTATGTGGGTATAATTGGGACATTTGCGATAACCTTTTTGTACCCGTTTTCATGTGTACTAAATGTCTGTCTGTCTGTCTGTCTGTGGCAGTGTGTATTTGTTGTATGCATTGAATGTTGAACACGCTGCTATTATTTATATGAGTATTGATGAAATCAAATGTGCTTAAATATTGATAGAGTACAATTTATTTTAATTTGTTTCATATAAGCGAAAACATTTATTTCATATTTTATTAAATTAGAACGCGAGCCAATTTTTTATATGTATATATATTTTTTTTTTTTTGCGATGATGACGGGCGATAGTTGATCACATTCGTCGTATTGCTCAAAACTCACTGACAATGAAGCTGTGAATAAAATTTTTGCAATAAAAAAATATGAAATGATTTAATTAAAAAACACAATAATATTTATTTCGTAATTTGTGTCCTTCGTGTATGTTTTATTTTATTTTAGTTTTTTTTTCTATGAATATGTTTCTCTCGTCGATATTTCTAACTTTTGTTTTGGCATTATAAATTCTATTCTTACTGTAAAGGTCTAGTCTAGTTTTGTTTTTATTATTTTGTTACTTTTTCTAATTTATTATAATCATTGGGGAAATTTATGTGAATTGTGCAATTAATTATAAATAGTTTGAATAAACATTGAAATATTTGATAAAAATCATGGGAGAAATCATTTCAATACAACTAAATTAACATTTTAGAATAATCTAGATTGACTAAGGTCGGTCTCGCAACAAAACCGATTTATTGCAAATCAATTAAATTTATATAGGAATTGCTCAGTACTGTACAAAAACAAAAAGAAGATACTAATATAATAATCTAACTAAATCTGTATTAACGATAGTTTTTAAAGTAGATCAGTTCAAGTTTATTATTATTTTTATCCTGAAAGGTATTTTCATATCAATCTTAAATAAAAAAACGTCAATACTTAAATCATTTGCCCTACAGAACTCCCAAATGTCTAAAATTATTTGTCAGAGATTTTCTAGTAATTATTTCTTGAGTGGAGATCGATCCTGAGGCAGCTGGGACTCTTGTTTAGCACTCATTCGTAGGGCTACCGCGGTGCCCCAGACACAAAATCGTAGAAAATACGTTTTTTTTTGTTAGTTCCTTCACCGGTTTTTAAAGGTTAAGTCGAGTTTTTACCAAATTGATTAATAAGAAGCTTCCTGTTATCTTCTATGCAATGAAGCTCGTTGTAATTTAAGTGATTTTTAATAAGTTTCTTGGTTTATTGAAGGTTTGGAAAACTCTTGCAATATTCTTTACCTGGGGTAACTTCACAGACGTCATTCAATGTCATTCAGTCGCCTTGTTACCTAGGTTAGGTTTAAGAAAAAGACATAAAAAAAAACAAAAACTATGTAAAATGTGTGTCACGTACTCATTTTAAATATTTTCTAATAATTTTCGACTTATTAGCACTTGTTTTCGGCATGATTGAACCATAATTTTCATTTAAAAAGAGATTGAGAATGATGGTTAAAAGTTTACCCATAATGTAAATTGTGAGGTTATACACGTGTTGCATAGAGATTCTATGAGTAAAAAGAAAATCGAAATAGCTTATTTTTGTAATTAGAAAATATTTAACTACATACTTTCTTCTTTTCAACTATTTTCTCCAGTTGAAGTATTATCTTCTATATTTATCGATTTATTTTCCATATTACTTTCTCAATGCTTTTTGGCGAGCACGAAATTCATTACTATCTTCGGTTGAGGTTTTTGCAGTCTTCTTCTTTCTATTTTGTGTTGTTGTTTTTTTTTCTGTTACTTTATTCTCTCTCACTCTCTACACTTATCGGTACAAACACGAAATAGTGTACGTATACAAGAAATGAAAAGATACAATCAAGCAGAGACAGTTGGCTCTCAGCTCTCTCTCTCACTAAAGCACGTGAGATAAAACTGTGCTTGATTGTGTGCAGCCAATCCTCATATGTTCTCTTTTGGTAAACACTAACAACTGTATAACTTCGTTTCTTATTAGTTTCGTAAGAAGTTACACTTTAAAAATTGCAGTAACACCATTATTTCGTATACACACACACACATACTTGCAATAGTGAAATCAGCGAAGCGAAGACCCCAACCTTTTCCACTAACTGGAATTCAAATGTCAAATTGCCCCAAACTGAATAGTTCAGTTGCGGTGGTAGACCAATCTCCCTTAAGTTAAATGAAAAAAAAAAAAAAAACAAAACAAAAACCGAAACAAATTTACTCGTATTCATCCTCAACCTATCTGCACTCTTGATAAATCTTATTATTAAATCTGTTGGCAGAATAATAATCAGTACCTTTAGTTCTTCAAACAGTCTGTCCCCCTAAAAAACGTAGTCGACAGATATGAAGATAGGGGCATTCACAGAGGAAGTGATAATTTTCGCTACTTTTGCAGTGGGTTAGGTGCGCCAACCGAAATCTTCGAGGTTATTGTACTAATGACATAAAAACCATTAAGCACTCCAACTACTCAGAATTGGAGATTGTTTCTAATCACGAAATATGAAGCTCTGTGCGTTTTTCTTATCAAGATTGGACCATAAACTTCGGACTATCATCTGTCGTTACTGATCTGCATCTAATGATTATTTCGTTTGCTTATAACTAGTACGTTTATACTAACACTTTAGTCAAGGAATTAAGTTAAAGATCTCAAAATTCAATTCAGCTAATTCGAACGTTTGATATTTGATGTTATTATGGAATTTCCGCGAAAGAGCATGCGCCGCCTTCTCCGCCTCCACAGTTCACAGTACCTTAGTCCATTTTTTGTTTATTTTTTACGCTTTCTTTCCGCATTTTGTTATACAAAATTTAAGGTACTTTCATTTCGAATTTTCGTTGTGTCACTTTGGGGGGTACGTTCAGTGACAGAATAGAAAATGATTATGGATCGCATTCCAACTTCGTGTGGAACTTAATTACCTAGAAATTTGATAGTTTTCGTTTGCGAAAACTAGTCTCAATGTAAACGCATTATAATAGTTATACTTGTACATAATGGAAAACCTTTTTTTAATTACTAGCTTAAATCAAAAATGTAAAACTCTGAAGCATCAACCAACCACCTCTAAAAGATAACGATCCTTTAATTAATAGAAAAATAATTTATTATTTACTGCCTAAGGTCTTAAGCCAAAATGTTTGTTTGTTTTTTTTTTTTTATACCTACTGCACTGAGTTTATTTATTTAGCTAATTTATAAAGAAAAAGTGGGTTATCTTTTATATAAAGATGATTTAATTAGACATTTATTTGCATCATCTAAACTTCACGTACTTATTAAATTCTCCTAATCAACGTTGTTTTCTTCTATACTTAATACTTGTATATTAAAATTATATTTGTTTTCTCTTTACAGAGTGGAGTGATAGTAAATTACTCTCAACGACGCTACCATTGGAATATCAAATTGGTGCTATAATCCCACAACCAAATACGATAACGAAAGTTAATCACAATACTTTCAATATCGGTATTTTGGATTCCACCATATTGACAACGTTGACACCACCACAATCGCCACCACAAAATAGCGTTTCACCAGTAGCAACTACTCTTCAAGCTATCATCTCAACTGAAAGTCAAAATAATGTAAGAAGAAAAACAATGAATTTTTTAATGTTTTTAGTTTTAATTTCGATTTTTTTCTTTCAATACTTATAGTTACACCACAACAACAATGTGCTTCAACAACAACAACAACAGTCATCACAAACAGTTTTACCAGTCAACACCAATGCAATCTCATTATCAACTTCATCAACATTACCAATATCAAATTCAGCAACTTCAGTTCAAAATGTAAACTTTTACGGTAATCAAGCTGCAGTTAATGCGCTTATTCCAGAAATCACCGATGATATTGCACGTGAAACACAAATTGTCGATGAAATATTGAATATACGGGCAAAAGAATTGCTAGACTGGCATGAATGTGAATCGCAATCATCATTTTCAGCACCATCGCTAATTGGATCCATTGAAGAGGACGATTGGTTACCAGATTCTTATTCCTATTCATCGGCCAGTTCATCGCCTGTACATCTGAGCGGTGAAGAACTTTTGCCAAAAGATTTACCAACATCAGCATCGTTTTCATCGTCATCATCGATAATATCAACATCATCGTCATCATCAGCATCATCATTACCTACTAAGAAGCGTACACGTCCCTATGGTCGTGGCGTTGAAGATCGTAAAATTCGTAAAAAAGAACAAAACAAAAATGCTGCTACACGTTATCGTCAAAAGAAGAAAGTCGAAATGGAGTGTGTACTTAGCGAAGAATCGGTGTTATTGCAACGTAACGAAGAGCTCAAGCTCACGTTAGCCGATCGTAAGAGAGAGGCCAAATACTTGAAGGAACTCCTACGCGAAATGTACAACAAGAAATAAGACAAAGAACGCTGTATGCATGTAGCATTTATGTAGTATAAATTTAACTTTTACTTCAGTTCAGTTCAATTTAATTTTTCTTCTATTTTTAATTGCGCTTCGTTTTGTAATTTCATAATTAAGTTTAATAATGATTGATTTGTTTTGCAAAGTTGTAATCATGTTGCCGACAATTTACCGACCATTTACTTTTAAAATAATAATTTTTATACCTATTTCCATTTGTAATTTGTGCGGCTGCGCAACGCAAGCATGCCACAAAAACCGAGTCAAGCGTATTATTTAAGCATTAATCGTTTAGTTGAATTAGCGTGTATGACAAGATTCATTTTGAAAAATCTTCGAATTTTATTTGCTATTCAACTGTACGAACCCAATAATAAAGGCACAGCCAATCACTTCTATACAAAAAAACAAAAAAAACCCTTTTTATTTTACAGAAAACCCTGTGCACTAGGAAAATGCTTAAAAATCGACTTGACTTATTTTTATGCGCAAAAAATTTTTTAATTTACACAATTATATGAATAAAAAGGGTTACATGAAATGAATGGTGTTTTCATTTGGCACAGGAATATGGGTGATTATGTGATGATAGTGGAAAAGGCTCAATAGTGAAGCAATGCAACATGAAAGACATTTTCTGTTAACACTTATTTGAAACCAAAGAAGTTCTACTATTTCCTGATTTCATTGGGTATTGGAACGAATGATTAAGTACTGCTCTTCCGAGCTGAGCCAAAACTAGGCAACCACATAGATTGTGACCTTTTTATCACCACACACAGATGTCTTTTTGTTTTTCTCAGTATTTTTCAATAGAAAATAGTCGACCAGTTAAGAAGGAAGAAGGCGTATTCAGCGATCGAGTGTCACACTCTTTTCTCATTCTTTAAAGTTTTTCTTTCTTTCAAATTCAGAAAGAAAACTACGCCGCACTTTTTTTTTACTGAAGTAAGTTGATCATTTCCACTCGGAGACCAATTGCGGTTCATTGTAAATTCCTTCGTTTTGACAACAATTTTTACTCATTTATTAGGCTTTGAATGAACAATGATGCCAGCAGAATGCCAAAAAGTTCATAGAACTAGCAGATCAGACGATCGTTTCGGAGTCTTCATTAGTGATTTTTGTGATAGTTCCCCCATTTCAACAAACTATATATGTGAAAATATTGTAAAGTATATGAGAATTACAAGACTGTACTCTTTAAAATTTTAGCAAAACCGGTATCATTACCGCGGATATGTCGGTCAAGTTGTCGAAGAAACTAGTCCCCTGTGCGCGGAGATGACGTTCTTGCAGTCCAGAAAGGACAACCACAAAATAAATGTTGAATTGTTTCAACTTTCTCTACATAATCCGTGCCTTCAGCAGTAATCATTGAACTCTAGCTGCCATTTTTAAAGCATAATTTCAATGGCATAGTGTCCCATGATCACTTGTCACTAGACTGATTGTTGGTCTGTCTAGGATCAGGCGACTATGTTCTGGTTTTTGTTTAGCTCCGGCTATAATGACCGAGTTGTGCTGCAGTCATTTCTATTACTCCAAGCGCTGTTGAACACATCTTCAACTGTTAAAACCATTGTATAATTATTGAATTAACTTAATTTTAATGTTTGTGTCTCACAGTTTCGGCATAGTGCTGCCATATTCAAAATGTTTTTATATATCGATGTAAATTAAAAACATTATGAGAATTGAAATGACAAATTTCGATGTTGGCAACATTCAAACGTTAAAACAAAAACAAAAAAACATTCGAACTCACACACTCTCTTTGCGAGAGAATGAAAGAGAAGGAAAAAAATGTGCAAGTTCCGTTCGGGGAAATCGCCATTACAATTTTTTTTTTTTTTTTTTTTGTGATGTTTTGTTCTTGGAACCATAGGAATTTATATATATGAACAAAAAAGCGCTAGTAGCTATCAAAACATTCTCTTAGAACACTCACTAGTTTCGGGTAGTTCCACATTGAGAGTCACCGAGCTGTCAAAGAAAACATTAATAAAAAATTCTAACATTTATTCTTTTGTTCTTTTGTACATAAATTTCTCTAAATTGCATACATTTTATTTGCTGTGTGCTGCCGTTTTATCATCTCCTCTCACCACTTTCTCTGTACGTCCTTTAGCATAAGTGATGATAAAAATATGTGGATTTTGTATAAAAAATTCGTTTTCATCAAATTTCCAATTCTCATGTATTTCTATTTCAAGCATTTCAAGAATCTTTGCATTCACTGCATTCAAAGATTCTCCATTTAGACTATAATTTCCAATAATTATTAATTTATGTAGTTTTGTACATTGTTCCAAAAGTGGTTTAAACAATTCATCGGTGAGTTCACAAAAACTAAGGTCCAAATGTTGTAGCTGTGCGGCTACATAACTAAGACTTTTCAAATAGTTTGTATTAAATTCGATATAGTTTATTGTTAGTTGTCGTAATGTTGCTCCAGCTACACTTGTGCACAGTGGATGCAATAGATCGAGAACTTTTTCATCTTGTATGGAATAACCAACACTGAGGTTAATGCTTTTTAAATTTTTTCCAATTACTTTAAGTTGTTTTCTACTAAAGTTTGGATATTCTCGAAAACTAATATTGAAATGTTTAAAATATGCAATTCTTTGGTATGCAATTTGATCAAATCTGCAATTAATCGTACCAATTAATTGAAAAGTTTCACTGATACTTAGATATTTACATATTTCTAAAAGGCAATCGTCATCCAATTCAAGAAGATTATTGATGGGTAATTTATTGGTATACATCTGGGGGGGACAAAAAATAAATTAATAATATAAATAATACATTAAATAAAATAAAATATAAATTACCTACATACTTATTTTTCAGTAGCAGCCTCTCTTTGAAGTATTTATTTTTTCTTTTTAACACTTATTTAGTAAATGCCGACCAATATCAGCTGTTTGTTTTTTTTGTTTTGTTTTTTGTTTAATCAGCTGATAAGAAGGCTAGTGTTGCCAGAGAATTTTTTTTTCACTTTACCGGTCTGTTTCATAATCCCAGAATTTACCTTAACTATTAAGTGCTTAAACTTTTGTTTTAAGATCTTTTAGAATATTAAAGAATATTTTAATTATATTTCAGAATGCGCTTTAGAATATTCCTAATGACTTCAGAATATTGCAAATTAATTTTAATTGCCTTTTTAACATTCAAATCTACTTTAGTGTTATGAAATTTCCTTGTACTTTCTAAAACTTAAATCCCAATTAACGTTATCCGTTATTTTTTTAACTTTTTGCATAGTGCAATATAGAAAAAATACAAAATATAAGAAACCTTCTACGTTTTATTTTATTTTTGCATTATTTTTTTTCCATATCTGTATATAATCTAATGCTTTTTTCTCAATACACCCACAATACCAGATAATATTCGCTAAGTTTTGTTTTTTTTTTTAGCTAGTATGTTGGTAAATAGTTATATAAATATATGTATGCACAATATATTAATAAACCCACAACCGAAAGCTGAGCATCTGAAGCGCTTCTGATGTACATCTTTGGATGCATATATGAGAACGACACAAACAGTCGACCAGTGATGACTACTTGTGATGACATTTTAGTCTACTAGTGACGACATCTCAATCTACCAGTGATGACTACTTGTGATAACATTTTAGTCTACCAGTGACGACATCTCATTCTAATATAGTACATCAAAATTGTACTCAAATCATTTAAAAGTTTTTCTTGTTTTGTTCTGGATTAAATGGCAAGTTATGCTCAGAGGTTGGAGATTTTTTTCATTTTTAATTTTGGGGCTATATTTCATTATCATATATGAAGCGCTCAGAGGAAAAGTGAAGCATAAAACTTACTAGAGGAAAGGGTTTTTGCTGTTACTTGCCGACTACAGCGATATAGCCGAGTACGCACGAAATCTAGAGTTGTTACTTACGCACCTCGTTGTTACAACGAGACCTCGTTGTTACAACGAGACCTCGTTTTGGGTTTATGAAATTTTCTATTTCACCTTTCCGCTAGTAAATTTTATGCTTCACTTTTCCTCTGAGTGAAAAAAAAGAAAAGAAACTATATTTGATATGGCTCCTTCCGTTTTCATAACAGATTAAGAAGAAAGAATGCGGAAGTTTTGGGACTGGGCCAGTATGAATTTGCTTTTACTTACTTATAGTACCATTGAGTATTTTTGTAACCCTTTCAGTGTCATGGTGACACCGGTGTCATAAAATTAATTTTTGCGATTTTTTAAAAACGACGCAATCAATTTTTATAAATGTGAAAAGTTTTTGGAAAGAGAATCGTTCTATAATTTCAATTTAAAAAATTAACAAATATTTTTTTGGTAACGGTACTTCAGGTGGTCAATGCGAAAAACTTGTGTTTTTTTTTGTTAATTTTCAATCGCTCACAATTTTTGAATATGTTGTGGAAAAAACTATTTCTGCAAACATGATTCCTTATATTTTAAAATTTTTGTTTACACATTTGGAAATACAAGTTTTGCTATGGGTCACCGGTGACCTTAAGATCTTCAATGAAAACTTTTTAAAAACTTGTTTACAATGAAATGGAGATAGAAGAATGTAAATCAGGATTCGGTTTTGCTTTATCGGTTCCAATTGCCTTACGCTCAAGAAAGGGTTAAGTAAAAAATTAGTACTAAATTCCTTTGTCTATCTTTAAAAAAAAAAATATAATAAAAATGTACAGAAAAAGTTCATTAAAAAATCCCATTGAGGGCCACGGGGTCACCGGTGACCCATGAAAGTTCAGACCTTCAGAAGCACAAAATGTCTGTTTTGAACCAAAATTGTAACAAGAAATTGGGGTCAGACAATATGAATCCGAATTCAGTTTTGCGCTATCTGCTTTGATTTCCTTACGGTACCGAAAGGGATTATTAATTTTTGGGGTGTTTTTCATCATTTTGGGGTTTAATTTTTTTCAATAATCGGGCTTTATATTTATTATGAAAATATGCCACGATTTCGGGGGTATTTTTCATTATTAGTTTGAGACCATTTTTCATTGGGGCCAAATTACACGGAGTCAAATACGAACTATAAACCTGGAAACAATTTATAACCTTTGAAGTGATATTAGAAGAGAGGATCTGTAGACTGGAATGAAGGCAACAACACAGTAATATCTTTATGAGAGACGTAAAGGATTATTATTTATTTGCGTTGTAATATAATTTTACACTGCAAACTTTTTGAGACAAACCATTTGTGAACAGAAGGTGCAGAAAAACAAGTTTTTAAATATCACTCACCCCTTTCGATCAAATGGCCACCTTTGGCCTTCATGGCCAACGGTCAAAAGTTATAGCGTTGCCAGATGCTTCCATTTTAATTGAGCTACCCTGTATATCATGCTTTCTGGAAGCTTTGTAACTTATAAATGTATTGATTTTTCCCACTGGGCAAAAACATATAGTATAAATACATATATCCCATACATGACTGTAGATGTGTGTGAATGTATTTCATAATAGGATTACTGCAGTACTTAAGTAAGGAATTAATGTGTGCATTCATGGGCGCACACTGCGCTTTGGTTAATTGCCCATTCCTGGTAAATAGAAAACTTAATGTTATTTGTATTTGGTATAGAAAATAAAAAAATAATATACAAAGCATAAAACTTATCCCTTGGACAAAATAAAACCTACGCCTATGTTGTGTACATTGATTGGTCCAATGCATATATTAGTTTTTAATATTCCACTGCCACTAACTTATAAGGACGAGAATGGAATTATTGTTGAAGTAGCCTTAATCACGGGTATAAATTAAAAACCATTGTTTTTTTTTTTTTTTTTTTTGAAAAATAAAATAAAAAGTTTATAAACATATTATGCAGTAAGTAAGTTTATAAGCCTTTTGTTAGCATTATACTTATTCAACTTTTACTAATTGATTTTCCTTATTTTCTATACAAAAAAAAAAAAAAAAAAAACAAAAGAAATTATTTAACTGACACAAGGATTGCGAGAGTGATTTTTCATCACAGCTTTGCGAATTTCATTTGACTGATATTTAATATACGTGCGTATTTCGAATTCAAAGCGGTACGTCATTGTACGCCAACCCAACAACAATCAACATCACCGTCTCGCTTTGCCAATCCAAAAATCGAGGCGTTCGTTTTGTCATTTTCACTACTAAACTAAATTTTCCACATCGTTAATTTATATTAATATGATTTTTGTGTCACATCAACCACCAACATCATCAACAGTAACAACAGCAGCTAGAGCAGCAGCAACAAGAGCAACATCACCATCCAAAACCAGAACGAGCAACAGGCATAACATCGACTTTAACGTCATTGCGCATACCACCACCAACCACCTATTCACATTTCATCTCGCCCCTCGTCTCTTCTCCTCTGACCTGACCCGGTCGCAGTTGTGCTTTACAGACGCACTGGGTGAGCAATATCAACAGCAGCAGCAGCAACAACAGCATCAGCAGCCAGCAGCAGGAGCAGCAATGGCGCGACCTATGGCGACGCAATGTTTATCTAAATTGTTATTTTTCACACTCACGCAGTTCAATGAATTCGGGAAATTACGTTTGGGACTTAGTGTGTCGGTGTCGGTGTCGCACTTTAACTCTAGAGACCATATTATACTCTTCTATATATTTTATATACTTTCATGCACACACACACACATGTGCTTGCCGTATATACTCGTATACAATACGTATATGTATTTGTTGAGCTGCGACAACAATAGTAAAACGCAAAAATTTAAGATTGAAATAAAATTCAATTTCATTCTATTATGTTAAACCACTTATTAGTCTATAAGCCTCCTAAATATATATATATATATGTACTTATATGATATGTTTGAAAATCAAATTATACTTATATTCTATGCAGACATACATACATTCCTATATGTGCACATGGAAATATGCTATATCTACTAAATGAAGAGAAATTCGGTTATTAGGTTTTATTTTCAAATAAACTATTTGGTTTTTAAAGGTTCAACACAAAATTATGTTTTACTTTTTATATTTGTATAATGTAAGAACACATAAACAGAAACTTAACCAGAAGTTTAAGTTAAACGATAAACATGAAGCGAAAACAATTAACACATTGTTAAAGGAATGAAAATAAATGCCTTTTTTACGCTATTATTGCTTATCCTGAAACAGTGAGATTTTATTTTATTCATTTGATCAAAACACGAGTTATCTCTCTTTGTAACTGTCAACTTTGCTCTCTCTTTAGTTTTAATGTTCTCATTTTGTTATAGCTTTTCTTTTTTTTTTTTTTTTTTGCAAATCCCACGTGCGTGTGTGTGCAACTAAATTGAGAGACTACTACATGAAAGAGAGCTCAGATTTTACCGTACCGTTCCCATTCTCTTTTTCAGTATCAAGTGAATGCCAGTGCTGCCTACTTATTATTTTATATGAAAACAAATAATAAACGACAAGAGTTTTGTTGCTAGTGCATTAAATTGGCAACACTGATCGCAGAGAACAAAAACAGATGATTGATATTTATCCCAGAGTGCATTATCTCAGTTTTAGATGCGCTCACTCTCTAAGATAAATCATTTCTTTTTTACCCCGTTACTCAGTACTTTACTCTAAAGAGCGACTAGGGCTATTATGTTTGTATTGGTAAAGAGCAATAACAAAACAGAGGAATTTTACATAAGGTTTGATACAACAATTTAAAAAATTGTAATTTATGGTAAAACAATTGGAACTTTCGAGACCATTTTAGAACTTGAAGATTGTAGCTTATTTCAAAAATTTGTTTCCAGTTCACTTGATCTCGATTATGTTCTTCTATTGTATACGCAGCGCAGAAAAATTGCTCGCATTGGATTAGTTTCATGTTTCTACGTTATAACAAAAAGAGACAATTTGCAGCTTTACCTTCGATTAAACTAAATACAGATTCAATCCACCTACTCTAAAAGTTTTTGTAAAAGAAAATATAATTTTATAAGGATTTAGTCTGATTAGAGACCAGTAATATTTGAACTGGGCGTTGAAATGTGAGCCAGTCAGTAAGAAAAACTGAATTTGTATAATAATAGAGATATGTATTGTTGTACTTATATAGTTTAACACCGTCCAAATATGAAAAACAAAAGAATAAGAAAAAGAGAATACATTTATGTAATAACTAACCACTCGTCGTTCCTTAATTCATTTGATTACATTTGTGTTGAGTGCATTAAGGATCCATTAGTATGAAATACGATTATCCTTGTTGGAAACTCAAAGGAAGATGTTTTATTCTCGCTACTGGTATAGTAGCAAATTTCATTATCATTGCAATTTGCAGCTAATTATATATTTTATTACACACATATATGAATGTATGTATGAACATATACTAAAGATTATGCAGTTTCATTGTTTTTAAAATATACAGCAAATTTCTGTCGACGGAATCTCTACCAAAATGATTTTTAATAATTCCAAAATATAATTTTGATAAATATTCTTTGTGTTGAAAATAAGTAAATAAAAATTTAATCTACATACATTTCTTGTTCAAGTTCAAATACCTCTGTTTTCCGTTTTGCTTTTGATTATAATTGAAACTTTATTAAAATAAAAACAATAGTGGTGCATTAAACTCACATATACCTACAGGCACAAGTGCTCGGCATCTTATATGTAATTAGTTTGGGGACTAATGGCTCTACTGGTGTATAGCGTTCAGAGTAATGATTATGAACCGAATTCAGATCAAAAATCTAACCAAATACAGAACTAATTTTTGATCAAAAAGAGTTCAAATGTAAGCCAAAAATGGCACCAGCATTTAGACGAAAATTCTGATTAAAAATTAGTCTAAACTAAGACCTAAACTTAGGTAAAAATTAGTCCAAAAATTACACAAAATTATCAACAAAAATTCAGACTAAAATTATGGATCGAATTCCGACCAAAAATTGGAACGAAATTGAGACCAAAACTTAAATCAAGAGGGGACGAAGTTTAGATAAAAAGCTCAGACCAAAATTCAGACTAAAACTTGGATTAAAAGGACACCATTTTCGGAGACAAAAAATAGATCATATTTTAGACCGGAAATTAAGCAAAATTCAGATCAAAACCAGACCAAAAAGAATCCAAATTCAAATAAAAAATCACACTAAACGTCAGAACAAATTCAAACAAAAAATTATATCGAAATTGAGACGAAAATGACAAAAAAAAATCAGTCCAAATCTAGAACAAAAAGAATCCAAGCTTAGACCAAAAACCACTCCTTAATTCCGACAAAAATCGGATTGAAATTCAGACCGAATTCAGACCAAAAATCAAATCAAAAACACAGAATAAATTTTTTAACCAAAAGAGTCCAAAATGAAGTCAAAAATAGCATCAGCAGTCAGACAAAAATTCTGACAAAAACTAAGATCAAATTCAGATTAAAAATCAATCCAAACTCAGACCAAAAATTGGATCGAAATTTAGACCAAAACTTAGATAAAGAGGACATTGATTTCAGATAAAAACTCAGATCAAAATCCAGACTGAAAATAAAACTAAAATCAGACCAAAATTCAGACTAAAACATTCATCAAAACTAAGTCAATTCCAGATCAAAAATCATACCGGAATCCAGGCAAAATTCAGATAAAAAATGAGATCAAAATTTAGACCAAAAATCATACCAAAATTCAGATTAAATTCAAATAAAAAAAAATCACAATTTAGACAAAAATTAAAAGAAAAAAATTCAAACCAAAGCTCAGGCCAAAAATAATCAAAATTCAGGCCAAAAATCATAACAAAATTCAGACAAAAAATTAGCCCAAAATTGAGACCAAAAATTAAACAAAATTCAGACCAAATCAAATTCAAAACTCAAAGCAAAAGAAATCCAAATTCAAACAAAAAATCATACCGAAATTCAGATCGAATTCAGACAAAAGATTAGATCAAAATTTATTGTAAAAAAATTAAACAAAATTCCGACTAAATCGAGACCAAAATTCAAAGTAAAAGGAATCCAAATTTAGACCAAAAATCATACCGAAATTCAGATCAAATTCAGACAAAAAATTAGATCAAAATTTAGTCCAAAAATCAAATAGAATTCAGACTAAAACTTGGATTAAAAGGACACCATTTTCGGAGACAAAAAATAGACAAAAATTAAGCAAAATTCAGACCAAAAAGAATCCAAATTCAAATCAAAAATCACACAAAACGTCAGAACAAATTCAGACCAAAAATTATATCGAAATTGAGACGAAAAATTACAAAAAAAAATCAGTCCAAATCTAGAACAAAAAGTATCCAAGTTTAGACCAAAAACCACTCCAAAATTCCGAGTTCAAACCAAAAACCAGATCTAAAATGAGACTAAAAACCAAATTATAAAAATGAATCAAAAACCAAACCTAATTTCAGTAGCAAGCGCTTCAAGAGTAAAACATCTAAAACCTAAAGAAGCGTTTAAAGGGAACAGAAAGCAAGGAAGGACTAGGTATACATGGAAAATAACACTTTAAAAGGAAATCCAATTTACTAGGAGATCTTTTAAGAAAAATAAGACAATTGCTAAGGATCGTAATCGATGAAAGCGTTGGAAGTTAAGCAACCGAGAAAACTTCGCTGCTGTTATATTTTTTCATCTTCTTCACCACGGAATCAAAATATAGTAAGATGTATAAAACGTCGAGATCCAAGTAATCAGTTCTAAAAAAAAAATAAAATTAATAAATTGAACTGAGTACGAAAGTTGCATGCCTACATATTTATACAATGTAATATAAATTTATTTACTTCTCATGTACAATGTATTTATTGTTATTGAAAACTTGCTTAAGTTTTGTGCTAAAGAAATTTTCGTTTTCGGTAAAAGGGTTTTTATTGTTCAAACACACGCGCGCACACACACACACATACATATCAACGATTTCAATTGTAAATATCATTTGCGCTGGCCTTATCTAATCCGAAATGTTTTATCTACTTAACACAAATACAATCACATACGAGTATTAGCTTACACACATACATAACCACACATCAATGTGCATACATACATACAAACATACATTGACTTTGTATACCTTTCCGTACTTCAAATAAAGTTAAATTATGTAAACACAATTGGCGAGAGAAAAATAAATGCGGGAGATTTGAGCCAATTTCAATTAAATTGAATTGAAAGTTTACGCAGGGTTCAGTTCTAGGTAATGAACACTCGATTTCAAATACATATGCACAATTTGTTTATTTAATTTTTTTTTTTTTTTACTATTTTTATGGGGATTTTTCTTTTCTTTTTTTTTCCTTGAAATTTAATTTCTTACAATTTGTTGTTTTTGGGTAGGCATTCTTATTTTAATAAAATTAATAAAAAGGTAACATCATTTACATTTTGTATAAACATTAATTTAAATAAAAATGCAATTGGAATATTTCAAAATTACATGCATTGTATTCAACGTTGGAAAATACCAAACTTAACCTTAAATTTGATAACAGCAAATGTGATAAGACATCAGACATTTGTCATTTTTTCCACCATATCATTATTCATACATTGACGTTGACTAATTTTACAAAGAAATTCACAGCAAAATTGTATTAAAATTCCCAGGGAATTGAGAGCATAAGTTAATAAATAATATAATTGCATGAAAAATTATAATGTGTATGCATTTTATTTCAAAAAATGTTGTTGCTAAGGAATTTTAATCTCGGAATTCGGGGCTTCACTGTGAAAATGAGGTCAAAAGCACGTTGATTGTGAAAAATTCAATTTTGTCGATGATACTGCGTATCTACTATAGTGGGTAAAAAATATGCCAGATGTAGGTTTAAGTGGAACTTTATCCTATTTATCCTAATAAAATTATAAAATTATATTTTGGTATCAATTAACGATTTTAATTAATATTTTATAAAATTTTTTGTTTCGTTGTAACCATTTCCTACATATCTACTAGACTTTTTTCAAACTCTATTCAATTTCATTTCTTTCTTCAAACTTTCTTTGAATTCCCTATTTTTAATTTATCTCCAAAACCTCTTCAAAAGTTTTCATGCAACCTTAACAAGAAAAACAATCTAAATTGGCAAATTCCTCAATTAGCGATTTTATGCAAATTGTTCTCTTCAACCTTTGTGGAGGTTTCATACGTAAGTATTTTTTTTTTTTTTTTTTTTTTTTTTGAATGGAACGTGACATTTCGTAAATAATTCTCCACTCAAAATCTTGTCATATGCAATTGTTTTCATTGCTGTTGCATGTATCGTTGGTATCAACAATTGGATAAGTAAACAATACATGATGGTACCATCAAAAAGTGCATCAAAATTTGACGTACTTAAATGCGTTTTTGTTGATGAAATGATATTCATATAGTTTAATACTGTAAACATGCAATTTCAACCTGCTTTAGAGTAGAACGACCAACCAGAATGTCCTGGCATGGGGTAAGTAAAAGAGCATGAAACTTTTCATGAATATATGAATTCGCATGTTTCGCCCATGGCAAATAAACTGTTGAATGCTGCCAATTGGACGATTGGTTCAATTGCACTGTGTAACAAAGTTTAACTTGATGGCTTTGGCATGAAGTTTGAGTTCTGATTCTGAAAGAAGTGTTGCTGAAAAAAAGTGCATCAGTACCGAGCTCATTTCCATAGAAAAAGTACTGAATCGATCATTGTGTATGTATAGGTGTCTACCGCTGATTTAAACACAGACATACCATATTTTGCTTTCAAGTACTATTTTTTATATACACCTCATCAGTTCTTTGTTCCATTTCCACAATACCGTTTAACCAAAACAAAAACAAAAACAGAGGTGAGAGAGCACTTAATTTATTTATTACAAACAAAGTGCCATTGTACTTAAATGAGAGAGTATTAGTTAAAAATTAAGAGATCAAGAGAGCAAGAAAATCAAAGAGCAAGTTTGTTTTCTTTGATGTTGCTCTCCCGATTGTGTTTTTGCACGAAAGAGAGGAGACGAAAACGGGGTCGTATGCATATTTTGCAGCATAAGAAATATTCATTTTAAAAAAGTTCTTAACCTAAAAGAAAACTATACTATACAACTATACCAATAAAAATAAAAAAATAATGATGTAGCACACTATTATTATTAAAGCGGCTTTCTAATAATATAATATAATTTTTTTTTTTTTTTTGCATCACATGAATATCATTAATTTTTCTCCACCCCTATTAAACCAAACAATTGAGAAATAGAAAAATATATAATGAGAAACGGTGGCTTCCGAGAATAGCTTAAAGAAAAAAATATTGCTTCATTACCATTTCTATTGAATATTCAATATCTGCATTTTCACAATTTTGCATTGTATAAATTAAAAACATTCATAAAAATAAATAGTCACACATGGTCTTTAATTATAACACTATGCATTATTAAAGTGGTTTTCAAATAAAATAATGTTTTGGAGCACATGTGAATATCATTAATTCCTGTCCATTGATTTTATGTTATCTACTTGTAAATATGTAAGTATGTATAAGAATAATTCAATTCTACGCACATTTTATCAACTAAGTATGCAAATATGTGTGTGTGTGTGTGTGTATGTGTATGTAAATATGGAAACCATTTTAATGATATTTACTCATTAACATATTTCATTTCATAATGTTATGTAGTATTCGTCCTCAACCCTCTTTGTTTGGGTACACAAGATAGAAAGAGATGTACCGGCAAAGGGTTAAGTTTAACACTAACGCGATTATTTGTTAAATGTTATGTAAAAGTTTTTGCTATGTTTTTTTTATTTTTATTATTATTATTTTTAATTCTGGATTTCATTGTCGCCCAAGCGGCGTCATTTGATTTCTTTGCAAATTAAGTCCTTTGGGGGTGTTTGCATTTGAGTATGGACGTTCGCTCATAACGATTGCGTTGGTATGTGTGTGTGGGTGTGTGTTTTAGCTTATGGTTTTTGCTATTTGTATTATTTGTATATATGTGTGTGTGTATATACGAAAGTGTTGTTTGTCGTGATTTATTTGGAAGCATAGAATTACAACTCTGAATATACACAGTTACATAGCCTTTGCAAAAGTTATTTCTATACATAGTGGTTGAATTACTTTAAAATGAGAACAAAAAATTCAATGCGGTTTTATGAGAGTACAAAATAATGCGTTCGTGTGAGAACGAAATCGTACATAAACATCTTATCTCATGGGTATGAGCAAATTTCGAAAATGTGTAAAACGTAAATAACTGTATCATACGATGTGCCTCTCTCACTTAACTTCTTGCTTGGCATGAAAATGAGCATTTACACGATGAGAATAGTCTCATGAAACTTTTTTACATTCCGTTTTGAGGTTTTATGAATTGATGCCCACATTATTTTCCATCCTCCGTTTCGTTTCTCTCCTCTTTCCTTCACTTTTTAGAGTTTCATGAGACTAGTCTCATCGTGTAAATGCTGACGAAGTGCTACTTCAACTAAGAAAAGAGAGAAGTTTACATTAAAATACGAGAGGAGTATATGAGAGAACACTTCGGATTCACTCGGTATGTTTCATTCAATTTTCTCACACATATATGTCTTATACCTAAACCGACAGCAAAATATGTAGGTAGATTTAGTCATGGCAGAATTATTTGCTGGTGTTAAATGTATGGAGATCCACCATACTATATAAACAGAGACATCACCGTAAGTGCTCTCTTTCTCTCTCTGTACTCTCTGATAATGTGTCAAATAAAAAAATCAGTTGACGTAAACATAGACGTTTCGCAGCCGACGTTTACGTTTAGTCAGCTGATTTTGAATTATGTACGTAAGCCCCAAATTTAAAGACTTTGAATAACAAAGAAAAGCTCCCTTGCCTCTTATGATTGTTCTTTTTGTTATGATAGAAAGTATTAAAAACCCAACTAAAAAAAACCGTGTTTACTTCAATAATTCTTTCTACCTGACAACTCGTTAGCTTTACAATAAAAAAAAAAAATAGAGATATTCACTGCGATATTACGATCACGCACTTTCGTATCATCGCAATGGCATTTTGCATCAACTCCTGAATACCACTAGTAATTTCTTTATGGTTTATTGCGTTTGTGTTCAAATTTCAAACAATAAAGTCAAAAATGTTCTATATAAACATTTGCATATCAATACACATCTGTGCGTTTTATTCATTTTTGAAATTGATTAAGTCTTATCTGAAAAATATTGTATGAGTGACGTCATTTTATGTTATTGCGTATTGTCGCCTCTACCTTAATTGGCAAATAAACTGAGTTCATTAGAGACATATTCATAATAGAACTGAGTAAGGAAATCAGAACAATTCAATTTGCTTGATATTTGAAAAAAATTTATTAAATTCTACATATTTTTACCCCTACGCCACTGACCTGTTCAACCTCTTTTCCTTTTTTTCGGATTTGTATTAATTCGTTTATAGCATGGACCTATAAAACAAAACGGTTTAAGAAAATTAACAAATGTTCCTTGGAAAGAAGATTCCTCATACAAAATTATGGAGATACCGAAACAAACAAACAAACTTTTTTGTTTTTTCATTTTTTCTCTTTACGATTTTTGGTTTCTTTTGCTTTATAAGTTTGACAAAAGGTAGTTTGTGCGGAAAATTGAATTGTTCCTGCCCAGATGGGGGTTCAAGAAGTGTTCCAGATAACTTTTGGATAGCTGATCAAGAATCTGAGATTGAAAGTTTAAATAAAATTCAATATATCTGAGAAACATATTGAAAAACTAGTGTCAAAAAGCCCAAAATCCAACAGAATATTCCGTGAATTTCTATTCGATGAGTTGATACAGAAATTCTATTTGCAGTTTAGGAATTACGATACAAAACTCCATGGAGAATTGCTTAGAAACTTCAGATTGCTGAAACTATGCAGACCTGGAAATGATAGACTTAAAATTCTTAACTAAAATTCATTAACTAAACTTCCAAATTTATATAGAAAATATTATAAAATGACTCCACTGTGCTAAAGTGTATAAAGTTAATCGTATTTTAAAGTGTTAACAAGAAATGTCTCATTATAGGGCACAGTCCATTTGGGTCATAATTTAGTGTATGGTTATTTGATGCCTAATTAAATTTAACAACGCATTTCATATACAATGAGGAGCAAAATTGTTCACGAGGCACAACATTCTTTTTACAGCACAATAACTTTAATCAAATTTGGGGAAATCAGCAAACGATAGCCTAATAAAAGAGGTGATATTCATACAGACGGGCATAAGAGAATTACTTTTTTGAAATCGAATAATAGCTTTAGGTCAATCATTGCACTTGCATATAACGAAATTTCGTCCCAAATTTGTGATTTCAATTAATTTGTAAACTGCAAATATTTCTATTTTTGAAATTCCTCATAACGAAATTTTATAATTGTAATTTATTAAAAAAAAGTATGTATGTGCAGGCACTCACGGTAGAAGTGAAACTTTATTGTTTATTTGAAAATTTTCATAAATATTTATTAACACAATTTGTTGAAGTTTTTGCTGTCTTCTTCTTTCTATTTTGTGTTGTTCTTGTTTCTCTTAGTACTGTCTACACTTATCGGCACAAACACTAAGTAGTACACGTATGTATATAACACATAAAAGGAAAGTACAGCTATATGTAATCAGAGAGAGAGACGGCTCTCTCACTAAAACAAATGAGATAAAAGAGCTAGGAGTGAGCTCTCTGGTTGATTGTGTGTAGCCGATCCCTATATATGTCTTCGTTCGCTAAACACTAACAACTAACATAACTTCGTTTCAACATGTCGCTCTCATTTTCATTTTGGACTCCAATGTCAAATTAAAAATCACATTGAGTGCAAAACGTATGTCTGTGTGTGTTTCATAAAACGTGTGTGTGTGTGTTTCGTGATTTCCCCAAAAAATATTGTACCAAGTGAATGATTTTTCCCCGTCACTGTATGTGTGCAATACAAATTAATTGAGGAGGAATGCGTAGATATCATTGATATATCAAATGCAATAAAATTCACCCTTTCATATTAAAGCTGGAGATTAAATATTTTTCAATTTACATTCTACTTTGCATATTTCATTTATTGCAGACAAGTTCAATGTAGTAAGTATTTTTTTTTTATTCATTGTAACACATTTCCCTAAATGCAGATGTGTCTCTTCTGACCTCATCTGTCACATAATAGAAAACTGATTACCAATGAATTTCAGGAACAAACAGACAAAGAAAAAAAATTTACCACAAAATTGCATTTTTATTCTACGCTTTACTGCTTGCGTTTACTGAATTTATATTTAATAAAAATTACTTTAAAAAAGTGCATACTTGAAATAGTAAAAGTCTTAACAATTTATTTACTTTAAAAGCAATTACTTAATATAAAATTTGAATTAAGGTGTAACCAAAATGTAAGCTTTTTATGAAATTCGATTTGGAAAATTGTTGGATTTTAATAAAAAAACAATATCTTAATTAAACAATTTAGTTACAGAATTAAATAATACTTTCTGGAAGATTAATTGGTATCTGTTTCAATTTGACAAACATCTTTGAAGCTTTTTTTGTCGCTTTTTTAAATACCCTATTATGAATATGAGCGAAGAATGCAATTGACATATGTATGTATGTATTTATGTATGAAAAAGTATTCTACATGTTCGCAATAAAAACTCTCTCATTTTTTCAAAGGCTTCTAGTAATATCTTTGTTGAGAAACCATAGAAATTCAATACAATTAACAAATATATTTATATAAAGTTTTGTAAAAAAAACAAAAGGAAATCATATAACGAAAAGATGATGCAGAAGAAAATAAAAAATTAATTTCAAAGATGAAATTGCAATTTATAAAAAAAAAAAAAAAAAAAAATTCAACGAATTTAGCTCATTACTTTTACGCCATTTTCCTTAATTTTTTCCCCATTTTTGTTTTTATTTACCTCTTATTCCATAAAAATTGTATGTGTAAATAATTTCGCATGACGTTAATTCTAGCTGTTGTTGTAGGTTGTATCCACTAGTGGATCATAGAGAGGGCAGAGGGGCAGTTAGGGTTAAGTCCCCCTCCCCCTTTTACTGATAGAAAGAGCATATATTTTGTTCATTAGTCATAAATCCAAAAAAAAGAAAAAAAAAATTCAAAGGGGCAAAAAACTTAAAATCCCCCTTTGGGAAATCTCTGAATCTGTTAGTGTTGGTATAGATAGATATTTTATGTATGTACATACTTATATATATATATATATTTATTTATTTGCGTGTGTTTGTACATAAAAGATAACTAAATTTGTACATTTGGTGTAAATAAATAGAATCTGATTAAAGGGTGACTTGTCACTTTGGCGCCAGAAATTTCCATAAAGCAAGGCTAAACGTTTGTTGGAAAATCTTCTATCTCTACTTTTACTTCCGTCTCCTCTACTATTATTACTTTCTATCATTTTTAGTTGAGTTTATATTGATTTAATTTAGATGATTTTAAGATTTTTGGCTTTTTCTTTACACTTACTTTTAGAAATATTTATAGATTTAAGATGTTGATAATTTATTTTACGATAGTTTTCTAGTAGACTATGAAAATTAAATCTAGAGGTTAATTTTCAAAGTCATGACTTAAGTTCATGTCAATTTCGTTATTTGAAGTTATATATAAACAGGTTAATGAACAAATGTAGTCATCACAACAACAATTTATTTTACTGTTTTCAGTTTGTATAATTGCTTTTAAAAGCAAAAAAGAAAATAGTTGCAAATCGACGATGCCAGCAAAATCTCTTAAAAAATTATACGGAAGTAAGTTCAAAACTCAAATACAAGATCTCCAAACTCGAAAGTGGAAAACTCTTCCAATTTCTTAATCTCACGAACTCGCTCTAGACAATAAACAGCAAACATTCATTAGCAAATGAGTTTGTGGTATCAAAACGGCGCTCTAGCGCTAATTATGCTTCCTCTGTGTAGGAGTAGCCACTCCACCTACCTGCCTACCTTAGTTCAAAACTTGAAATTCAAGGTAATAAATGACCAAGGTAATGAGATCCTTAATTATTAAGGGGGCCATCCACTAAAGCGCAAGAATGCGCACATTCGCGGTAGCGCACGCAAGAATGTTCGTGGATGGCAAAAAAAAAAAAAAAACGCGTGTCATGAGTTTGTGATTTCCAAAAATTTGGAATTCCACTGGCAAGAATGCGCATTCTTGCACGACAGTGTAAAAATATGGCGAGCATACCAGATAAAGTTTTAACTTGGACAACATTTGTAATAATAAATTTTATACTCATATTTTAGACCTGTTCTATTTTTTAAAGAATTGATTTAAATAATTTATATTAAGCTTATCATTAAGATTTCTTCATAATCATATAAGTATACGCGAAATTTGAAAGTGGTGCATAATAAAATACCTCCTTACCAGTTTTTACTATTCTTAAAATATATTCTTACTCACACGTTTTCGAACAAACAATATATTGAAGGTGTAAATTCTGACTTCCATTTTGTGCGTCGTGGTAAATGGAGGTGTTCGTTCGCAGGGGTACACAAAGAGGTTGTCCGATAACGAAGTACAAAATATAGATGAACAATTTCATAATTAGTTATGGCGTTATAGTTTCCTCCAAATAAATCTCCACACCTTTCCCCTGGGAAAGCCTACGAAGTAACGTTAAAACCTAATATTAATAATAAAAATATAAATAATTTACTCACTCGTATGTATGTACAAACTTTGTACACAAAAACTGCTTCAGGTAAAATCTGTCCAGCAAAAAGTGGCGAAAAAACAATACAGCGGAAGTGAAGTATATGGGATTTGCAGCAGTACAATTTTAGCCCTTGAGCCTTGATACTAAATGAATTCAATGTGGTTCAATAGGGCGCAGTTACCGGCAATTTAGCAGATTTTCATCTCTTGCCACCACTTTCACGTTATTCACTACGTAAGGCCCTTGTGCTTTTTTCGAATAAATGTTTTAGGTTATTTTATAACCAATTTTATCTTTATTGATAACAAAAACAATTTAATAATATTTAAAAGTTTACTTTAACAATTCAAAGTTTTAAATCGCGATAAAATATTTTGCGTACGCTGAAGTCGAAAAGAATACGAAGAAGAATGAAAGAAAAAGTGTTGTAGTATAGTAATTGAAACAGGGTTGTTATATTTCGCAAAGTATTAAGCAGTGTGGCCAACTCAGCACTTTTCCCGCTGATTTTGGGGCTTTTTGAAAATTATAACACTAAAAAAAAACTGATTTAGCGCTCAGTGCGTTTTTTTTTTTTTTTTCAATTTAAAATATCTTCGAAAAATCGAAGAAATTTTCATTGACTAGAAGTATCAGATGTGTGCCTGTATTAGTGAAAAAGTTTAAATGTATTGAGTTTTCTCGCACTTTTATAAGGGAAAAAATTAACGCTTTTTTTTAAGAAAATACGCGTTTTATTCCACATTTTAGCGGATTTTGAAGCACAAAAGTTGACCACACTGGTATTAAGGGAATTTCACATTCAGTATGAGTGAACTTACAAAGAAGAAGCTTAATACTTAGGCCTCATTTGAGGCAAAAAACTTAGCTGGAAGCATAATACCCGATCGCGGGTAGATAAAGAAATAACAGCGCTCTATTCATGCAAACGAGCAATAGAAAACAACTGGGGTATGCAGCCGTGCGTGGTTCACTGGCTATATACTTCCGTAGTCAGGCCCATTTTGATGTATGGTATTGCGGTCTGGTGGACGGCTTTGGACAAAGCAATTCATATGAACATGCTTTTGAAAGCACAAAGAACTGGTTAACTCTGCATTACTGGTGCACTAAGAAGCACGGCCACCAAGTTTTTGGATAGATTACTTCACCCTCCTTCCTCTTGGCAAGCAATGTGCACAGCCAGCACTGCCCTGAGACTAAATTCTATCTCAGAATGGTCAACAGGCAGGTCAGGACACTCCACGATCCTTAATCATTTTTGCTTCGAAACCAATCTTCAACGACAAGTTTGATACTCTTATTTCCGACAGACAGGAATGGGAGAATGGAAAGCAGTTTCCAGAGGATCCAATCCACTTCTACACAGATGGCTCTTAGCTGGATGGCAGAGTTGGAGGTGGCATCTTTTGTAAAGAGCTGGATGTAAATACAACCTTTAGGTTGTCTGATCACTGCAGTGTATTTCAGGCAGGGGGGTCATAGCAGTCAAGGAAGTCACGTCCTGGCTAAGGTATAACGTGATATCCAAAAAGGATATATGTATTTTTACCGATAGTCAGGCAGCTATAAATTCCCTTGAATCTGTCTACCTTACTTCTAAAGTGGCTCTTCACTGTAGAGCGTTTGTTAACGATATATCCGACCAATTCGATCCCCACCTAATATGGGTGCCGGGACACATAGGTATACCGGAGAATGAAACTGCTGACGGGTTAGCTAGAAATGGAATACTGTTGCAAATCACTCCTGACAACGAGTATATGGGCGTCCCTATGGCAACGTGTAAACTATGGCTAGCCACGAATGTAATAAAACATACTAACGAAAGGTGGTCACTGGAAACCACCTGCAAAACTACGAGGCCTAAGCTGGATAATCGACGGACAAACGACCTGATACATGCCAACAAGCACTTTATCAATACTGCGACTTGGGTGATTACTGGGCGATTAGAAAACACGCAGAAAGACTGGGTCTTCCATATAGAAATCACTGCAGGAGCTGTGGCAACGATGAAGAACAGAAAACTGTGACTCATCTTCCATGCGAATGCCCAGCTCTGATTCACGTACGAAAGAAACATCTGGACAATTTTGTTTTCGATGACCTTAAAGACTTAACTAATATCCAAATCAGACACCAACTTAGCTTCCTGAAAGGTATTCAATGGTTCAAATGGCCTGAATTAAAGGGATAGGGGCTTAGCTCGTTTCACATGGTATTGCAATGGGCCTTGTTGGCCTAAGTGTGCTGGCGCTAGCTGGCAGCAATTTTAACCTAACCTAAGCTATGAGTGGACTTAACTTTAAATATGAACTTAAAATAAATAATTAAATATTTGTTTAACCGCCACTGGTTTATTTTCAAGTTAGGTCAAAAACATCACCCGGGAATTGTGTCTCTTTTGGAAATACTCGTGGATATAAAATTTAGAACTACAGATAATTTTAGAAAATTTTGGATCCTTTTCGCAGACCCTTACCTCAATTTTCTCAATTTTTGTATTGACTGCAACAGATTATTTTTCTAGATTTTTCAATTTTGCACCATTGTTTCACTGATTTTTAAATATATTAACCAAATCAATGTTAAGGACTATTCGAATTTTCTGAAATACATTGCTTTTCATTTTCTGTGTTTTTCAACTGACAGACGCTATATTATAAAAAAAAATAACAGCAAAATAAGCATGCCAAAGTTTTCTTTCAGAAAAAGTAGCCAGATTTTATCTGAAGCAGATCTTATGTACATTTATACATAATATATAAAAGGATAAGGCTTCAATGTATTTAAAATTTTCATTTTTTCGATATATTTTTATACCAATGCGATGTCATTTTCGTAAAGCTGAAATACTTAATTATTATTTACTTTGTGGCAAGGCAAGGATGGTGAATATTTTCGTCATCAACGCATGTCATTTGTCTGACGTCGTCGTTGTTTCAGTTTATGAAGTTCTTGCAAATAATGAATGGGAATGATGGCGTGAATGATATGATGTGATATTATACTTTGATGCTAATTGGTGTCTTTAGAGTACATACATTTTTTTGTTGTTTTTGTTTTCCTTTCAAACAAGACTTTAATGTATATTTATTCAAATATGTATTTACAAGAACCTACATACTCACATACGATTATTTTAAAATTGATGTAAAAAAAAACTTGTGAAAACAAAAGTATAGCGAGAATATTTAATTATTTGGTATCACGTGTTGGATGAAAGGCTGTAAACAAGCTACTCATGAAATAAGAGTATAATAAGGACTTAAGGACATTTCCCATGGACATATGTAACCTTTTTTTTTCTGAAGTTGTGCTATAATATATGTAATTTAGATTAATTTAATGAATAGATTGACCAGTATAAAGTTCAGAAGAATGTCAAACGAAAACTCTAACAAATAAATTCTAGAAAAGGAGAGATAAATAGTAATATTGTTTGATGAGTGGAGAGTTGTGATTTTTAGTTCAGAAATATGATGGGTTCATTATTTACATTGAACTATTTTCATAGGTCTGGATATGCACTACGTCAATAGCAGCGAAATCTGATCCAACTCAGACCATTATATGTGTTGAAAAAGTAATTTGTTATTTCCTCTTGTTCAGTATGAAGATATTCTAGAAAAATCTTACACATATTTATTAAAATTAAGATTTTTCTAATGCGACAAAATATCCTTTATGCCTGGTTTTCATTATGCCAAATTCAGTCGAATTTGCCAACATGTTGACAATTTCATATAGGAAAATCACTCTTTCTCTCTCTCTTTGACATGAAATATGAGATAGCGAAACCCATGCATTAGATGTTTAACGACCCCGCTTTCGTCTCCCCTCTTTCGTGCAGAAACATGTCAAAGAACACAGACTTGCTCTCTAGATTTTCTTGTTCTCTTGATCTCTTCCTTTTTAACTAATACTCTCTCACTTAAGTACAATTGTACTTAATCTCTCCTCTTTTTTTGTTGGTTAAACGGTATTGTGGAACGGGAACAAAGAAAGAGAGGTGAATTGGGTATTGTATGGTGTCAATGGGTAAGATTAGTAAAATGTAAAAAATATAAATTGGTAGAATATAAATAGAACTTGATTAATGATTAATTAATGAAAATTCGTATCTGAAAACAAAATATGGCTGTCGATCGTGTTGTTTATGCATGTCGGTACTGATTAAATTTACTATTTATTTGAATTTAATTGAATGAAAAAAGAACTTAAACATACAGACGCTACACCATGACTTAAGCCAAAAATTGGAAATTGGAAAATTGGAAATGTGGAAATGAAGACAAATAAATAAACAAAAAGATTTTACTTAAGTATGCTTATTATAAATAATTTTTTTTTTTGAATTTCACTCTGACCTACAGCAGCCTGAGTATTGTTTACATGATCTTTCAAGTACAGATGCACCGTACAGTAGCATCGATGTCTCAAAACATGTACTGGATTCACAAAAAAAAAGTGGTCATCTAAAATGGAATGGTATGCTTACATAAATAGACTTAAATAAATAAATAAATAAGTGTATTTTCCCTTCTATACTGTTTTGCATACATAAAAAGATGTCGGATAAATATAGATTGATAATATTTTTAGAACATACACATATGTATATTTTCAAAGTAACTGAGTATTATCTATAATCTTAAAGTGAAATAAACATTTCAAAATGTGATTTATTTATTTATTTAACAATTGATATCAAAATATTTTCTATGTCAAATATAACAACGATTAATGACAAATACAGATTCTATAACGTAATTCCATCAATAACAATTACTTTAAAAATACAAAAAAAAAAAAAAAACGAAAAACAAAACAAAATGCAGCAGGTGGGCGAATTCAATGATGCTATCGTCTCAATCTAAAAAGATGTCTTCAGGCTTGCATTTGTATCGAAAAGTTATAAAGATACAGCAAAATTTATGCATTAATTTTGTTTCACTTTTTTTCTTTTTTTTTTTCTTTTTCTAACTTTTCAACTCAAGAAATTTATGCTTGATTGGTCGACCTACTGGATTTTCTACGTTGTCAAACATAAAGATTTGCTTTTATTTTATAATTTGTATGCAAATAGATTAGTTTAAATCTCATTAAAAAGTATCTACCTATATATTTTTAATAGATACAAAAAAAAAGAAGATGTTTGATATTGTCACTTAATATTCAAAAGAAAATGAAGGTGTATAGAAAAAAGTTGAGAAATTCTTTTTATGAATTTAAATATGAAGGTAAAAATTGCAATGTATTTTGTAAAATATGTATTTGCAAAACTTTGATTACATTAAAAATTCAAATGATCCGTTTTTCCTCAGCGAAGCTGTTTATCATAAAACATTTAAGTGAGTTAAAAAGTTGTCATGTATAATGAAATATGTACAGTAAGTATGTATGTATATTATGTAAACGATACGACAAATAACGGTAATACGTCACCATTAAATTGAGATGGTTTACGTTAAAATGGTAGCTTAACTCATTTACTAATGCACCACACAATTTATCAATTTATTATTTTGAACATAACCTAAAAATTGCTTTAGAGCTTAGTTCTATATGTTTTTGAATCGAACATTAAAATCAAGTTTGATGCCCATTTCCGCTCGGTCTGTATGTGTCGCAGAGATTGTCGATGAGAAAATTACATTCTACTCATTTGTGAGAATTCAACGTTAATTTCATTATTTTTGACCAAAAAAAAAATAAACAAATTTGCAACTTCATATTTTTCTACGAAAAATTGTACAAGACTCTCTCTCTCTCTCTTCCATTCTAAAACGTTTCTGGAAAGCCCATGCACGGTTGCCACTTTGGTATAATTCTACCAAAACTGGTACATTTTTCTCCATTTTTCTGCGCTTGGTACATTGGTACATGTTTTTAAAATCTGGTACATTCAGTGGGCAAAGTTAGCTTTTATAATAATTAAGAATTGTAAAATTATTTTCAAATTATTTTTTGTTGAAAATGGTAAAATTTAAATATATATAATATAAAATGCTTTCAAAAGAATTATGTGTCGGACGGAATTGTGAGTCTCATTATATCTAGTCGACCAAAGACTATTTTCAAAATACAAAATATATTTTAATTAATGTGTTACTTTTTATTAAGGATGTAGTCTGGTGTTCCGGCCTAATTTTTAAGGTTATTTCGGGAATTTTTTATTATAACAAAATAAAATACAATTATTTAATTTTTTTTATATTATTATTTATCTTTAACTGTACAAAAAAAACTCCTTGGTTTTTATTTTACGATATTTTTTTAGCGTTTTTTTAAGTCCCAAATGGGCACCAAAAAAAAAAGTGTGGGGCTGGCCTGGGTTTAAGCATTTTGATTAAAAAACAACAAAACGGCGGACTTTCAAAATTTTTTTTTTCAAAATTGCGATGTTTTTTTGTTGAAAATCATTGTAAAAAGTAGGAAATAATGATTAAAAATAAACCATTCTATTACCGGCGAGAGCCATTGGCGTATAAAATAATATATAAAAAGTTCAGCCCAATCAGTTCGATAGAATTCTCTTAGACCCCAGAGCCGGTCAAAAAAACGTTGTTTCGAGAAAAACGCGTTTCAAGTTTTAACCAGTGATAAAGTTTGTTTTCAATATATTGTACTTTCGAAATACATTTAAAAAAAATACTCGATATTTTGAAACTCGAACATCAGACTACATCCTTAATAAATAACATTTAATTATATTGGTACATTTTTTTCCCATTTGGTACATTTTTTGGTAAATATTGGTACAAAATAAAATGAGTAAGTGGCAACCGTGACCCCTTAACCCTCACTATGAAGTGAGAGCGCTGAGCGTAGCGGTTTTTATACGAATTGAAATCACAAAATACACACACACACACACACACGTTATGCATACAATATGATTTTTGATTTGTGAGCAGAGCAGGGTTCGGACCTCTAAAATCTAATATCGTAAAAATGATAGAAAAAAGCATAGCAAAACTAAAATTTCCGTAGTAAATTTAAAAATTTCTCTAGTAAAACAAAATAAATATTTTTCTTATAGAATATTTTTATTAAAAAAAGTACATGAATGGACAAAAATACATTAAAAAATCATTGTAATCATGCGAACTGAGCGGGTTTGCTCTCAGTAAATACCTCTGATTTTTACATTCAACTTTTTTTTCGTTTTTTCGTTTAATAAATTTTTGCATACATCTGTGTTCTCTTTTCTTTGTCAAGCTCACCAAGTAAAAGAATTACTATATTTAGACCTTTTTGCGCAGGTAGTATGAAGCGAAAAAAAACGTAGTAAATTTCAGCTCAGTAGATTTTAATATTTTGCAAAAAACGTAGTAAATTTACTACGATCATAGTAAAGTCCAAACTCTGGAACAGAGTCCTGAATTAAAATGAGAGCAACATGTAGGATGCGGCTACCTCTATGAAAATATGGTCGCTGTAGAAATAGTGCAGAGCCGATGACGGCCACTGTCAAGGTGAATTTATGCCCGGAGAAGTTACCATTCTTCTTATTTCTTCGTGGTCAAAACCATATGCTGTAAAAATCATCATTTTTACAGTACCTGTAAGATCTTGACAGTATTTTCCTGCGGGATATTTGCCACGAAACTTACTTGAATTGCCGGAATCCAACATTGTCCAAATCCCGTGGTGACAAATTGCTGGTTCATGTATTCACTATCGATAAAATATCAGATCTGAAGGTTCACCGCGCAACGAAGAATGTGAATTTGCGCTCTTTTTTTGTTGTTACCTATGTAGTGATAATATCACGTCATCGTTGTTGCTGTCACTTTTACTAAAATAACGGCTTTTTTGGATCACAACACTGACTTTGTGTGATACTTTGCTGAGCCGGATTTGTGTGACTTGACTTGAGAAAGGAATCGTTGTATGTTTGCTTGGTGTAAACGGCGAGTAGTTCTTCAATGATATGAAATCATTAATTTTTTACAAAGGAAACGATTTTTCACAGTAGTTTTTAAAAAATATCCAATTTTCTAAAATGATTTCCATCTGCTTCGAAAGAATTGATTAAACAGCAAAAAACTTGTTATATTAACTTAGTATTTATTGAACATCATCCTGCAACTTTAATAAGTCTCAAAAATGGGGCAATCATTTACCAATCACAAGCGTTTTTTTCGTTGACTTTGATTTCGATGTTTTAATGCACATGAGATTATTTTTTTCACTTATAACTGCTCAATATATAAAAGTATGTTCCACACAATTTATTTTTCGACCTCTTTAAATACAAAATTTACATAAAATGATAAACAAAAAATAAGCATGTAAGATTATGAAAAATGGCATAAGCTTAAAGAATTGCGGTACATGTAGAAATCAGGGGCGCATCCAGGCGAAAAACCCAAAGAGATTTTTATTTGGAAAAAATGCTATCTTAATCATAACTTCACAGAGACAAATGAGAGAGGTGCCTAACCCCAAACTCCTGTGCAATCTCAAAAAAGGCTCTGGCATGTTTAAACCTACATCCTTATCTAAAAAATCTATGCATTTAGGCCTTGAAGGCAGACGCAATATAAAGAGTATGAATTGATGTAAACGTTATGGAAATACTTGTAAGTCAAGTCAGAATGAATGTCAGAAGGCACAACAGTACAACGACGCATCGACCAACAAATCCTTGGTGACAATATTGTTGGTTGATAGCTATGGCTAACGCACTGTAACAAACAAAAAAAAAATAGAAAAAAAAAAACAGAAAAGGTTGGCTGCTCGTGGTTGATCAGCATGCAGGGTGACGCATTGCTATTGACATTTGACATGTTGCTGTCACACCGACATTCAACTTATCCGCGCTCCTTCGCATTCACCCATTGGAATGGGGTTGACTTGAAGTGATTGTGTAAACTAAATTTGCTGCTAATACAAGGAAATCTGTTTTCTTTTGTAATTTTTTATTTCTTTTTTTTTTTTTTTCCATGTTCGCCTTTTGCGTTCTTAAATTTTTTTTCTTTTGTTTTTATTCGGAGAGCACGAATATTTATCAGAATTTCAAATAACCGCGGGTGTTTTCTTATATATTTTTTAATGCAAGTCTTCGCACTGAATGATTAAATTTAACTTAAGCATATTAAAGCCTGTTTAAAATTCCATACAAATATTCATTTCTTCTTTCTTTCGTTCTTTAGAATGATTGAATTAAAAAAGTGTCATAATTTTGCTTGCTTGTAATAATACAACGCTTTGGTATACCTTGACATTAGTTGCTTCCAGCCAAGTACAAATCCTTCGGTAGCTATTACTAAAGGGGGGAGCACTTGAGTTGTATAACAATTTGTTTAAATAGCTGTGAATATATATGTGTATTTGAACTTTTTTTTGCATAATTTTTATACAGCTTAAGTGGTATTAGTTTGATTGTATAACTCCGTTGATTTTGTTGTTGTTTTGGCTTGAAATAATAGACATTCAAACTGAGAACTTGCTCTTTGATTTTCTTGCTCTCTTGGTCTCTTGCTTTTCAACTAATACTCTCTCATTTAAGTACAATTGCACTTTGTACCAAATAAATAAGTTTCGTTTACGAGTATGCAACAACGACTTCTCTCACCTCTTTTTTTTGTTGGTTAAACGGCATTGTGGAGGGGGGAACAAAAAACAGATGAGTTGTATTGCGCGTTGTTGTTTATATATCGATGTGTGATATTATCTTAAAAAAAAAATATGGCTGAGGATCGTGCCATGAGCGACAAATCCACGAATTCAAATTTAAGTAACGGTATGTCTATGGCAGAATAATAGAGGTAGCAACAACCGGGAGGGAAACTAAAATTAACTGTCAAACTATTAAGTGAGAGCACTGAGCGAAGTTGTTTTATATGAGTTGAAATCACGAAACATACACACACACACACATGTTTCACGAAACACACACATGTTTCACGAAAAAAACACACACATACCCTCTCATAGAATGAAAATGAGAGGGACATATTGGATGCGGCTACCTCTAATTTTCTGCCATGAGTATTTTTGTGTCTAAATTAAAATAAGTATAGAAATATGTAATTGATTAAATAAAATTGAGAAAATTTAACATTTAAGGTAAAAGACAATCATTTCCGCTGTGTGTAATACCACACAGGGTTTTTTTTTCTAAAAAACAACGCAAGCAACATCAACTAAAAGCTCATACCAGACTTACCAATAAATACCAATAATTTCAAGTATTACAAAAATTGACATATTAAAACTTTTATTTTCATGTAGATAATAATAATGCTACTACTGCTCCTTATTGCACAACAATTTGCTATTCTGTTGATTGTGTAAACACTCATCAACAACATGAACTCATCTGCATCTGCATCTCATCAACAGGCGGTAGGCAACAACAGCGCTATATAGTAGTAGTGGTGTTAGTGCCTTAAGTCCTGCGAGTGCCAAATACAAATTGACAGATAATATTTTCCAAAAGGAATAATAAAAAAAAATAATAATAAAAAAATAAAAAAAAAATAAGTCAAAAGCAAAACCAAGTAAGATGTAAAATGTTAAGACTGCGCTTTTCGAATACTTGCTGAATGCTGCTTACGTTGTAAATGTTGACTGTTCCACACACCCCCCACAAGTTTGACGAAGGAAGGCCATTATGTAAATATTGGCATTGGCTGTTGTTGCATATGGCAGTAACAGCAGCAACAGGCAGCAAAGATGTTTCGAAAGAACCAAGCGCGAGGGAAGGGGGCAACCAGTCAACCGCATCCGCATTTTCAAGTAATGGTCTAACATATTAAACCGATCATTGTTCTCGACAACTTGTTCAAAAAAAAAAACAAATAAACATTTTACAAAATATGATGCGATATAAATCTATTGAAAAATCTTAAATGCAGTATTCTGACAATGAAATATTGAACAGAAGTGTGCAAAGTGAAGTAGCGATTTTATTGTAGAAGAAGAAAAAAAAAACAGACACATTCATATTCATTCACATTGTTTCTTATGTAAGGAACTGTTTTTGATAATTGCACTGGGTTTGAATCCAGCGCATGATGGATAAATCTATTTGAAAAAAAAAAAAATTAGCTCAATATCTGTAATAATTATATTCTTAAGAAACAAGGTCATTTCCTTGAACTATACTTAGAAAGTTCATATTATCTGAAATAAAAATCAGGACATAAACTTACTTCTAAACCTCTACTCCCAATGGTCTTATAAGTTTATATAATAAAAGAAAATTGATCTCAGTAGAAAAAAAGCAATAGGTGTTACAAATGCTAAGTAATTACAAATGACGCTTGCCAGTGCTGCCAATTCTTTTTGTGGCAAAGAAAGTACTCACAATAAACACTTCACTACCAGCAACCACTAGAATTTTGTGTTCAAGTGTGAACTATCGTGTGATTTCAACTATCGATAGTTAGTAACCGAATGATTTCGATTATTAAACGATTTTCGAACTAGTTAGTAGTGATAATAACTATCGAGTGATTTCAACTATTGACAGGCTGAATAAATGATTTTAACGTTCGAATGATTTGTTCAGTCGAATATATTTAATCGCACATTTTGCTTATAGAAAAAAATCGTTGGCATTTTTCGCTAATAGCCAAAGTCATTCATTTATTTAATCCGATAGTTTTTATTCGATAGTTCCCATCACTAGTTTACATGCGATTGTTTTAATGAAGATATGGCAAATGTATTGATTTAAGGTCTTGAAAATTGCAATTTTTGTTTGTAAAATTTAGTAAATACGCAGGGAGGGGAGTTGAGTAACCTTCAGCTGTTTACCTCCTTTGTGATTTTTAGATAAAGACATTATTTTAATGGATTTTTCAAAAATGTATACTAAACTTTTTCTGCTGGATCGATAACTGGTAATTTTAATTCAAAAGCCGCAGGGAAGAAAGAAACTCACCCTTTTCTCATATTATACAAAAATTGGAGTAAATCTCCAGATCTCAGGAGCCACCATTGGAGATTTTTAGATCCGCTATGACACCAACTATTAACATCGATTTTTAAAGTTATATCAATCGAAACTCGGGGATCCTCGGGCTGGTAGACGTGAGCACCTGAAGTATTTTATTGCAATAACTGAGTAATATTCTTAGGCATGTCTGGGATTTATGGAGTTTGTCCGTAGAGAGAATTACTCTAATGAGTTTAAAGTAAAAATACATAAAAATTTAAAGTTATCACTCTCAATTGACCGATGCTCTCTCCCTAAGGCTGGACACCTTTTTTTAAACGACTGAAGAACCCGAATAGTATTATATACCTTGCTTGGGCATTTATACACCCCCTGAAATCTTATAGCATTAGCTAACTTTCTATCAAACGCTTTTTTTTGATAGAAAGTGCAAAATCCACGTGCTTTTTTTTTAATTTTTCATATTCTATTTTCAACGTACTTTCTTTTTGGTTTTTGTAGGTCTACATCGCCTAATGTTGATATTAGTTTACAATTCTAATTAGGAAAGAATAAACTATAAACTAAAATAAACTATACAATAAAAATTATTATAAATAAAAACAATTTTTGATATATTCACTTATTTCATTGATTTATAAATATATTCCACAACCGTTTTCTATATATAAATTATATGTTGCATACTTTTGGGCTTGTTGTTTCCTATTTTTTATGTTCAAAATTCACCTTCCTCATTTTTTATACTCTTGGGATGCAATTCATCACCCTTCACCGGACGGTAATTAATAAAAGTGCGGTATACATACTTCCATGGTCTTATTTTTAATATGAAAATTCACCTTTCTCAATCTTTTATACTAATAATAAGACAGCATACTTTTGGGGTGAAATTCACCACCCTTCACCTGACGGTGGTGAACAATACATACAACAAAATAATAAAAGTGCTGTATACTTTCAGGGTCCTATTTTTAATCCTAAAAATTCACCTTTCTCAATCCTTTATACTAATAATAAGACAGCATACTTTTGGGGTGCAATTCACCACCTTTCAGCTGACGGTGGTGAACAATACATACAACAAAATAATAAAAGTGTTGTATACTTTCAGGGTCCTATTTTTAATCCCAAAAATTCACCTTTCTCAATCTTTTATATTAATAATAAGACAGCATACTTTTGGGGTGCAATTCACCACCCTTCACTTGACGGTGGTGAACAATACATACAACAAAATAATAAAAGTGCTGTATACTTTCAGGGTCCTATTTTTAATACTAAAAATTCACCATTCTTAATCTGTTTATACTAATAATAAGAGAGTATACTTTCGGGGTGCAAAACTAGTGCTGGGTTAGTCAAATTATATAAATGTGTGGACCACAATTATTTTCAGGCACGCCTACACTAGTACACTAAACAGTATTTTCGAAAAAAAATATCAGAATTCGTATTTTTTGTTTTTTTTTTTTGTTGGAACAGACACAAGAAGTATTCAAAAATACAGTACTCAGACAAGCTTTACGTCCATTGTACTATATCCTGTGTTCCCTTTTGCTATTCTTTAAATCTACCAGATTTATTAATAAATCTTAGCAGATTTTAAATCTACCAGATTTATTAATAAATCTTAGCAGATCCTGCGGTGTTAGAGAGCTCAGGTGTTCGTCACCCAACACTCTAGTACTAAATATGCTTACTCTGATCTGGCAGAAAGCGGGGCAGGCACTAAGAAAGTGGTCTTCTTCCTCCAAACCCCAGAAAGCACAGAAGGCACTAGCTCCCAGGCCAATCATATGCAAATGTTTGGCCCGAGAGAAATGACCTGTATATAATCCCACCAGCTGCCTGCAGCTCTTTCTGTTAAGTGATAACAGAAAGTCTGTTAGACGCTTCGAGATAACAGGTAACATGGTCTTTGTCTGTCTAAAGCTCCTCAGGTCCTCCCATTTACGATTGTGGGTCAAGTCGACCCACTCATTAATGGTGGTCTTGATGGCTGTAGACGACAAAGAGAGTACAGGTTCTAGGCCCAGGAAACTAGTTTCCGAACCCTATGTGGCCAGAAGGTCAGCCGATTTATTTCCTGAGTGTCCAGGAATCCATATCAACAGCAGGCTATTGTGATTTCCAACACAATCAACCCTGGATTTACAATGCATAACCAGTTTAGACGTGGTTAGAGGATTAAGCAAGGATTTAAGCGCAGCCTGACTGTCACTTAATGCACAGATACTCCTTTCTCTCCAACCATTATCAATAACATGGTTCATTGCCTTGATGATTGCAAAAATTTCTGCTTGAAAAACAGAAGAAGAAGAACCCAAGGGAGAAGTGAAGGTGCACTCCATCATTTTGAATAAAGACCCCAGAATTCCCGAACCGAATTCTGTTCTAGAGCCGTCAGTGAAAATACGCTTACAATCAACTCCCGGCCCAGGTGCCGGCAAAAACCAAGTTTGGACCTCTGGAATTTGTATTGTATAGCGCTGTTTTAAAACAGGAATTGTTGGCATTGTATCGGATGGCATTCGTATTAGTTAAAAATTCGAATTATTATACACAGACTATTCCATATATTGTTCTTCGTTTTCTTATGAAACCTGTCAAAGTTAGATTTTTTTTATTGGAAAATTTGACTTTTTCACAAAGTTTATGAAATTTATATAACATCACATCATATCAATGAGTTCGAAGTACATATTACATTATCATTATCCTTATCTTTGTGAGTTTATCTAATAATATTGTTGATAAAGGAAGAACTAAAAAATACAATACGCTTTCATTTTGGAGTTAGAGTATTTATGGAATTATTATTATTAGCATAGAAGAAAAAAAACACACACACACACACCGCTGTCATCATCATCGCCATCATCGCCATCGTTATCAACATTATTCTAATCAGCTAGCCCTTTTTAGTTTCCAAATATCGAGCAATTTCAACTTTGTTTTTCTAATTTTGCGTAAACAGCACGTGGTATTCACAAAAATTTCGAAAACATACGCCACCCCATCGAGTCGTCGTCGCAGGCACCACAACCAACTCAACCCGTCACCGCTTCTCACCATAAAATACCCCTCCCTCATCTATTTTACGACAGAATGCAATTGTTATTGTAAAAAGAAAAAAACAAAACACCCTCAACACAAAAATACCCAAAAAATTTTTTACATTTGAAACAATTTTAAGATTTCTTCTGGTACTCGCTGCTGCATTTTTTCTTTTATCCCAACAGTTACCATCACTCAAATTGTTGTTGTAGCTGCTCAATTTCACAGTTGAGTTTCACTCAAAAATTAACCCCCCTCCTACTCGAAATAACGATCCCAGCCTACACATATAAACTCAACAGAAATCATGCGCAATGCTACCAATTACCGATTGCCACACACACACACACACACACACACACACACCGCACACACAAATGTGTGGGGGTGTTTTGGCCAGCCTTCTGGCTTTTGGCTGCGTGAAGCAACAGTTTTTCCTTACATATCTACTTGTTGCTGCTCGTTTGTCTGGATCGACTTGGTCATAAAATTTTCTTTTGGCATCATTTGAATTCTATTCCACAAGTGGCAGCAACACAGCAACAGTGTATTTCCGGTTTCAAATTGTCGCTTAGTTGTAATTTCGCTTTAACGAAACACGGTTCCACATTTCTTTGTCGTCTTGCTATCAAAAAAAAAAAAAAAAAAAAAAAAAAACAACAAACTAATGTCGGATTTAAGCAAGAAGTGAAAAAGTGTTAAGCTTAAAATATTGAATTATAAGATTTTAATTAATCGCCAAAAAATATGCAACTAAAAAAACAATTTTTAATGAAAATTGGGTTTAGGAAAAAATGAAAAAATTTTCCATAGAAATTTTATTCAAGATTGCTTGAGAAATTATTTTGGCCAATCCCAAAAGTTTAAATAAAAAAATTTAAAAGCATTTTGTGATCTAATGGATATCAGTAAATAATAATCTCAATGTAAGTTTTGAAAACTTATTCGAAATATATGATTTTTTCTGATATCAGAACCTTAATTTTCAGAAACATCCATTCGAGTTTTAAACCAGAAAATCTTAATGTTTAAAATCAAAAGATATTTATTTTAGACTAAGCAACGGTACTTCGAATTAAGAAAACATTTTTATAACTTTTTCAGATTTTAAAATCATATTTTCTAATTTTAATTTCGATTTAAAAAACCCAAGTTTTTAATGAAAATTAGAAAAATATTATACATATACTAAAAAGTATTTTCGGTTTTTTTGTCAATGTTTGAACAAAAATTTTCTTTATTAAAAACCGATTTCAATCAAGTACATATTGGCCATTATTATCTAAGATCTTTTGCCAGTTTTCCGGTAGCTTCATAATCGCCATCGGTGTAAAACTTCTGTGTTTTATCGGCGAAAAACTGGGCCAAGTGATTTTCGGCGGCTCTTCTGTCACCCAATTTTTTTCCATCAAAAGAGTTTTCCAAAAACCCAAACAAATAATAGTCAGACGGTGCAATGTCCGGGCTATACGGTGGTTGCATCAAAACTTCCCAGCTAAACGCAGTCAATTTTTGGCGGCTCATCAAAGATGCATGTGGCCTGGCGTTATCATGGTGGAACACAACAACTTTTCTGTTGCCCAATTCTGGTCGCTCTTTCTTAATTGATTCGTTCAAACAAACAAGTTGTGAGCAGTAGAGATCAGAATTGACAGGTTATAACAGTTCATAATAGACGATACCCTTTCAATCCCACCAAACAGTCAACATAACCTTGGTTGCCGTCAATCCAGGCTTTGAAGTCATTTGTGAAGGATTATCGGCTCTTGACCAGGATTTTTTTTTCGTTTAATATTCTCGTATTTAATTCATTTTTCATCGCCCGTAATGATATGCTTCAAAAATGGTTCGATTTCGTTACAGCTGATAATTCGGTCAATCAAATTTCTTTGTGTTAATTCATGTGGCACCCAAAACGTCGAGCTTCTTTGAGTAGCCAGCCTTTTTTTTAAATGATTCCAAACTGTCATGTGGTTAATGTTTAGTGCCTCTGCTATCTTCTGACAGCTTGCGTGCCGGTCTTGCTCCACCAGTTGCAAAATTTTATTGGCTTTTTCAGAGACTGGCCGGCCAGAGCGAGGTGCATCTTTGGCAACGCAATTTCCAGAACGAAATCAAACAAACCAAAGTTGGACGGTACGTTCTGTTAAAGCATCCTCACCGTAAGCGGCACAAATTTTTCGGCATGTTTTTACCTTTTTTATAGTAAAAAAGCATAATTTCTTCAAAAATTTCACTCATTTTCAAATCAATGTAACTTTTTACACTTTAAGTTTCTTTTCACAAGAGCCCAATATCTTTCCACTGGTCTTAGCTCCGGACAATTTGGAGGATTTGCCTCTCTTGGTACAAAAACAATGTTATTACTTTGGTACCACTCCAGAGCTTTCTTGCCGTAGTGACATGATGCCAAATCGGGCCAAAAATATGTGGACACATTGTGCTCTCTTATGAAAGGAAGAAGTTTTTTTTTGAAACATTCTTTGATGTATATTTCGGTATTTATAGAGCCCCTGGTAACAAATGACTTGCTTCTTTTGCCTTTTGCCGCAACTGCATATAGCTTGCCATACCAGGAATTATTTAGGAAATTTTATCTGCTTTTGGATTCTAAAATGTTCTTCGACATTTCCTCGAGCATCAGCAACATAAAAATTTTGACCCGGAAGCTGCGTAAAATCTGTATGAATTTCGATTTTAATTTCCGAGCCCAACTTTTGGTGTCTAAATTTTTTGCAGCATTCCTGTCTGGAACTTTTTGGACTTTGTATGTTTTCAAACCTGCATTGGCTTTAACTTTTCGCACCAAATAGTCAGAGCACTGGGCTAACCGGGCAGCTTTTTTCTACCCGATGTGTTTGGAGATCTTTTCAATATGCTTTCTATTTTCTTGGCTTTCCCAATATCATGTGGTCCTTGTTTTCTTCCCGAACCAGGTTTCCTATCAATGGTCAAATTCTCTTTAATAACATTGGAAACAGTTTGACGGCAGACCTTCAATTCTTTGGCCAATTTTTTGTAGGACCAATTTTAATTTTTTTTGAAAATGTTTAATTATTTTAAGACGTACTTCTTTTTCTTAACTCATTTTGATCAAACTTAGAATAAATCAACATGTTTGTCATTAAAAATAACAACTGACATATTTTTCAAAGATAACTAGATCAAAGAAATTTTTAAATTTTACACCCAAAAAAATTTATTAGGTAAAACGTGTGTTAAGATTTGCATTTGAAATGTCCGATTCGAATTTCGATTCTTTCACACACTAACATTTGGTCACCTACTGGAACTTTGCAGCGGGTTAAACCTGAAGCCACTGGATAAAATCAAAAGAACGAAAGCCATATTTATTACTAGGGCTCTCCGCAATACCTCAACGAAAGCATTCTTTGCAATCCTTCACTGAATGACAACTGCACTTATGACCATAACAACACGCTCTGTTGCGAGACTCAATACCATACCACTCTGTGTCAGGCTATACGATTACTACCACCTTGATCAAAAAGTTCCCCGGAATTTATTCAGAAAATTAAAAATACAAATTTATTCATCTAAATCTGTATTGTTTCCTTCAAAGTAATCCCCATCGACTGCAACACGCTTATGCCAGCGCTTGATCCAATCCTCGAAACATTTTTTATATTCGGTTTTCGGTATGTCCATCAGTGGTTCCTGCGATTTTTCCATAACTTCCTCTCGGCTGCTGAAATGCATTCCCCGTAATGGTTTTTTAACTCGATTGAACAGAAAGAAGTCACAGGGAGCCAAATCAGGATTTGGTTGGTATTTGTTGCATTTTTCGTCAAAAAATTACGAATAATGATGGCACTGTGCAACGGCGCAAAATCCACGAGTGTTCTGTCCACAATTCTAGTCTCTTTCGGCGAATTGCTTTACGCAAACGTCTCATAACGCCCGAATAATACTCTTTGTTTACTGTCTGGCCTTCTAGCGAAAATTCGTGATGCACTACACCGTTGCAATCCATGAAAACCGTGAGCATTGCCTTCTTTTCTAACTGAAAACGACGTGGTTTTTTTGGTCTCGGCTCATTTGGTGAACGCCATTCACTTGCCTGATGTCTGGATTGCGTGTCGTACTCATAAACCCACGTCTCGTCTCCAGTGCTGATCCTTTTGAAGAATGTGGGATCGGATTCAGCCTCGCAAATCATGTCTTTTGCGACGTCAACACGGTCTCTTTTTTGCATGAAATTAAGGCCTTTTGGCACCAACTTTGCTGCTACACGACGGAAACCCAAATCATTAACCAAAATGTCTTGGACGGATTCATAGGCAATTTGCGATTATTGACCAAAATTTCTTTTACTTTATCAATGTTTTCATGGGTTTTCGATGTCGATGGTCTGCCACTGCGTTCATCATCTTCGATTGACTCACGATCACTTTTGAACCACTCGTGCCATCGGTAAACGACCGTTTTCTTTAGAGAATCGTTGCCGAAACACTTTTCAAACATTTCCAACGTTCGCGCACCATTAAATCCGTTTTTTACGCAAAATTTAATACAAGTTGGTTGTTGCAAATTTAAATCCATTTCTAAAATTGTAAAAATTCGCCAAAACACACACAGAGAGATGTACTCTTGGCTACGTAACTTTGGCCAATGTCAAGCTATGACGCTAAGATTTAGAGGGAATATCAACAACAGATGTACCAACTTAACAAAAAACAAACAGAACTCAAATCGGAACGATGAAAGCGCCACACGGTGGTTATTCCGGGAACTTTTTGATCAATATTTCAATATTTCCTCATATACTTTTACAGGTAACGGTTAATATTTCTAGTAATTCTAATTGATCAATCAATGGCTGTATGCACCTGCAGTAGCTTTGAAAATTTAAACTTTAAGAGCAGCAACAACAAGGTTGCATTATTTGCTGTTACTGCAATGGTATTCCCTGAGCTTCCGTCATCGTTTGACCGCTTTGGCGCTCAGAAAAAAAAAAATAAACTAAATAAAAAAAAAAGAAACGTGTTCCTCAATTTTTCTGAACAATGTCGCCATTATTTAACATCTTGTTAACCTCTTCCTTCTTCTCCTCGTCCTCTCCCAGCCACCACCCTAAAATGGCGCATTTCCATTGCATTTTCTTAAGAATGTTTTTCTTTTTTTTTTCTTTTAGTTTAATGTTTTCTTTGAATTGCTATGTTGTTACCCTTTTATTTGTTAATTTTTTGTTTCTTTTCTTCATTTCTGATGCCGCATATAAAAATAAGGTTATAGGGTTACAATCATCATTCAGAGAGAGAAAACGTTTGTCCGGGTGTTAACATGCTGTGGTCTTGATGGCGTTTGATGATTGTTATTATGATGTGCTGTTGTTGTTAGTAGTTAGTAATGATGAAAGTCATGGAACTCTTTGAACAGAAAAATCCACTATGTTGTTACAACACTATGAAATACTAAAAGTGCAGACATATAGCCAAGTTAAGAGTGTATTAAAGCTTTCTACAACTCTGTGAAATATTGTTAACCAAATAATTACTTTAATATTGTACGTACAGGAAGGTTAAGTAGTTACTTTTCTTATTCACATGTGCTTGTAAATCGCACTTTCTAATGCATTGCAAAAGGAAAAAAAAAACAGCAGAGTATGCGAAGTGTGACAATTTTTGTATGCGCACCTGCTGTTAAATAAAATTTATAATATTTTTTAGCTGATGAAATTCTTAATACAACAGAAAAAAAAATTGACTGTTGGTTGGAGGTTTGGGCTAATAATCCAAAATTACGCAAACGTATTTGAGATATCGCCAGGTTCTTTATTTGCCATAGCATTTAGGAATGAAATTCGATATCAGGTATATGGCCACCACGATCGTGCATGCAGCACTCGATTCGTTAGACCCAATTTTCGACCACTGTACCACATATTTCGACTGATATTCCGGCAATATCGCGTTCAATATTGTCTCTGAGCTCGTCTATCGCCTCTGGCTTGTTGGCATAGACCAGCCAACGACTTCACATAGCCCCAGAGAAAAAAGTCCAGAGGCGTTACGATGTCGGTGGCCAATAGACGGGTTCATTTTTCGAGATGGTATGCCCAAACCAACTCCATTTACGCTTTCGTATCCGTTGATGTTGATGCATGTCCGGGCGGTCCCCATGATTTTTTACGCTTTGGGTTATCGTAACGTATCCACTTTTCATCGCCAGTCACAATACGATGCAGAAAACCCTTTCTTTTCTGTCGTTCAATCAGCAGTTCACATGTGAAAAATCGTCGTTCGACGTCTCTTGGCTTCAATTCGTACGGCACCCAATTTCCTTGCTTTTGAATCATTCCCAATGCTTTTAATCGTTTAGAAATGGTTGATTGATCAACTCCTAAAGATTCTGCAAGTTCTTGTTGCGTTTGACATGAATCTTTTCGAGTAATGCCTTCAATTCTTCATCTTCGAACTTTTTCGGGCCGCCTGAACGTTCCCTGTCTTCAACATCAAAATCACCACTTTTGAAACGGGCATACCACACCTGACACATTCTAACGTCTATAGCACAGTCAGGATAAGCTTCAGTGAGTAAACGATGTGCTTCAGTTGCGTTTTTCTTTAAATGGAAGAAGCAAATTAAAACTTCCCGCCAATGTTGTTTTGTTGGCACGAAATTCGACATTTTCAGCTATAATAAAACACTTTTGTAAAATTATGAAAATTATTTGACAGATCAATTCTTATAGTATTTTTGGCGCTCTTCGAGATAAAATAGCTGTCAATGCCAAAAAATGGCGCGTATGATAGATATGAAGTTAGTCACAATTACGTGTTTATACATTCATACTCCCAATATTTCAATAGCAATGGGTTTTTGTCCGCTTCCTGCCAGGAGTTGATCATTTGAAACCCAATTGTCAGGCCACCATATTCGCAGGATTGCCCTGAGGCATCGGTTAACAAATGATTGCAACGTTTGAGTAGTGGCTGCCGATACAACCCAAGTTTCGCAGCCATAAAGTAGAACCGATTTCACATTTGAGTTGAAAATTTTTAGTTTTGTGTGTTTTGTCAGTTGTTTCGAGTAGCATATCTTATTTAGGCTGGCAAATCGTCGCCTGAGAATTGATTTGGCGTATAGGCATACGAATTTGTACACACATACGCTAAATCAATTCTCAGGCGACGAAATGCTTCTTTGGCTTTTTTAATTCTTGTATTTATATCAGTTGCCGTTCCGCCATCGGGTGTAATTTGGCTTCCTAAATAGGTGAACGAGTCTACGCTTTCGATTTGCTTATCGTAAACTGTAAAAGTATTTGTCTCTTTATTGTTCTATAGCAGTCGCTATTGACTGCAACCTAGAGGCCATCAATATCAATGAAAAGAAAGAGCCCAATGACGCCGCCGGCAAGAAACCGCTCCAAACAGTCACTTTTTGTAGATACTGTGATGCCTCATGGGCTTGTTGCCGTCCAATATCACTTGTTCTACTTCTTGACAAAGCCGTTCATTCAAAAATGAGGTTCATCGCTAAAGATGATTTTGCGATGAAAATCTGCATTGGCGTCAAACTTTTCCAGACACCAATCTGAGAAATTTCGGCACTGGAAATGGTCATGTGGCTTCAGATCTTGAGTCAATTTGATTTTGTAAGCAAGTAGGCCGATATCCTTTCGCAAAAGTCGTCACAATGTTTGTTGAAGAGAGTCGCAATTCCTGCGTACGGCGTGGAATCGATTGATTTGGGTTGTTGGCAATAGACGCACTTACGGCTGCAACCTTCTCAAGAATCCTAGCGTCTCCTTATCTCTCAGGTACAGGAACATTGAACGAAAATGTATTCTCGAACCTTTAAACTGAGAATAATCGAAACTGGTTTTAACGCTCTTAAAGTTGCGACAATCGAATCTGAATTTTTGTAGTAAATTTTAATTATAATTTAAACGTTGTTCATTTGTGTCTTGGTTCTTTAATATGATGAAAGCTTTCCTTTGCAATAAAGAAAATGACGATATCTCAAATGGATATTCCCTATTGGAAAACCCTTCATTATTATATTAAAAAGTTATATTAAATATCGATAGCTTGCATCTTTCACGAAAAGTTATCGAAAATCTCAGACTGAAGCATTCTGTTAATTGTTAATTTGTAGTCTGTAAAATGAGTGAATTTAAGAGAAGAGAACAGTTGAGAGAATACACAAGATATGACGGCCAGAGCATTGCGCCGACTACTTTTCAACAGTGGCGGCTGCAACAATAAACTTCGACGGTCCTCGCGACAATCATAAACGGGGAGCCCGTGACAAAAAAAGTCTCTGACTTTCTAAAGGCTAGTTTTGTAATATGTTGTTATACTAGTGAAATACATGAACATACTCTGGTCAGTCAGGTTTTGGTTAGAACAGGTGGCACAGGTGAGCTTTCAAACATGTCGAAAATACGTGGTAAGTGTAACGGTTTTCTAAAGGCTGAAACTTTATATACAGGTTATGTATTCAATAAAAAACATAATTCCGGGAGTCAGTAAGAAGTTTGTATGAAAAAAAATTTGTTTGCAACGGTCAGTCAAGTTTTTGATTGTACAACGCTCGTCAGTCATGGCATATAAGTCCAGTCGGTAGAGTAAAAAATGCACCAAAAGTTCATAAAAAATCTTATCTAAGATTCAGTAATTGTTAGTCGGGGTGTAGGATAGATGTAAAAACCACAAAAAAACCGTTCCGGGGTTGCAAAGCGACCCTCAACACTACCACCCTCCCCCCCCCCCCAAACCCCTCTTTAGTGAAAAAGTAACTTTTTTACTAATAACTGGTTAACCGTTGGAGATATCAAAAGAGTACTCAGGCTGCCGATTTTGAGCCGATCAGCGCAACACTGTGAATTAAACTAATGATTAATTTGAATTTCTCCTTTTCTTTTCTAGAAATATGACAAAAGTAGAAAAGCATAAAATCATATAATGCATTGTGATCAAACTCCATCGTAAAAATCAATCGGTTGAATAAACTACATATACCTGGATTGTTCTTGTCTGTTCATTGAGTGAAGCAATTCAGAAAAACATTCTATTCAAGATGGGCTCAAATCACATGACCGAAATTTTAGGATCACATGAATATATGCAATTGCAACAACAACAGCAGCAGCAACAGCAACAACAACATCAGCAACAGGACCAAATCACTAATTACAATTCGGAAAATACTGGACCATCACCTGATTCCCAAGAAAGATCTTCACGCCCTGTACGCAGAGCCAGTCGAAGAACTTCACAGGTAAACAAAAAGTGATTTAGTTTCTGTGTTTTTTTTTTTCTTAAATAACTTTTTATGTTGTAATTATTGTATTATGTAAATATCATCTTTTGTTTATCTTTATTTTATGTTAGCACATTATGATGTACTACATTGTCATATGCACATACATATCGCTCATTTACTAAAAGACTGTCATAACTCAAAACACCCGATTTGACAGAAAACGCGTTTAAAGTTTTCAATTGACTCCCACTTTGCAGAAAAAAGAACAAATCTTATAGTTCTCACGCGCAGAGTATAAAAGATATTAATATGAAATTTTTACACAATATGAAGCGTGACATAATGAATAATTCTGCATCATTAACTAAAAAATCATGTTTTTTGACTTATGACAGTCTTTTAGTAAATGAGCGTTATGTTTATCTGTTATTTTTATTATTATAAAAGATTCTTTTGAGCGCATGTTGAGTTGCTGTATGTACGTTCAACTACATACTTTTCTACCTAAGTTCATGCATATGCACATTTATGAATGTTTTATAATATCTTTTACGCTACATTTCAGCTAAGCAATAATAACTATGATATGGAAATGACAGATTCAAGTTCGCAAAGTGATGACACAAGCGGAGGCGGTGGCAGCAGCAATGGAGGCAGTGCACGACCTTCAAGTCGTGGTAGAAACTCATCTGGAACAAGCCAAAGTCGCCGCAGGAAAGGCGCATTAAATGCAAAAGAACGTAATCTTCGAAGGTTGGAATCAAATGAGCGTGAACGAATGAGAATGCATAGCTTAAATGATGCTTTTCAGGTATAAAACTATCGAATATATTTATTTATGTAAAAGGAAAAAATTATGAAACATGACTGTGGCTTTTAAACTGCCTTATGGTAGATATTTTGTGGATAGATGGCTACAAGGAGTTGTTTTTTGGTTCATATAGTTCTAAATAATGTATCCAAAAACTAAAATGTGCTTAAAACTAAACTCAATTTGTTCTAACTAAAATTCAATAAGTTTGAGCTATGCAAAGATTACCATTTTACCCATTCGGCATGGATATTAAAAAGTATGTGGACGTCATGGCTTGCAATTACATATATTATTTGAAGAGGCAACGATTCCTGAAAGAATTCAATTGAATACAGCGTCAGTATCCCGCTTCTCCCAAACTCAAAAGTCTGCAATCTTCTAATTTTGGAAAATATACATATCTGAAAAGAATTTCTCTTACTGGATCAACTTAGGGCAACTTTTCTAAATATCACAAGAAAGTACACATTAACAGGAATCACTTGACGTTTATTTTATGAGCGGATCGTAGCGGGCTCGATTTTGGCGTTCCACAAATCACACATTTTCAATAGAAAAAAAAACAATAAACAAAAACACCTACACATATAATTTAATTATATTCTAAAATAACTTACTTTTATTAGTATTTTCCACTTTAAATTCCCAAATTTCTTTAACTTTTATTGAAAATATTGAATTTTTCTTTAACCACTATTTTTTTTCTTTGAATTTGTTTTTGCACATAAAATAACTTTGACAGAAGGGTGGGAGAAGTCGTCACATTCGGGAGGGAAACTAACCAGAACTGTCAAACTATGAAGTGAGAGCGCTGAGCGTAGTGGTTTTTATATGAATTGAAATCACGAAACACACACACCCACACACTTTTCACGAAATACACACACACACACACTCTATACGCACAATATGATCTAGCAGCAGAGTCCAAAATGAAAATGATAGCGATATATTCATGGCGGCAGTGTGGCCAACTTTAATTTTCAAAATCCGCTAATATGAAGAATAAAACGCGTATTTTCTTTAAAAAGCGTCAAATTTTTTCCCTTATAAAAGTGCGAGAAAACTCAATACATTTAAACTTTTTTACTAATACAGGCAAATATTTGATACTTCTAGTCAATGAAAATTTTTTCGATTTTTCGAAGATATTTTAAATTGAAAAAAACTAGCTGAGCGCTAAATAATTTTTTTCCGCGTTTTAATTTTCAAAAAGCACTAAAATCAGCGGGAAAAGCGTTGAGTTGGCCACACTGCATGACAGAATTATAACAGGTGATAGCAGCGTCAGCTCTGTCTTCTTCTTCTCTAGTTTATTTTATATAAAGATAATCTTAACTGTCAAACTGTTTTCCATGCATTTGTTATTGTGTTTTTGACAATTACGATTTTTAGCAACAACAAAGTAGCGTATTGTTCTTGTTACGTTGTACTTGTTGTAGTGCTGCTACCACCATGTTAAATCCGCCTTGAATATATTGGATCGGCTATCTGTGACAGGAGTAAAAACGCGCCCAAAAAACAGAGCTGCCAACACTTTTTTTTTAGTTGCTCTTCATCCTTGAAGTATATGAAAATTTTTGATTTTATTTTTGAAAAATTTTGAAATTTGAACAATAGTACATCCGTAACTTGGCCGAAAGGTACATAATTATTATACGAGCAAAAGCTTTATTTCGACAGAACGCAGTACGAATATTACGAACTGACTCCGCGATAATTGTAATGATGGATTTTCACAATTTCCGAATGGATTGTACTACTTAAATGTAAAAACAGCGATAGCTCTAACTTTGATACATAAAGAAATTTAAAATAAAACCTCTTGTTGAAACATTTTTTACTTAGATTAGAGCTGGCTCAACTTAATTCCTACGATCGAGGTTGGGTACCAGTACCGCGGAAGAGTATATTAGTTAATTTTTTATAGACGGGACCCAGCGTTCGGGCAGTTACCGAGTAGATCGATAGATTTAGTGTCATTAATAGGATATAAAAAATTAATAGGACTAAAATTAATGAGAACATTTCATCTATATCTACATATATATAATCTATATCTAAAATTTTTTCATTTTCAGTCTTTACGTGAGGTGATACCACATGTTGAAATGGAACGAAGACTCTCCAAAATTGAAACGCTTACACTGGCTAAAAATTACATTATAAATCTAACACATATTATACTCTCGAAACGAAATGAGGAGTCTGCTTTGGAATTGAATGGTGTCATGTTGAATGGTGATAATAATGCAAGCGATGTGGTAGGTGGTGTTGTTGTTGGCATAAATGGCGGAGGAGGCGGCAATGGTGTAAGTGTTGCTGTTAATGGTATTGGCGTTAATGGGTTAGGAGTTAATGGAATTGTTGGTACTGGTACGGGCTCATGCTATGACGATACACTTACGAATACTGGTAGTACCAATTATGATTGTGCATTATTAGCCGAATCGGTGGTTAATCAACCGACAACATTAACAACCGCTACAACTACCATACAAATACAAAATCAATCGATTGGTCATATGCAGCCACAGCAATCGTCATTACTATTGCCACCGAATCATAATCAAATTATGCATCACCAGCAACCAACTGCAGCAATTATATTGAATAATGGATTTGCCGATGCGAATGATAATAATAATAATTTTGATGAACCATTTCGAGAATTTATATAAGGACACAAGCAAAAAAGAAGAAGAAAAAACAGAAAATCAACAAATTTAGTACATATATATAATTATAATTTTAATTATATATGATATATATGTAAGTAATGAAGAAGCAAGCAGGTTTTGTAATTAAAAGTAACAGTTAGTGAGCGTCTAGAGCATCCTTTCTTGTTTAGCTTTTTTTTACATCAGATATTGAAATCAATTAACTAACAACATAAGCACAGTGAGACGGAGAGACATAAGTGTTATAAGAATGGTTAATCAATTTATGAATTTAGTAATATCCTTTTGAAGGTAGATGAATATACTGAGACTATTTTCATTTGAAATCAAATTTCTTTGAGTTTCGAAAACCACAAAAGCTAATAAATATCACAGGCATAGGCGGTAATTAATAAGCGATTATCCAGTAGCGCGGGGAGGGGGCGGGAGAAGGAATAAATAGAAAGATAATTCAATGAGTTTTCCAATTATATATTTCGAAATAATACTGCTGGGTTGATATCTCGTAAACCTAATTCAAAAAAAAAAAAACCGGAGGAAGAAGTCAAACTAACCCCGTTCGATTTGATTTTTGTTTTTACAATTCATTTTGCTGTTATCTATATTGTCAATTGTCAAAAAATAAAAGGAAAATTTAAAGATTTTTGCCATTTGAAACAATTATTGGATAAAATAAAATTATTTACCACATTTATTTGTGCAAATCGAAAAAAATACATATATTTTCGTTCGTACTAAAACTAGGCAGCACTTGGTTTAATTGTGATATTGAGAAACTAATTAAAAAATATGACAATGTTTCCCATCTCACGAAAGAGAAAAAATTCTGAAATTGATAGAATTCGAATAGAATCAATTGTAGCGCCGTTGAAGCGACAGTCAATCTTAGAAAATTTTTGCCATATAAGTTTTTAGAATTCTAGGTATTTGTTGTTGAAGTCGGCTGGTTGGGTTATGTTTATACCATAAATCTTCGCTTTGAGATACGGCATGTAGATATATATATTTGCATAATTATAGCTATTCTAATAACCACAATTGCCAGATATGCTGTTAATTTTCCAGTTTTCTTGTGATATTTAAGTTCATTCTAAAACCATTATGATATAATTAGCAATAAGTTTAAATTTTTTGAACCTATTCAGATATCAACCAAATTTGGGTATCTAATTTAAAATCACATCTCCAAAATGGTATTAATTATGCAGGACAGCTGAGGAGTAGACTTCTGGAGTATTTTCATGAATGAGAGGCTACAATTGTTTCAGAACACAAAGCTTTTTCTATACAGTTTCAATATAAATCAAGTTTGCCTCAGTTTGACGATACATTTTACTGATTTTTCAACCAAATAGTTATGCTAGGGTTAAGCGAAAAAACTTGATCAAATAGTACGTAAAAAATTCGGAACTTTAAGCAAAAAATTATAAGAACTTTCAACTTGGTTTGTTTGATATGAATAGCATATTTTGATTTAACTCTAATTTTCACTCAAAAACATATCTTGAACTGAAGTCGTATTTACAATGAAGCGAGGCGATTTTCGAAAGTGTCTCGTCAACAATTTTTCATTCAATGTGTGCATTTACAATGAAGCAAGGTGTTAAAATATATTAAAATATGTAGCATATTAGCGGAAAACTAAGGAAAAATGGAATAATCCTTAGTGCAGCAATTATTGAACTACAATAATAAATAATCTCTTTCACTATATTCTCCTGGTATAACTTCATGCTAAAATATATACACTATTTTTGGAAAAAAAAGATGGTAACTCTACATGAAGTAAAACCATTTTAAATAGCTGTTTCATATCTCATTTCTTTTGTTGTTTTATTAATCGCGTCTCGCGATTGAACAACGAGAATAGCGACGAGTGCTCTCGTTTCCGAAATCAACTTCAAAACTCGCCTCGCGAACTCTCCCCATTAAAAATGGGATTTGACACACAACCTACTTGTTTGAATTCTCAGCACCTACTAATGAGATCTCTCAATTTACACGTATTAAATATGTGTGGATATACGCTCAGCATTTGCCTGCGGGCAATGCTTTGGAATGTTTTTGAGCAATTCGAAATATCAACTGCGATGAGTTTAATAAGAGAGGTTATTGGAACTCCAAAACAATCTTACAAAATACTTTATACAGCAAAAACGAGAGCTTAATTTCAAATGTTTAAATCCCTCCAAATTCCTCTTTTTACATGGACAACAAGTTTAATTACTTGCCCTTAAATTCAATACATAAGTACATACATTCATCTAAATTAGTAGGTATCAAATATGTATATTTTTTTTCAAATAATTTCATCAAGTAATCAACAAGTGTTTATCGCCTTTAATGACTTTATGCAATAAAAATGCCGCCATCGTTTTTGTTGCTTCAGTTTTTTTGTGCTCTTTTTTTTTTGTGAACATTAAATTTACCCCCCGCGATCAACTTAATGCACTTGAAATTTCGAGGCTGCAACAACAGGCAGCAACATCCACAATTGTACCCTTATAAAATTTACTCCCGCATAGATGATGCGATGGAGACCCAATTAACAGAATATTTATACATACATGTGTGTGTGTGTTCCAATGTATGTGTGTGTGTATGTATGCATGAAGGTAAACTGATGGAAATGGGCGGCTTATTTCCGTATAAACTCGCATAGTTTTTGTTTGCAGTTATCTGCACATTTGTTTACACATTATTTGTGAAACTTGAAGAGATATCAATATCGACGACGACAAACACTTGGTCTGATATACTCCAGAATAGGCTATGTGTATGTGTGTGTGTTTAACTGTGTATGCATATGTGTGTAGATGAGAGAGTAGAACTGAAGAAATGTATTGTATTGAGAGGGAAAAATAGTAGCGATACGCGACGGGGTACAAAAACAAAATATTAAGGAGCACAAGTTTCATTAGGTGAGAGGGGGGGAGGGGCGGTGTTCTGTATATGAAATTGGGACTAACGGATGGATGAAATAAATAATTAAGACCAACAACGACAACGACAACAACAAAAACAAACTACAGTAACTACAAAATTGAACAACAAAAGCTTGTTGATGACTTGATTAGCGTCATCGATATATTCCTTGCTTAAGAGGATTTAATCACCGATGCCAATGAGTCGCAAGCCCAACTACGGTGACAGGGAACAAAGAACAAAATAAGCAGCGAGTAATCACATAAAAAACAAAAGAGAAGAAATAATTATAAATAAAAGAAATAATAAAATGTTTTGTAATGAAAAACTAATGCAAAAATTAAAGTGTTAGTTTTTTATTACTTATAATTATAAGCTAATAATAAATAAAAACTTAAATTATTACAATTATTGAATCTATAAATTATTACGTTAGTCACAATGAATGCAATACAGAAATATTTATATAAAAAAAAAACAAACAATTCGTTATTAAAAGTACTAAATTAAATTAAAACTTAGATCTCTTTCTTCACAATACACACAAAATATTAAACAATTAATAAATGTGAATACATATAATCATTTAAAATGATTTATTCTAGCAATAATAAAAACAAAAAAACATTAAAATAAAAAATATTTGTGAAAATAAAATATTTACGAATAAAAATGCAAGTACGTATTATTCAATTAAATTAACAACTACCTGTTATATTATAAAATATTTAGAAAAAATTGCTCAAAAATTAATTAATTTGCGTAGAATTATATTAATAATATTAATAAAAACAGAATGAAAAGAAATTGTACATAAATAATTAAGAAAACATATATGTATGTAAGCAACTGTGTATTCAATAAATGCGTTTCATCAAAAAATAATTAAATATTTTTTCATTCTATAAGAAACATCATATATTAAAGTGACCAGCCATCCCGATTTTTCTGTCCTGATTTTTACAGCATTCTTAAGACGAACCAATACACCTCGTAATAGGGGATGCCTCCAAGGCAGCAATTATAAGCAGCAAGACGACCATCTCTTCCAGGACACAATGCACAAACGGTATAGCTTTGAGAAACACTTTGCTGCAAAACTTAGTAGTAAGAACGAATGAGAGGGTGTAGAATATAACTGCACATTCAAAGAACACACGATTAAGTTGTAGACAGATGGGTCACTAACTGAGGATGGGACTGGGGCAGGAGTATTTGGGCCAAGAATGATTCACTCTGAGCCGATGGGAAAATATCCCAGTAAGCTGAAATTCAGGCAATCAATAAATGTGTGCACAGTTCAACTTGGACGGGAAGTAGAAACGGCAAGATATCGCTATCATGCCGGACGGCCATTCGAGCACTATGCTGCTTTGAGATCACCTCTAAAATGGTGTGGGGCTGTTTGAGCAAGCTCAATCAACTGGGCAAGGACCATAAAGTCGCCCTATGTTGTGTCCCTGGACACGTAGGAATGGAGGGTAATGAATAAGCAGACGAGCTTGCTAAAAAGGGGACAGCGCGACTACTTTCGTGGGACCTGAGCTCTTCTGTGGAAGATAGCGTAATCAGGGAATTACTCAAGCAGGAAGAGAGTCAAGTACTCTTTACCAATTTTCCGGGACTGAGGCAATCCAAAGCGCTTCTAGGTAAATGTAATAACAGTAGGCACTAATTCTGCATTGGTCTCAACAAAAACAGTTTGGGCATATTAGCTGGTATTCTGACTGGGTACTGCAGGCGCAGAGAACACCTTTTCAAAGTAGGTTTTGTAATAAGGAAAATGAATCATCAGAACATATTTTAGCTCAATTTGGAGCACTGATCCACAAAAGAAGGAAATGTCTGGGCATGCACCAAGTGCCCAGTACCGATGCCAGATCCATAGATCCGGGCGCAATACTCAAATTCTTGAGGGAGACTGGACTGGATGAGGTACTCTAGGCAGATTAGACTAGATAGAAAAGAGGGACGTACAATAGATCTTATAGGCCGCGGTGCAACGACAGTAACCTCTAATACAATACAATAAAACCCGCAATACTCACATTTTTGAGAAAGACTGGACTGGATGAGGTACTCTAGGCAGATTAGACTAGATAGGGAAGAGGAACGTACAACAGATCTTGCAGGTCGTGGTGAAACGACAAAAACCTCTTTAACAATTCAATACAAGACAAACTCCGTTTTACTGAACATCCAAAACACAAGAAAAATATATAAATTTTAATGAACCAACAGAAACTTAAGGTACAGAACCGGTAAGTAACACCGTTGAAAGCACAACTCTTTCTTTAATGCTATATTAAAGAAAGATCAAAACTGAAAACTGTCTTTTATTAGCTTATCCGCTCGGTGTTGAATATGCCGCAGCTGCTTTTGTAAAGCTTCAGCCCGTCAACGCCCCAAGAAAAAGCAGACTTATGTCGAAATAAGTCGGTGTACTGAGGCTAATGTGAGCATGGTCTTTGAAATTTTCCTTTATACTTATTGCCATATCGCCGTTCGGAATTGGCATTAAGCTGTAAGTCCAACTATGTGGTATCACAATGGGCTGTTCAGACCTAAGTGCGCCACTCGACAGCCACTTCAACCTAACCTATTACCTCTATAGAATTCTAAGACTTTTGTGTTTAAAAAACCTAAGCCTTCAGTGTCAAAAATTTTGCAAATATAGGCATATTGTTTAATAAACTTAGAGCCTGGTAATAAAACTGATTTTTTTTTTTTTATTTCCATATGCAACTTGTTGATAATATCCGATTTCAAACAGATTTCATTATGTGCTTGACAAATAGTAACACTTTTCAACGTTATTGCTTGCCAGTTTTCAAGCATTTATGTTTTTTTTTAGCGCATCCCAAAAATTTCTTATTCCTGTAAATACTTTATTAAGTCACTGTATTTAAAATTATGTATTAAAATATATTTAACTCTTTTTGATAATTAACGGCTAAAATATATTTTCGTTTCCGCTTTTCAAGTTCTTTTCTTCTCATTTTAAATAGCAACTCTGGTATAACACACCTGTCTTTAGAGTATTTAAGAGCCGCACTTATTCGACACTTGATTTTTGTACGGACCATTTATCAGAGATGCCAGTGGCATGAAACGATTAATATACTCCTTTGTGAGTTGAACTCGAAGTTTGACCAGTATCTACACATAAACAATCAAGTAATTTTTTGCAATTTTTGGAATTAAACACTGGCATTCTTCTCTTTGTTATAAAACTACAATAATGTTTTGCAAAAACCTAATAACTCATAGATGAAACTGGCAACTCTAATTATTTTGTGTTTCGGCATTTTCTGGTTCTGTTTTGTTCCCATTTCTTCTTATCATCGATTATTTTGTGTTTTGTTGTTTCCATTCTTCTTTGAGTTATTGAAATTTAATTTGTGAGTAACGAGTACTCGTGTATTGTAAACCGGTTCGAACGAAAAAAGTTAACTGCTTGCTTTAGGTTATGTATTTGAATCATAACTTAATTCTTTATATTATTAATAAATTATTTAAAAGACTTTAATTTAAAACTATTTCATATAATAAATACCAAACATTCTTTACTGCAAATTAATAGGTAACGTTAACTCGGTTCCTTATGCTCTGATTTTTTGTTCTAATCACTAACACAATTGCATTCGTTGTCTGTTGTTATTCGTGATTTTTTGTTTCTACGTTGTTAGTTCCAGTTTTTCAGGCCGATTGAGACAAAGTGAATTGCAAAAAAGTAGCAACAACAGAAAGAGGTGGACGCATTTTTTTATTCAGTGCGCGGGCTAAAATTATTGTTTCTTTTAAATCTACACAGGCAAAGAAAGAATCGAAAGAATTTCATAATATCAGGAAATTATTATCGGTAAGTGCAAAATTTTATTCATTAATATTAGTTTATAAGTTTGAATGTTATTTTCATATATAACTTCTTTTGGCTTCCAATATATACGTAAGAATTTATCTTTTGTATTGTGTATATGTAAAAGAAAAAGGGGGCAGGTGAAGGTGAAAAATCACTGATGAAAAAAAGAGTGTAGCGTTAATTATACTGCTATTATTTCTTTGGCATGTCTTCCTGTTTTACAAAAGAAAAGACAATGGAAATCTGTCAGATGTAAGAAAATGGTGAAGTGTTTAAAGTGTGATATGCATGTGTGGGTATGCAGTCGATCTGTTCGAGATTGAAATACCCTACGTTCTTAATATAGTTACTAGGTCGTCTACGCAATATTACTCTCTGAAAAGAAAATGAAATTTGGTTGTAGGTACTAAAACTTGAGTATATTGAACACTAAACTCAGCCTCAAATAGAATGAACCAGCTAACTACTTAAACTTGCGTTTCGTGCAGATCAACTGATTTTAATCAAAGTTTATTTCGTAATATGTTGTAATTTTAATTTATATATATATATATTCTAGGCATGTATATTTAATTATTATATTCAAAACTGATAAGTATTTAAAAATTGCGAAAATCCCTCAAAGATAATTCATAACATGACTAAATTAATTTTTATGAATAAAAAAATAAAATTTGAATAAACTGAAAAATAAAAAGCCGGCTGGAAGATGAAGCACAGCAATATTATATGACGATTCTCTTGATTGATATAGATTTCTGCTTAATTTTAATCTCTGTGGTGTAGTGGTTAGTGTGATGGACTTCTACACAGACTGCTTTGCTTGACAATGACAAACCTCTTAGAGTAAAAATTTCCTTAAAAAAGCCTCGTAGGAGCCTCCCTTTCGTATACAAAGATTACTCGCACAACATAATTACATTGAAAAAGCTCAGCCTAGTCACTCCATTATAGTAGTAGTTAGTTTTGATTTAATTTTTTCCGATATAAGTTGATATTCTGACTTTGTTATAAAAAATCTAGTCTAATCTAATCTAATATTTAATCTAAAACAAAATCCCAGAATTAGGCGAATATTGAGTCTGCCAGATATTCAGATACAGCAATCCTGAAATCTCTCGTTCACACAAATGAAATTGCGTTATATGATTTACATTCCTTGCTTTCACCGCTATTGCATAATTGAATTACATAAATTTTGTTTTTTTTTTTAAATTGTATAAAACTTCGGTTCAGCTATTTTCTGTTTTCAAATTTCGGTTTATTTTCTTCTAAATATATATGTTTCGATATTTGGCATGAAATTTCGTTCCGTAGAGTATCGGGTCACTTAAAGTATGCCTCAGAGAACTGAAACGAACAAGGAAAAGGCTAATCAAAAATAAGGCATCTCAAAAATTAAAAAATGCTGTGAATATGTTTTGCTCCGAACATATTTTGTTTAAATTTTGCTCTGAACTGCACTCTGGCCGCTTTTGCTCTAAATCAGCGTAGGACAAAGATTTTTACGCAGGTAAATGAGCGTAAGAAATTTCACACGTACAGAGCTCATTTCCATAGAAAGAGTGCTCAATCGATCATTGTGTATGTATAGGTGGCCACCGCTGCTCTAAAGTCAAATTTTCTTGTCTCTTTTTCTCTCACTTTCTCATAGTTATAAATCAAAAACAATTCATACTTTACAAGGCGAATTCATACCAGGTGAAGTTACCAGCAATTCATTTTTCCTCCATTTTGTTATTCACTGCATGTCGCCGCCATTATGGCTGCAACAAGAAAGATGTGTTGTTATTGTTTTGTTTTAAGGCTGAGTTTTACATTTTATATCTGACGCAACAACAAAGATGCATTGTTTTTGCCGTGGTGAAATTGTTGTAATCTTGCTATCACCTCATACATAATTTCACCATGATACTTTATATACCGAAAGTACAGAATGCAACTGTTCGGCTTTGTTTGTATATGAGAGGCTCTCAGTCTCTCATATGAGAAGATGAGAGCAAAAGAGGGTTTCTTTCAAATTTGCTCTTAACGCCATTTTTTCTTTTTCCCAACATGGAAATAGTACCGGTTTTGTTCTCATCTTCTCATTTAAACGTTAGGTGCAGCTTTGCTCAAATTCAATTTAATTTAATTATGGAAATTAAATCTTCAAATATTCTTTCTGTTCACATTAGTTTTCTTTATTATTTTTATTATTATTATTATTTTTTGTCTAAATTCAAATGACATAAAAATAACATTTATGAACTTTCTAATTAAGAGAGGTCAGTTTACAACAAAAGCAAAAAAAAAAAAAGAATATAAAACGAGTACATTCACATCTTAGTAAACGCATATACTCAAACTTAGAATAGAAAATAAAAATAAAAACGCAACCACTTACTTGCTTGCTATACATAAAATAAATGAAGGTAATTTTTGAATTCTTAATAAAATATAATCAGGTTATTATCGATTTTATATTGGATAGAAAACCAAATCAAAATTAGGTCACAACATATTTGCCAATTATAATACATGGTAAACAAAAAAAAATAAAAATAAAAAATTAGTAAATATAACAATACGCAACCCTTGTAGGGTAGTCACCGCTCCTTTTCTCATATTTATACATTTATTATATGTCCAAAGGGTTTTTTTCTTTCTTTTTTTTAGTAATTAAATACTATGTTTAAAATAAATTGTAGGGAAACGATTCACCTGTCAATTCCACACCTAATTCTCTCCAACCTCCAAACAAACCAGCAATCAACCTAACTAAATAACTGCTAACTTGCTACTTTGTTGAGCGCTGTGTGTATGTATGTGTGTGTGCATGATGGAAATACTTATGTATGTATTTTCATACGCATTAATATTGCGTGATATGCTATCATTGCAAATGTGTATCACCGCACTGGTCATCCATTCAATTTGGACATGCTATACAAACAATCGATTTGCGCCTTTAGAGAAATGAATTCAAAATTTAAGGCGCAAATACTCGTAGATTTATGTATGAGACGTTCGAAGAGGTTTTGAATTTGAACGAAGTGTTTCTTTTGAAATAATATATTGTGGAATGACATACTTACTTCAAACTAGAATGCATACGAAAAGTAGAAAAACTTTTTTTGAAATCATATGAAAAATGGTCTCGAAAGTCCTGAAATTTGGACAATAAGTTTTTTTTTTTCAAATTTCACAACTCGGCTATCTAGAATTTTTAAATAGGATAATTTTTATCGGTGCGGCAAGATGCTCACATTCATTTTCAGGCTGCTAGATATTTGGAAAATAAAATGTCCGCCACCTCCCCCCCCCCCCCCGCCCCCCTCTTCCTTCTCACTCCCTTAGATCCCCTAGTGATCGGTCATATGTCTTTGGAAAATATATAATATTCTGAAATTTTCAAGCTGGTCTATATCATAGGACTTCTGTCCATTCCATATACAAAGCTTTTCAATAAAACCAACACAATCATTGTTAATTAAATCATAAATATTTTATTTAGTTTTTAAGTTTAAAAATTAGTTATGTAATAATTGATGCAATTTTATTTGATTTTAACAAAAAGTACAAGCGCCAATAGAATCGCATATTTTTCGTTCACCTCTTCCGCTTTTTCAAGCATATCATCATAAATTACCCATTTCAAGCTGTTTCTATATGCGACAGTTTTATAATGACCCACAGACATTGGAGCTAAAGCGTTTTCATATGCAATACAACCCACAAGTTTATATCGGTCTTTTCCCTTTGGGTTTAGTATGTATTTTGGAATCTTTTCTAGCGAAACATAACCAGCAGTTAGAGATGCTTCAATTGCAATAATTGGTCCTAAAAAATAGAAGAAAACAATGGCATACTTTAGAACAAATTTTTATATAATTTACTTTTAAATAAGTATTAAATCATAATAGCCGCGTTTTTTTGCACTCGTTTAACCGTTACACTGAAAACAATTGTGGTGTAAGCTTTCCATACAAATAAACGAGTGAAAAAACGCGTCTATTGAAATCATTGAATAATTTTGTGTTTTGTGATTTTCCTCCTGTGAAACTAAAACAAATATATTTACCTATTTTTACTAAATTCCATTTTGTTGTATTCCACTTGCTACACTTTGGACACGTTGTTGGTGCCATCGCTGTCATATGTTCCAGTGCATTCCTTTCAAAACCATCATTTAATAGTAAATCATCTGGCATCAGTGGCACACAATCAATAATTTCCCCTTGACAGCATTCAGATGTTTTTACAATAGACGGTTGATCTTGAAACATTTTCTCATATAATTCTGCTACATTAAATTCACCATCCACATGCTGAAGCGTTCCCTTTATTAATGCAATATTTTTCAATTTCATTATAGCTCTTGCTCGTAGGACATAAGTTTTCAATGTAGTGTCACGTATACTCATTGTGTATAAGACTAGCTTGAATATGTCATTCTTGCCGACTTCTCTTTTTAGATATTCTTTTATGTAAGCGGTATCTGTGGCCATAGCCAGGATCAGTTGAAATATACTGTCGAAGGCACATGTATTCGATATGATCAATTTAGTTTTATCTGTTTTTAGAATTTTCAACTTTTTATTTGATCCATTTATAAGAATGGGAATTTTCCGATATTTATCAAATACATTGACGCAAAGCATTAAATATTTTTTTTTTTTTTTTTTTTGCGGATAATCTTTTTTCTTTCAGGTTTACTGTGCTCTAAAGTTGAAGATCTGAAAAATGTAAATGTTATTTAATTAATTTGATTAATATTGGTGTGCTGTAAAGTTAAGTTAAGTTAGGTTGAAAATTTAAATTCCATAGTGTTCCACAAATTCTTTAGAGTCACTGGAAACCTTGAGCAGCTTTCGATGCTATTTCCAGTTTGGAAGTACTTGTTGTTAGTGCAAAGTATTCTGAGTTATTTCTAACCTTCTTCTGAGTAATCTTAGCTAGTTATAGAGACTAGTCGAACGATTACACTCTAGGGATAAAAATGAAATCGGGATCACATTTTGAGCGCGCACATACAGCAAAAAAAAAATCGACTGTAAGTTTGTGTTGGAACGAAAAGAAAAATGAAACATTTTGTTGGTATGATCGCTTGAGTGAGAGCTCAACTCGATTGTCAACTGTTAAGCGATTTTGTACTATTTGAATGCTGAAATGGATAACACTACTCAACTGTTAAACAATTCTGTACTGTTTGAATGAAACGATTCTGTACTGTTTGAATGTTAAAATGGAGAATACTTCCCTAATGTTAACGATTCTGTACAACTTGAATGCTGAAGCTGTTAAACGATTCTGTACTAATTGAATGTTAAAATGGAGACTCTACTGTTAACGATTCTGTACTGTTTGAATGCTGAAACTGTTAAGCGAGTCTATACTGATTGAAATATAAAATGGAAACTTTACTGTTAACGATTCTGTACTGTTTGAATGCTGAAACTGTTAAGCGAGTCTGTACTGATTGAAATATAAAATGGAAACTTTACTGTTAACGATTCTGTACTGTTTGAATGCTGAAACTGTTAAGCGAGTCTGTACTGATTGAAGGTTAAAATGGAGAATACTACTCTACTGTTAAACGATTCTGTATTGTTTGAATGTTAAAATGGAGAATACTACTCTACTGTTAACGATTCTGTACTGTTTGAATGCTAACACTTTCAAACGATTCTGTACTGTTTGAATGTTAAAATGGGGAATACTGTTAAGCGATTCTGTACAGTTTTTGTTGCCGGATTCTTACAAATTTGCTTTTGTTTTGTCGTTTGAATTTTTACTAGGCTGGTTTTCTAGAGTAACTCTACTTAGAATAAAAGGAAATATTAAAATAAGGAATGACACAAAAACGAACTTGAGTCTTTCCTCTTTCACCTACGAACTACACTTGCCGGCAAGAAAGCTTTCCTAGTGGAAATGAAGATTAAGCCCGCACTTAATAACTACACAATATTATTGATTCGGTGAATTTCAAGAACCCTGCAACGCCCTGCGAAATAAGACGCCGAGTTCTTTCAAATTGTCTTCGCAAACTTATGCTGTAAAGTTTAAATCAAACTTCACATATTCATGAAGTTTATGTACTTGAAAAAGTACTTCAAAAAGTTTTAGAAAAACATTGATGACTAGGTCATCGATAGATTGTTTTCAATCTGTTTGCAAATTCTATATGCATACCTAAATACAGAGTGTAACAAAAATATCCATCATATTTTCTTCAACCTTTACTTTGCGTTTTTGAGCAGCCATAAATCGCAAAGCAAAAAAAATGAATGAACCCTACCCCTTCTTTGATGTATTTCATTTATGCACCATACTAAAATATTTAAATATTTTTCGCTTGACCATTGTGTTGGGGGTGTGTGGCCGGCGGCTAGCCACAAGAAAACGGAAGCATACATAGTAGCTACAAATGTTGCGGTTGGCTACTGGAAAAGAGGTCTATGTATGTTATATGTAAATCGTAGACGGCGGGGAGTGAGGGCAGGTAGTGTGTACATATGTACATACGTGTACCTATTCATATTGGTGTTGTGTATATTGATTTATTATTTGCTGCGTTGTTGCTGTTCTATTGTCCTCTTTTTTTTTCTAGGCTTTTTATTGAGTATGTGTCTTCAGTGTTCACCTTATGTTCACATTTTTATTTAAGCATATTTGTTGATGGTGTTGTATTTTATTAATGAGCGCAACAAAATAACAACATAATTTTGTAACTATAAAAAAAGAATAATAAATTTCTTTCGTTTATCTTTAGTTTGGTGAAGAGTAAAACATAAAAAACAATTTCCAAAATGGCATCTGGTGGCTTAACTTGCGTCAAGTATATTACATTCTTTTGTAATTTACTATTTGCGGTAAGTTTTCTTATTGCATCATTTCAAAATTTGTTGATAAAAACTTTTTTTTTTTTTTGGTTTTTTGCAGCTATCTGGTTTACTGATCGTTTTTGTCGGCGCCATGGTCCACTTGAACTATTCGCATTATTCAAACTTTGTTAGCGATCACATTTGGACAGCACCCATTATTTTGATGGTTGTAGGCTCTGTGGTTGCATTTATTTGTTTCCTCGGCTGTTGTGGCGCATTGAAGGAGAATAGTTGCATGATTTTGTCATTTGCCATTTTGGCAGTTATCGTATTCTTGTTTGAAATTGGTTTGGGAATTGCTGGCTATGTTAAACATGCTGATTTGCGCAATGTAATGGAATCTCAATTCAATAGTACTATGAAACAGTACAACGAGCGTACAGACTATCGTGATGCTTGGTCGTTGTTGCAAAGCGAGGTGTGTGCTATTAACCTAACTGCTGTTAAACTCAATATTGGATATAATTATATGTTTGATTTATTGTAACTGATATATTTTTTTTTCTTTTTGTTTATATGTAGTTGGATTGTTGCGGCACCTTTGGACCTACCGATTGGGAAAATACATTACACAATAGCACTTTGCCACCTTCCTGCTGTGCTGTCATCAATTTGAATGAAGCTCAGGAGTGTACTGTGGTGCATGCTCATACAGAAGGTTGTCTCAAAAAGTTGCTCTCTATACTCGACTCGAAGACTTTGATTTTGGCTGGTGTTGTTTTGGGAGTAGCTTGCATACAGGTGAATATTTGAGACTGATATAGGATTAATGGCGTTTTCGTTTCTGAGAAAAAATTTCACATTTTTCTTGATGCAAAGAACATTCGTTTTGGTTTTTTTTTCGGGTAGGGCAAGAGTGTAGTATGAGAGGATTTAATATTTTCTTCTAAAAATGCTGTCTGTTCGATGCAAAAAATAAGAGAAAAACATTTGCGCTTGCAGCTGTGAAAATTTTAATAAATATATTCCTATTTATTTTATTCTTGTGAAATTTCACAATATTTATTATTTAGAATATTCGGCCAACTCAGCCATTTTGTTCATTAATGTTTTCGTTTCAAACTCTAAAAATTTTGTGAATAACAGTATAGAGCATAACAGACGACACTGAGAGAGTCAGCGCCGCTGCTCATTTCCCATACGTTCATATTAAAAAAAAAAACTCGTCTGCTCTCTTAGTTCCCTCTCATGTGTTCTATGGTAACTCTGCGCCAACATCGGAACAATTTGCACATGAAACATTAAGGCTTGTGCAGATTTGTAATTGTTGTTGTAATTTTTGGCGCAAATTTACTCTCTTGTTTTTACTACCTTTTGTTTACCTCGCTCTTTCACACAATTGTTTTTTTTTTTTTTTTTGTTTTTGCTCACATATAATTGCTCGTTTCTATCAGCCAAGTTTTTTGCTTAATTCTTTTTTGGTATTGACATTGAGAAGGAGAGAGGTAAAAATAGGTAGTAAAAAAGAGAGAGTAGAGTTGTTCTGAAAATTAGAAAATAAAAGTCGATGAAATGTCGAATGTTCCATGTTCAACATTTTTCTCATTGATTTTTAGAAGTTGAAGAGAAAACATCAGCATCAGGAAATCAACAAAAAAAAAAGAGTCTCTATGAAACACTCTTTTTTCAGTTTGTCGTTATTTTTTTTAACAAGTTTTTTGTATTCTCTTCAGAGATTGTAGTTTCTATTTTTTTTTTTAGGATTTTTAAGCACATAAATTGTATTTTTTTTTTTTGTATTTGTAAAAGAACTTATCTTTAGGAGCATAAAAAAAGTGACCAAGAAATGCCAAAATTCCAGTTCTACCGTTCCTTTTGAGATTGCAAAAGTCAGGGTTGCACTCATATGAAGACAACAGTCCAGCCAATGACATTCATGCTTGAAAAGCTTCATTAGCATTTCCAGACAGTAAGATTTCTTGACTATTTCTGCTTATATTTTTAGTGACACTCGTTTTCAAAAATACTTTTTATTTAATCAAACTACGATTTATATGAAAGAAAACTATAATTATTTGAGAAAATAAAATGAAAAATAAAAATCAATATAAAAAAAACCCCTAATAAACTTGAAAAAAAAACTAAAATCATGCGCAGCTAACTTAAATTGACAAATAAGAGTACAAAGAAATGTCAGAACAACGACACAAGTTCATCTGAAAACTTTAGCTTCTCCTCTCGCGCCTACGTACTCAACTTGCCGGCAGGCCTAGTAGGAAACAGCCAATAATAATAGACCATGTTTTTTTTTTTTTTTTTATAAACAAAAAATAATTCTCATTTTATTTTATTTTCTTACAGCTGCTCACAATACTATTTGCCTGCTGTTTGTATCGTTCGTTTCGCCGGAGCTATCAAACAGTTTAGATTGCGTAGTCATGATCCAATGTGCCGCATTTAAATGCCTTGCTCAAGGATATTCAATCGCATATTACTATTTTCTATTACTATTTACATGAAGCAAACAAAAAAAAAAAAAAAAAATCAGTCCATTATTTAGGCGATAATAATGATCATAATATCGATAAACGTGACTGATGATATGATTATGATCAGCGTGTTCATTTTTTTTTTATGTAATACAAATATAGAGTAACTGTTTTTTTTAGATTATTATTACGTCGCCAATGTCGCGAGAGTTTATAAAATGAACACAAATTTAATTATTTTAAAAATGTAGTATGCATTCATTTCATTCAAGCAAAGAAAAGAAAAACAAAAAACCAAAACATTCCTTATACACTCCCATTCATCACACACACACACACACTCACTTTCATATTTATAAAATTTTAATTTAAATTTTTTGTGTATTTTGGCACTGTGTTTATGTGGTATTAGAAATGCATCATAGCAGCACCAACACCAGCCTTTAATTCTTTTTCCTATAGCAAATTATTTTGATTTTTCTATACTGTTTCATTTTAACGTTGCCAAAAAAAAAACAAAAAAAAAATGCTCATTCAAAAGTGGAGAACATAACATCAAGCTAAACATACACATATTTCGAGGCATACTAATATCAAACATGCCACTGATTATATAATGAGACTGTATACAAGTCATATTTGTATGTATGTATGTATGTATACATTTATTATAAATACATATATAGTATGCATATTGTAATACCTATTTTTAAAAAAAAAAAATATTTATATACACTTTTTTGTATTGTATTTACCAGTTGTTTTCACCCCTCCCCCACCAGCTCAATTTCTCTAAATTGATTTTTAATATACTCATTATATAAAGATATTAACATTAAATGTCGAATTTAATATATAAATAATTAATTATTGTGTGTATTTAATTTAAAAAAAAAAACAAAAAAAAAAAAACAAATCAATCTATGTTCAATAATGTGTAAACAACTGTGCAGCACTGAATAAACAAATAAATAAATAAACAATTTTAATTCAATTTTAAAATTATGTATTATGATTAGTGTTGGCGAGTGAACAGCGACTTGATCCTACCTAAGATCCCAGCTAAGATCTATTATATCCCTTCGTAGACTTACAGCATCTCCGTAAGCTCAACCTCCAATCGAAATTTAAGTATTAAACCTATAACAACTAGATCTAGAAAACTCGTAAGTTTTTATTAATTGTTAATTTTAGAATTTGTTAGTTTTTAGCTCGGCTACATATGCAACGCGATGCATACCAATGAAATAGTATGACAACGCTCTAAATACATTTAAAGTGACTCTGGAATCCTGATCAACCTTGGGTTGCACGAAAACTACAACAACAAAAACTGTATTCGAAGGAATGCTGATTTGAGTTTATGAAACAAAAGAGTTATCAATTTACACTCTCTCTAACATAATCTCTAAACACTCTCCATATTTTTTGTTCCGTTTCTCACTGAAGTGATAGTGTGCTCTCATTTGCACTAACTCCTTGCATATATTTAGGGGCAAACTTATAAGGAGATTGCATTGTTGTTATTTTTACATACAAAAAAAAAAAAAAAAAAAATACGAGAACGAGAGAGTTTGTAGATTTATTTTCAGCACGAGAGTAACGATATGAGTCCAGTGCAGGGCTGTCGTTTTGAAATTTTTTTTGCCGATTTTAATTCTTCATTGAAACCGATGTGTTTTTATGAAAGAGGAAGTGACGAAGTGACAGGCTTAAAAGTGAAGTGAAAAAGTTCAATTGAAATGACAGCGACAGCACTGGTCCAGTGTGCTTATGGGATATCGGAGTATAGTGAAAAGCAGAACATAAGCAACGCTGCAAATGACGCAAATATATAAGTTTCAGTGTAACATACGCAGAAGGTAACGGAGAGATTTTTTGGCAATCCCCTAGTGAGTCCCCCTAATGTTAGCAAGGCCTAAGCAAGATTTTTTGAGTAATTCTACTTAGAATAAAAATAAAAATACCAAAAGGATGAGCGGCTAGGCTTGCCAACTGCAAATCGGACTTCATCTGGACATTGAGATAAAAAATCGGGATTTTTCAGTTTTCATTTCGACATTAAAAAAAAAAAAAAAAAAACAATTGATACAAAAAAATCGGTCTTGTTGTACACCTCTGAAAATGAACCTCGATCTATTATATGTTGATTTCCAAAATATTTTAGCTCTAGCGATTACCGTTCGTGAGCTGCACCATGTTGAAAACCTTCATTCTTCATTTTTCAATTTTGCTTTTTTTCTGTTATTGAGTGAACAGCTAATGACACAGTGCAACAAAATTTCAACCTTTGTCTTATGCACGAGATTTTTTAGTTTTAGAGGTAGGAGATGGAGGAAACGTGTATATGTATACAAAAATCTTCAGACATCAAATTCGTATCGGTTAAAATAAACTAATTTCATAATAGCTCCTGAAGACCCTATTTACTATAAGCCCCGTTGGAAAATGTTGCGCATAAAGTTTTTGTTTATTTTTACTTTTGCTAAATTTTTAAATTGTTTAATGTGTTTGCTTAAATTCATCAGTAAAAAGTTTACCTAGACAAATTGCTTAAAATCGGTACTCTTTACACGGGACTAAAAATCTGGACAATCAAGACCGTCTGTCAACCCTATGAACGACACAAGAGCGAACGCACCGAAACGGGCAACTCTGTACCCAGACCCTGTCACATTTCCTCTCTCGCCTACCAAGCAAATTTGCTTAGGCTGTGGTTATATTGCGAGTATGCTCGGCGAACACCATGAAATTGTTGTTGTACCGAACACAAATAGAGAGTCTGTAGTCACTCTCACACCGAACACGATATGCTCGGTGTATTGTACATCGAGTACGCCGAGTATTCAGGGTGGCAATGAGTTATTTTACGAAACAGTATCATTACATATAAAATAGCATTAAACAAACGAGTATGTTTTGACAAAAACAACTCTGCAACGAGCTGAATGTTGGTTACATTGACCGAGCACGGTAGAAAATGTTTTGTGTTCGTCGAACACAGAGCACCAATATAACCAGGCGATTAGTGGAAATGGAGACTATAAATTACTTCTGTTACTATGGTATAGCACACTGTTCCTTTGTATTAAAATTCCAATTTTGTTTTTCGAAAATATGTCTATTAAAACTTTTGATATAGGTGCTTTGATCTACTTTTCAAATATCGCCCATTTTTTTGTTCTTAGTCGAACCACAAAATATAAATTTTTTTTTTGGCATGTTTCTTAAGGAATTTTTAGTTGATATTTTATGACTAAGTGGAAGGTGCCATGATCATTTATTGACCAATTGCTAACCTCTCACAGTCTCCAAGATGGAATTCCTACTTATTAAATACCCCTCGGAGAAGTTCATTAGCTCTCTATAAGAAATTAACTTCTTATGTGGGTTGCGCCCATTTCCACACAGACGAATAATTTAATCCCTTTGCCCTTATAGCAAATTTCACTCTTTTAACAGTCATAGTTCTCAATATATCCAATATAAAATAATTTATTTATATGAGAAATGTTACGCCAACATGTTCGCTTTGCTTTAATTCTTACTACGATGCTCGCGAGCATTGATGACTTTCATCATATACTCGCTCTTTTCCTAACACCAAGCACAACTTTAAATATTTTCCTTCTGGCAATGCTGTCACTCTCAATCATCTGTTTTTAGTTATTAATATTAAAGCCCAAAAGTAAAAATTTGTTATTTTCTTTGCTTTGTTCCTCGTTTTCGCTGCTGTCGTTGTCATCGTCGCCGTTCTCGGTCCGTCAGTGTGTGTCCAAAAGCAAAGTGAATCATAAAAAACTCGTCTCGAAGCGATTCACATTTCAAGTTGGTAATTTACTTCAATTCCAAGGCAACAGATCTTTGGGAGTGTGTGCGTGTTTCAGATTCGGTGGTTTGTTAAAAATTCGCTAGTGTAATAACTTCATAATTGAATTAGTAACTTTGCTTCGGTGGTGATTCCATAAAAAAAAATTTATTTTATATTTAACATTCCGTAGTCTTAAAGTATTTATTCGTATAATTACCACAACATATTTGTTGACAGCTACAAAAAGCCATAAAGTCCGCTTTTAATTCCAAGAAGAAGAAAAAGAAAACTTTTGCATTCGTAAAGTTGTACCGTGGAAGAGAATTTGCTATATCAACAAAAATGGATGATTTAGGTAAGTTGTTGTTGCAGACAAACACACACAGCATAAAAAGATAAAAAATAACAAAAGAATTGGGTGGAGTCCGCGTACCTAATTTTTCAATAAAGCCGGTAATTGCAAGGTCAATTGAGGTTCTATACAAACAATTATTGGCATATGCCGCGCCCTCCCCCCCAAACCACACTCTTCTGTATTTAATAGATAGTATTATTATTTTTATTTTTTTTTTAATAATTGTATTGACTTCCTCTGATGACTGCATCAGCAGCGAGAAAAAGTGAATGATGAAAACTCTAAAATTACACGTCATTAATTACAGGGTGCCATTAGATACGAACAAATATATGCTCGTGTTTTTTATTCATTGTTTAATTTATGTTATCTTAAGTTTGTCTTTGTAATCATTTTCGCTTATTTTGCGTTTTTCGCAGCAACCTTTGCTTGGGCGATAAGATCAGAATTAACTAATTTGGTATAATAATTTCTGTATAAAAATTTAAATTGAACTTGAGTTGGTAAAAATACGTTAAAATAATCTCATGTTCTTTAATTCAAAGAAAATAAATTCATGCGATTATTTTTATTTATACAAGATAAAAAACATAAAAAAATATCTGCAGTAGTTGTTGTAATCGTTTTTGATCTCTCTATCTCTCTATTCATTGCCATTAACTGTTTAGCCTAAAAGTATGTTATCTTTTTTTTTATTTAAATATATATGGAAGATTCAGCAGCCAGATTACACAGGCCTACATGGCGGTGTCGCCTTTTTTGAAATAGTAATTTTTTAGTCATGTGCAAAAATTGTTAGGTTTGTGGCAGAAATCAGGCTCAAGTATGCCGCAGAAGTGAATGAACTTCAAAAGTTGGCAGATAGAAAGAAAGAAAACTTTACTTTTTTGGACTATATGATATTAGCATGAATTTGGATAAAATCAAACGGTGATTAGTGAAATGATCAGAAATGATTTCGGATCTGGGAAACACTCACTAGCCTAAGACAGAAATGATATGCGAGGGGTTTTGTCGTTATAGCGAGCTTATTTTTCTTAGTTGAAAGGTTTTTGGTCTGCATGTAAATCGAGTAGTTCTAGAAGGTTGCATTGTTCTCTTGTGAGTTTGATTGAAACTGTTTTTTTTATTTAATAATGAACAAATATTCGTGTATAATTAACCATTAAATTTGTATCACTTGTGACACATCCTAAAACTTTAAAGCTTTATATAAAATATTTTGATATCTGCTTGTGTATGTTGCAATGAAATAACGGCGCACGTCTTTTGCTGCTGAAAGCATACACAGACACATATTACGCATTCTTGGAAGAGATTTGAGATTCCAATAAAATACTTTACTTGAGTCATCATCATTTTTTTTAGTTTGCTTTATATTTTTGTTGCATTCTTTGTTTGCTTGTGTTGATTTTATGACACATTTTAGGGTTTGTATTCTATACGCTTGTGAGTATTCAGAAAATTTCAAAGAAGTAGCAACATCAACAACTTGCTGCTGTTGTTATATCAAAAACTTGAATTCATGTCGAAATATGATAAGGTTTGTTTACGCAAAAGAAGAGAAAATTTAATGTAGTAAAAAGAATTTTAAAAATCTTGGCACTGATTTGCAATACGTTTATGTGAAAATGTTTCATATCTGGTTTAATGAACCTGGGTTATTTGAGACGTTTGAGTAAATTTTGAATTAACTCAAATCTTAACCAAAATTCTGATTAAAATTCATACTAAAATCAAAACAAAAACTAAGACCAAAACCAGATTAAATCTTATAGTAAAAATTCAGACAAAATTTTAGACTATAAATCAAACACAAATTCGGATCAAATTCAGATCAAAATTCGAACCGAAATTCAAACTAAAATTCAGACTAAAACCAGATTAAATCTCTTACCAAAATTCAGACTAAAACTCAGACTAAAACCAGACTAAATCTCTTACCAAAATTCAGACTAAAACTCAGACTAAAACCAAACAAAATCTCTTACTAAGATTCAAACAAAATTTAGATTCAAAATCAATTAAAAATTCGGAACAGATACAGATCAAAATTTTAACCACAAATCGGACTAAAGCTCAGACAAAAACCAGACTAAATCTCTTAAACCAAAATTCAGACCAAAACTCAAGACCAAATCATAGTCTAAGAAAAGAATAAAAGACAACAGATCAAAAGTCAAACCAAATTTAAGGCACATTTAATCCAAAAATCAAACCGAGGTTTACTCAAAAAATTAGCCCAAACGATGCCCAAAATTTAAACCAAAATTCAAACCAGAAATCAGAACAAAACCGACTCAGAAATTTCAATATTTACTGTACTGCACTTAAAGTAAAAAGTTGAGTTTTTTAAACTTTAAAAGTTTTTAGAAAGATTGTTGACTCCATTATCTGAATCTGCCCTACGTTTCAAATATTCGCTATTTTTAGCACATCAATATCAATAACTGGGTCTATCAAATAATATTGTTATTGTGAGTACTTTCTTACTTTTTTCATTATCACGTTTAGTTTTATCAAATGATTGACTCAGTAAACATTGGTCAATATCTTATCGGAAACGAATTGATTTAAAAATAAATAAATTTATTATTATGTTTATTCAATATTTGTACAAATTGCACTTAATTAGATTCAGATTTTTATTTTTAGGTGTACAATTATTGATTATGTTTCTGATTCTGAGTCCGCTCGACTTCTAATCTGAAGTCTAAAAGACCCAAAAAAAATATTTAAAACTGAACTTCAGTTTATAAACTTTCACCCATCGAGAGCTGAAAGCACTAACGTGATTTTAGAGTGATTTTTCGGAAGATTTTCGGAGTTTAACTTATTTTTTTTTTGAATATGCTAGTGATTACTGTTGAATGACCCTTGTTTGCCTATAATTATAAGTAGATATGCATGCTTACAATTATTTTTCTTTATTATAATTACAAATGAACTCTCAATTAAGATTTTAATTGCAGAGGCACAATTAATCAATTAAAATGTTTGTGTGCTTGTTTTTCTGAATGAATTTCATATTTACATAAACGAAAGAATTAAATACTTGAATAATTCACCCCGAAATATGCCGATCGCGATAAGCAGTGGTGGCGGCATGCTACTACATATGTATGTATCTATCTGTACTGGGGGTGGACAGACATTTTAGTAGCAGTGATTTTTTTTTTCACTGCTAGTCAAAAGCTATGATCGCAGGCTGTTATCCAGTGAGCATATTAAGAGTATCTGTGAATTGAGTGTAAGCATCTGTAAACAATAAAGTTCTATTGTTTTAATTAATCATAATGATCTTGTGTCTGTTTCTTTAATTTATGTCTTACAAAAACATTCATTGATTGACTTCAGCTGATTTTACATTTAAAATAGAATTTTGGCTTTGATTTGAAAATCACAAGTTGAAAGTTTATCAGTCATAGGCGCTTTTGTGATTTGAAAGTAGAGCTGGGTGCTCGGCGTGATATAATTTCCACATGAAAATGCGTGAGCATAATTTACTTTTGACTATGACGCATTATAGTTCACATTTTCATTCCAAAATATTAAAAAAACATGCGTGAATTTTTTTTTAAATGTCAGCGAATATAAAAATGCATGAGTAATAATTTCAAAACCGTGGGCATGCGTGAGCGTGAGTCAAAAAGTACTCACGCTCCCATCTCTACTTGAAAGCAACCATCACTGTTAGCAGTAGTTATTGAAAAGTAACAGCTTTACCCATCACTAATACAATTCACTAATAAAATGGAACAAACACTTAGCATGAAGTGCACAAACGACTCCAAAAGCATTTCTGACTGACGATAAACATTTCACGTTGTACTATGTATATATGTGTGTGTATGTATTTATGTATGTGTGAGGGTTTTTATGAGAGATGGGGAGAGAGAAAACTATCAACCAAAAAACCATAACCACGAAGTCATCAACAAACGACAACGATGAATGACAACAACAACAACAGCACAAGTATCAAATATAAGAGACAAGCTGCATGCATGCATTCATTCATCCGTCTATCATGGAAGACATTGTGGTTAGTGTGGTCGCATTATCTATGAACATAATTGTATATATATGCACATTCTGATAGATATTAGTAAGTGTGGCGTCGTCATCTTCGTCGTCGTCATTTCATCCATAAGTGCAACATTTGAAACTTTTCTCTTTCAAGAAATGCGTATACCATAGACCTCGTCATCGTCGTTCGACGTCGCATGGCCGCATATCGTTCATTGGCACCTTTTTTTTTTTTTTGATGGTGAAGAATTTTTTGCGCTGGCGTTGTTGTTTGTTGATATGTACTATGCAGTTTGTTGTTGGGGCAGTTGATACTATACATTATCACTATTAAAAAGAGTGGGCTGATAGTTGGGAAAGTTTTTTTTTTTCCTATAGCTTTACATATATAGTATTTCATATTTATGCTCTTCTCCGCCGCTCACTTACTCTTGCTCTCATACTCTCACAATCAACCACAACTCTCCTTCCTTTCATTCCACTATTTACCGTATCTATTATTGTTTATTTCTCCCAAGTTTATTTTGTTTTTGTTTTTGCTTCTTTGGTGTGTTGTTTTTACTTGCTTGCTTGCTTCGTGGGACTCAGATGGATTATTCTGGTTGTGTTGTTCTGTCTATCTATCGTTTGAAGTCGTTTAGTTGAGTGACGGCAGGCAGTGGCATTTCTAGATAATCGTGCGCAAATCATCGTTTCGTATGCAAACGCGAATGACAAATTACAGTAACAAAAACAAAAACAAAAAAAAAAAAAACAAAAAACGAATATTACAAAAACAAAACAAATTGTACTTAAGAATAACCAAAATATCGAATTGTGGTGACAACAACAAATAACGAAAAGTAAATAAAGTCCATAGTGAGAAAATGCTTTTAAGGTTTTTTTTTTTTGGTTTTGCTTTCTATTTTATATAGTTTTTGTAATTCTCATAATAATAATTCATTGAATTGCCGTTTTCGTGTAAAAGTTATTATTATTAATTTTAATTATAAAAAAATTACGTAATAAAATTTAATAAAATAAATGCAATTAGTAATCATAATGAATGAAGCCGGTTGAAGTGGTTTCTATTTTAAATAATAACAATCAAAAAAATTATAATGAAAAATTAAAATAATAATGAAATTTATTTGAATATTTTTAACCATATATCGTCGGTTCAGAGGATAAAATTCATTAAGTAACATATTTGAAAAACAGAAGCTAATAAATTTTGTTGTGCGAGTTTTGTGATACTATTTGAGAAATCTATTGTTAAAAATTAGTTTTCCGTAAAAAATATTGTTTGAAACTATGAATATTGATGTAGAAACCGAGTTTATGTCAACTTTGTACTTAGCGAGTTTTACTTCTAAATAAAAATTTTAAAATATAAAAGCAATAAAGAAAATAAACTGGTGTGTTGTGCAAAATTCGTATATACAAAAAGTTTTGATAATAAATAAGTATATAAAATGCGCAATAAACAAATATAAAAACACATAAATATGCTTAAAACCAAAAACCAATTTATGGTGATTAAAAAAAAAATACTAAAAAAATATAAAAATTTTAAAATAAATATAATGCAACCAAACTCAATTTTAGTATTTTAATTTTTCATATGACTATATGCTATAGTTTTCTATATAAAACTCAACTAGAAATAAAAACAAATGAATAAAAATGTTTAAAAAACAAGTTTTGGTTCCTGCTATGGCGACTATGCAGCGAACATGCTCTCTTTTCTGGCTCTCCTCTTTTGTATTCTCTCTTCTTTTTTTTTAATTCCGTTGACCAAAAAAAATGACCAAAATCGGCATATAGTATTTAATTTTTTTAAAAATACTGCTACCCAATTCTTATTCATCATCAAATTAATCAATTTAATGAAAAATTACTACCTTGGTTCTTTGGTCTGGCATTGTCTAAATATCGAAGATCTATGTTATTTTAAAAATATTTCTCATTTGAAAAAAACATCTGCAAAAAAAATTGTCGCAAGCTGCTCTCATCAAGTCTTTTTGAGAGTATATTGAGTAGATTGCTGTTGTAAATAAAAAACTTACGGTTTCTCGTTCAAAGCAATTTACTATCAAAAAGACTCTCTCAGAGCAACTTGCGGTAATTTATTTTCAGATGTAAGCTCCGCCTACAAGAGACCGAGTGTCTCACTCTTTCTCATTTTTTTTATATGAAGTTTTTTCGCTCTCTCAAATTGAGAATGCATTTCTTCTGTGCCGTACGGTTTTAGTATAGAGCTGCCATACTCAAAATTTTTATATACATCGTAAATTATTAGGTATTATTATGAGACTAAAAATGACAATTTTGAACATCAAAAAACAAAAAATACAGCAAAATTAAAAAAAAAAAAAAAATTCGTGGATATTTTCAAAATTTCTGTTTCGATTGAAAGCAGTTTTCAGAACATGCATATATAAAACTTTTACAAAAATAATAAAAACAATTAATAAATCGTTAAAAAAACAAAACAAACAAATAAATCTTTTTCATTTACATATTCGGCGTTATAAAAAACATCTTAATTGGTTCTTTCAAGTCGCAAAATAAAAACTTCTTTTCAATTTATATGTTAAAAATATTTTTAATACTTATACCCATAAATTATGAAATGAAGATGACATACATATGTTGCAACTGCGTCTTTCTATAAAATTTTTCTCAGTTCCCTTCCTACTCTTTTCTCTTCTGTTCACAAAGATAACAAAAGTGGAAGAAATATCTCACAAACAAAACGAAATTCTTTTTTTTTTAAAAAAACTAAATAAACAAACTTCATTTTCAAGATTAACAAATCTCTATAGCTTTGCACCAATCGCTAACACTAAAGTGAAACTAGAAACAAAAGTGTGAATTGTCAGTAGCCGCTGTCACCAACAAAATCACCGCTTCTATCCATTTTGACTTATATTTGAATAAATATTAACTACGAATATTTTTAGTTTTAAATATAAATTCAGACTTAAGTGTTTTTGCTTTTTTGTTTAAATTTTACAATTATTGTTGAATAATACTTAAATATTTAAGTGCATATTCGTGCATTTTCATAAAATTTAAATTTTTTTTTTTTTGTAATATGCTTGAAATAGTAAAAATATTTTAACTTTAAGTGCATTTGAGTTTTTAAAATTTTATAAATAGCACTCTTGAAAAATTTTAAGGTTTTTATTGGAAATTTTTTATGCGGCTTTGCTCTTAAGTTATGTTTACAGCATTTCTAATCTTAAAAAAAAAATTGCAATAGATCTTCCTAACAAAATATTTATTTTTAATTTGGAATATGCTGGTATAAACTTCTTTCTATTATTTGAGCTAGTGCCATTTTTACCAACTTAAATCCATTATATTGATCGGTTAGTTGGAATTTCAAAGCTAAAAGATCAATAAACACATATTTTAAAGATATAATTCTTTGTACATATTGTCAGTAGTTAATATACCCTGACCTCTATACGTGCACGGAAGATAATTACAATAAAAATATTAACAAATTCGACAACAATTTATGATGTTCAAACCACCTTGAAAAAATTTATGTTTACAAATTCTCTTGGTATATTTTCTTTTGTACTCTACACTTAAAATGTTATGGTATATTCATTTTGTTCATTAGCGAAGCAAACAACACGTTCCTTTGTAAAAATCAATAAAAATCTTGAGTAAAAACCAAGGATGAAAATTCTTCTGTGTTTGACTGATCTGCTTCTCTGTTTTAAAATATTTTCTGGATTAATTTTCTAAGATATATTCCAAAGACTTGAGAGTTTTATTAAAAAATCAGAAGGTGCTGTTTCTTTTATTATTACAATGTTTACTAAGTATTTAGTCCGATTAAACCAGTTTCCTTATTTCTATTTAACTCTCTTTCTAATTAGTGCTTAACCCGATATTGATAAAAAGCCTGCCGCTACTACCACTTTTATTGTACAACAGCCTATGCAGAATGTAAGCCTAACTTTTCGCATTCATTCTTGTTGTGTGAGTTATATTTGTACAAGAATAGAAGGGACCTACAGTTTTCTATCGAATCCGAACGGTGAAGTGGAAAGTTTTTTTAAGACAATTTTTACTTGTTGAGGTTTTTTTTTTATTTTTCGACCTTGCCGAGTATAGAACTCAAGCATCATGCATAGCCGTAAAAAGGCGGAGTCATCGACTGAGTGCCGTTGAGAGCGTAAAAACTTCATATAAAAAACTTAAAGAGAGAAGTTGGCACACGGTTAGGGAGTCTGCCTCTCTTTTCGTTTTTTTTTATATGAAACTGTTACTCTCTCAATTTAAGAGAGTGAAAAACTTCATATAAAAAAAAACGAAAAAAAATGAGAGCGAAAAAACTTCATATAAAAAAAAAATGAAAGAGGCGAATTCACTGACCGAGTGTCAACTTCTCTCTTTTCGTTTTTCTTTTTTATATGAAGTTTTTACGCTCGCAATTTAAGAGAACGAGAAACTTCATATAAAAACACGAAATGAATATTGAGAGTGTAAAAACTTCATATAAAAAAACGAAAGGGGAGAAGTTGGCACTCGGTCAATGAATTTGTCTCTCTTTTTGTTTTTTTTTTATATGGAGTTTCTACGCTCTCAATTTAAGAGAGCTTTAAAGCACATAATCGTTACTCCACCACGACCATTTGAACTAGGCGTAACTTTTTTTTTAGTTATAGATATGATTTGACAATTCATTACTATTTGATTGTAATTCCAAACAATTTTGCTAACATTTCTGTAAATTTTTCTAAAATTTATCTTTGGCTTATCTATCGCCGAACTGTAGTGTACAATTTTGAGAGTTATGTGGAAATATATATACACCTACCTATAAAAAAAAAGTTCAATGAGAAAGCAAAACAACACGTTTTCATTTCCATCAGCAAATTGGCAAGGAATTTCCTCGTGTATAAAAAATAAACATATCGTCGTCTGAGAATTGATTTGGCGTATGTGTATACGTATTCGTATATCTATACGCCAAATCAATTCTCAGGTGACGATATACATATATTAAAAAGGAAAATTCTTTGTTGCTGTTGTTATGCAGGGATGGAGTTAAAAAACTTGTTGTTAGAATGTAGGGCGCCATTTTTATTGTTATTAGTCATAGAATACTGGTTAATTTTTCATTCCCAATGTAAGATTTATTTATTTAAGTTGGTCAGAAATTCGTGAAATTCTATACCTTCCCCACTTCCTGGTATATTGTTGGGCTAGAGATTTCAATTGCTGGTTATGTTTTTAGTTTCAATGGAGCCGGGAGCATTTTTGATGGGAGTTTAATCAAAAATCTTTGGTCAAGATGTGAGGATAGTTTTTTTTTTATTAATCTGGAGAATCATACTTGACATTTTAGAAATATATTATGCCATCAACTGAACTAACTTTGAGACAATCCAGTGCTTTAAGTCGCAGTGAGTTTTTCTTGCATTTGTTAGAATGCCGCTTTAAAATCTACCTCTATTTAATTCTATTTGTAAGGGATTTCACGAAGTAGACCATTAAAATGAATATTATCACCTTTTTATTCTCTTGCGTATGATTTAATTACTTGCGTTGTTCCAAAATACGAGGAATTCTATATCTATCTCGCTTCCTGGCATATGGTTTGACTAGTTATCTCAATAGTTGGTTGTGTTTTTAGGTCACCAGTCTCTTAACGAAAATTTTAGGGCATTTAGTTTCACCTACTCATGATTTAATCACTTAGATTGGTTCTAAATCTGAGTTATTCTATATCTACTTCGCTTTTTAGCATATGATTTGACTACTGACTTCAGTCGTTGATTATGTTTTCAGGTTCACCGGCCCCATAAACCCACCCAAAATCTTCTGTAATGATATAAACCTTGAAACTAATAGATTCTTGTAAGTTTAAGAATAGTTTTAGAAACCATTTTTTTCATTTAAAGATCAGTAGGTAATAATTCCGCTTAATTGCTTTAATGAAAATATATAATTTCCGGTTCAAATAACACAGAGTTTTGAGTAACTATAATTTGAACTAAAAACGAAAAAATGCGGAAGTGATTAAACGGAAATCAATTAGCCGGAATTTAATGTATTAAGCGACTCAGTGTTTATAGGCTACCTGTATATGGCAAATCCGCTACTGTTATTATGCTATCTCTCTCTCTGTTGCCGCCACCATTAACAGATTTTCTTCACCTATGGTCGACGTCACTGAACCGTAACGAAGAACATTGTGATGATTCGCATTGAATGCTCTAATTTGTTTACAAAATAAAAAAATATATTTCAGCATGGCAAAAATTAAAAAAAAACCAAAAAAAAAAATTAACTACAAAATTCATGGAATAAAAAATTCATGAAATTAAAAATTTACAGATTAAAAAATCCACAAAAATAAAAATTTACATAAAATTTATTTACTTCATCATAGAAAGTAATGAAATATTTTTATGAATAAATGTTAAAAATGTGTGCCGAACTGAATAAAATTAACTTAAGAACTCAATTTAATTTAGTTGCCCCTTTTTTTTACAAACTTCAATTAATGCATTGCTCAATTCTTTTTTACTCTTTCCCTTTTTTTTTATCAATTTTATTTGTAAATTGTGAATGTCAGGTTCGTATTTGAATTGATTTGAAATTCTTTGGCAACAAATGCAGGAAATGAAAACTAATTTATAATGAAATCGATCAGTAGCTCGATCGTTGTTTGTTCGCTTTGTTCAAGTTGTCGCAATTGCTTATTTTTAATTTTTGTATTGTTGACGCAATGTTGCAACCTTGATTCCCATAAAGAATTTTCAAGTGTAGAAATAAATTAAAAATTTTAAAACTAAAACAGCAACAACCAATGAATCCAAAAATAATAACTAAAATGTATTTGCTTTGAAATCCAAAATGAAAAGAAGACATTAAATTTATTTGAATACTTCTTCATAATTCATGGCGTAAAGTATTAAAGCTGTCATTATTTGCGTTTTTGCTGCTGCGGCTCGCTGTCACTGTCACTGACATTGACCATTTTTACTTTATTACTTAGCAAAGTGAAGTAGAAAATTTTGGTTAAAAACATTTGGCATTTAGATTTTAAGTTGATGGTTTTTTTTGGCGTCTTAACTTTTCTTTCTATTTGCTCATTTAAATGAAGTCATTTGGTTTTCGAATAAAATATGCCCGAGTGAGTCATGTAGTCAGGAATTGGAGCTTGTGTTTACTTTAAAGCATTTAACAATTTATGTAAAATGTTGATGCATAATTCTAATCTTTCTTCCTTTCATATGAAAAGTTTTGACTAGGCATGCATAGTCACATTCATCAATATTCATACTTCTCCTTTTACTCCTCTTTACCCTGAAACTCACAAGATTCAAGAATTTTCAGTTCACACATTGTAGCTGTAAAATAACATGATGTAATTTTTCATTCATTAATATTAATTAATTTTGTTGTACTTAACAATAGCTGCAAATATTATTCCGCTTAATTGAATGCATTCATAATTTAGTACAAACTGTTGTAGATTCAATAAAAAAAAAGATTAAATTTGCATTATTTCCTCGTATTTTTGCAGTCACTGAAATATCATGTTAATTTACAATTTCCATTACTTTCTTAGTCTGTAAATCTTCAGATGCAAATGTGCTTGATCTGTCTAAATTATTGGCTGACTTTCGAGTTTTATTTTCTTTACTAGAATTTGAAAAGCTTGACCTAAATTCAGACAAAAACTCAGAAGTCAGACCTAAAGATTACCCCGCTCATTCATTCTATAAATCAGACCAAAATGTAAACCACAATACAGACCACAATTCAGACCAAATCTCAGACTAAATTCAGACCTAAAATCATATTAAAACTCAGACCAAAAGAAGAACTCATGCATACCAAAACTCAGACCAAATCTCAGACTGAAATTCAGGCCAAATCTCAGACTAAGACTCGCTTGGACCATAAGATGACCCCGATCAATCCGAAATTCAGACCAAAATCAAATTACATTCATATCAAAATTCAGACCAAATCTCAGATCAAAATTTAGGCCAGAAATCAGACTAGAAATCAGACCAAATCTCAGGTTAAAATCAGATCTAAACTCAGACCAAAAGAAGAACAAATCCATACCAAATTTCAGACTCAAATTCAGACCAAATCTCAGACCGAAGTTCAGGGAAAATCTCATACTAAAACTCAGCGATAAACTCGAACCATAAAATGACCCCGCTCATTCCAAAACTCAGACCAAAATCAAATCACGTTCTGATCAAAATTTAGGCCAACTATCAGACCAGAAATCAGACCAAAAATCAGACCAATCTCAGACTAAATTCAGACCTAAAATCAGATTAAAACTCAGGCGAAAAGAAGAACTCATGAATACTAAAATTCAGACCAAATCTCAGACCGAAATTCAGGCCAAATCTCATAGTAAAACTCAGCCTAAAACTCGGACCATAAGATGACCCCGATCAATCCGAAATTCAGACCAAAATCAAATTACATTCACATCAAAATTCAGACCAAATCTCTGATCAAAATTTAGGCCAACTATAGGACCAGAAATCAGACCAAATCTCAGACTAAATTCAGACCAAAAATCAGATTAAAACTAAGACCAAAAGAAGAACTCATGCATACCAAAATTCAGACCAAATCTCAGACCGAAATTCAGGCCAAATCTCAGACTAAGACTCAGCCCAAAACTTGGACCATAAGATGACCCCGATCAATCCGAAATTCAGATCAAAATCAAATTACATTCATATCAAAATTCAGACCAAATCTCTGATCAAAATTTAGGCCAACTATCACACCAAATCTCAGACTAAACTCGGACCAAAAATCAGATTAAAACTCAGACCAAAAGAAGAACTCATGAATACCAAAATTCAGACCCAATCTCTGATCAAAATTTAGGCCAGAAATCAGACTAGAAATCAAACCAAATCTCAGGTTAAAATCAGATCAAAACTCAGACCAAAAGAAGAACAAATCCATACCAAAATTCAGACTCAAATTCAGACCAAATCTCAGACCGAAGTTCAGGGCAAATCTCATACTAAAACTCAGCGATAAACTCGGACCATAAAATGACCCCGCTCATTCCAAAATTCAGACCAAAATCAAATTACATTCATACTAAAATTTAGACCAAATCTAAGATCACAATTTAAGCCAAATCTCAGACCATATATCAGACTAAATTCAGACCAAAAATCAGATTAAAACTCAGACAAAAAGAAGACCACATGTATATAAAAATTCGAACCAAAATTTAGGTAAAATCTCAGGTCGATTTCAAACCAAAATCAGAATGAAGCAGTCAAAAAGTCGGACCTAAGACTTGATTAAACAACATAAAAATTTAGACCAAAGGTTGAACAAAAAAAAAATCACACTAAATATTAGATCAAATGGCTTAATGCCAACCGAAAATCCAACCGAAATCCAGTCTAAAAACCAAACCAAAAATTATATCAAAATTCGGACCGAAATCAAATCAAAATTTAGGCCAAAATAAAAATAAAAAAAAAATTTATCCTGGAACTTCAGATTTATTGTAATTGAAGTGTATATAGAGCGGTGCTGTAGAAAGATTTTAAAAGGCTATAAGAATTCGTAATTTTAGAAGCGGCTAGCATCTTCATAGGTGCCACTCAGAGCTTGATAGTAATGATAACTTTAGGCATTGAATTCCTAATCAATTCTATTTTCTTGAAATTGTAATTTGTAAAAAACTTTTCCAATTCCATTCTTGGGAATTGTAATTGGTAATTACTTGTAATTGAATTCATTTTTTCGTCAATGTTTTCCTAATGTTAATTAACATTTTTCCAATTCCATCACTGGATTGTAATTTGTCATGGAATTATTTTTTTTCGTCGAAGAAATTCCTCAGTTTTCAAGTACTTTTTCAATTACTTTGAGAAATTACATATTTTGAATTACAAGTTACTACTGAGAAATTGAATTGGAAAAATTTTCAAAAGGAATTACAATTACTTGTAACGGAATTAATTTTTTTTTTTTTTGAATTCCACTCAATTGGCAATTAACATTTTCAATTACTATAGCAAATTTTCCAATTCCATCCAATGAATTGTAGTTTGTTATGGAAAAATTTTTTGTAAAAAAAAAAATTCTTCAGATTGGATGTACTTTTTCAATTACTTTGATGAATTGCATATTTTGAATTACAAATTACTACTCAAAAATGGAATTGTCAAGATTTTCATTAGGAATTGGGAATGTTAATTAATAATTACTATTTTTTGTAATGGATTTTGTTTTTGCCAATTCCATTCCTGCAGATTGCAATTGGTATTTAGCATTTCTAATTTTTGCTGAACCTTTTCTAATTCTATCACTGAAATTTAATTTGTAATGGAATTATTGTTTTTTGTTAAAGCATTTCCTCAATTTTCAAGTACTTTTGCAATTACTTTGAGAAATTGCTTATTTTGAATTGTAATTTGTAATGGAATTAAGTTTCTTGTCAAAGAACTCTTCAGTTTTCAATTACTTTTTCAATTACTTTAAGGAATTGCATATTTTGAATTACAAATTACTACTCGGAAATGGAATAGAAAAAATATTAATAACCAATTACAATTCATCGTAATGGAATTAATTTTTTGTAAATTCCATTCCTGAAAATTATAATTGGCAATTGCAAATATTTCCAATTCCTATTGAACATTTTCCAATTCCTCCTCTAAATTGTAATTTGTAATGTAATTAATTTTTTTATTAAAGAAATTCCTCAGTTTTTAAGTATTTTTTCAATTACTTTGAGAAATTGCTTTTAAAAAATTACAAATTAGAACTCTGAAATAGAATTGAAAAGATTTTTAGTAGGTGTTAGGAATGTTAATTACCAATTACAATTCCTTGTAATGGAATTCATTGTTTTTTTTACCAATTCCATTCGGGGGAAATTTCTTTACAAAGAAATTCCTCAGTTTTCAAGTACTTTTTCAATTACTTTGACGAATTGAATGAATTGCAAATTACTACTCAGAAATGGAATTGGAAACGTTTTCAACTGGTATTATTAATTACCAATTACAATTCCTTGTAATGGAATTCATTATTTTTTACCAATTCCATTCGGGGAAAATGGAATTGTAAATGTTAATTATATATTTTTCAATTCATTCCAATGGATTGTAATTTGTAACGGAATTAATTTTCTTGTCAAAGAAATTCCTCAGTACTTTTTCAATTACTTTGACGAATTGAATGAATTGCAAATTACTACTCAGAAATGGAATTGGAAACGTTTTCAACTGGTATTATTAATTACCAATTACAATTTATTTTCCTGAAAATTGTAATTGTTAACTAACATTAATCAATTCCTTGGAATTAAGAATGTAATTGTAATGAAATGGAATTAAGAATGTAATTGTAATGAAATGGAATCAAGAATGTAATTGTAATGGAATGGAATTAAGAATATAATTGTAATGGAATGGAATTAAGAATGTAATTGTAATGGAATGGAATTAAGAATGTAATTGTAATGGAATGGAATTAAGAATGTAATTGTATTGGAATTGAATTGTTGCTCAAGTCTAGCTCTGCCGCCTCCGTACCTCTATCCATATAAGGTTCTCAAGTTCGTTGCGTTGGTTCGTTGCGAGAACTCGGTCTTCATCGTTTAGATTCGTTCTAAACCTTCCGAGCAAGTTTGGTCTAAGCCCGCAACGGACTGTTTGTTGTTTTAATTATATACTTGCGAAACGATTTTAGGTCGAAATAATATTTACCAAATTTTGTGTTTGGATCTAATCTGATTATCAACTGGTTCTTCTCTACATCTTTTTCTTCAGCTCTCTGTTTGGCTCTCTCTCTCTCTCTCTCTAGGTCTGTCCCTCTATCTCAAATCTTTCCTGATTATCAGTTTATTTGCTCACTTCGTTCACTTTTGAAATATTTAAAAAATTTCTTATCTAAACATTTCGTAAATTCTACTCGTGCTTGATCTGTATTTCAAGTAAATTTATTGTGCATACAAATTTATTTGTACGACATTTTTAACATTACGTTGTTGTTGTTTTTAGTTACTTTTAAAATTTCACATAAATAAAGTATAAATAAAAGTTTTTTTTTTTTTTTTTTTTTTTTTTTTTTTTTTTTTTGATTTACTTATTATTAATTCACTGTGTGCAAAAAACACAACCAACAACAAAAATTAAAGCAAAACAACTTATTTATATTTATTTAGTATTTTTTGTTGTTGTTGCTTGTAACACTTGGATGCGGGCGTTCGGCGATCGGCGATCGGGCATCGAACGAAATTTTTCGCAAAACAAAAAGAACAACGAAAACAAATAAAATAAATCTGAACCGCAATCCGCAAGCGATGAACAACAAAACCAAGCACAATTTTGTGAACTGAGCGGAAATTTGGAGTGGAGCGTATAATGGTGAGGATGCCAATATGAAATTCTATTGCTCATCATTAGCATCACTGTGATGATGATGATGAAGATGATGACAACAACGACACAACTAGCAGCAGCAGCAAGCAACAAGCGATTGTGTTTTGTTTTTGGTGGTAGTCGCTCGCTCGCTCGCTCAAAGCATCAGATCTCAGCATTGTAAAGGTGGCCGCACATTTTCCAAAAATAACTTTTTTTTTCCGTCTCAAAAACAAACAAAAAAATATAAAAATAAAGAAAAAAAATAATGAAAATAAATTATAAAAATTGAAATAAAAAATAATCACACATAAATATAAATAAGTTCTCAGGCAGCTCCAACAACAACAGCAGCGGCGGTGGTGGACAGACATCATTTGTTGTTTGGTTTGAGTTGTTTGACTATCAACACGATGATCACAATCCATCGCTGCCATCGCTGGCATCATTGTCGTCGCTTACAGCATGGCATGGCATGAATTGAAACATTAAGATGTTTTTCCATTTAACTGCAGATCAGAAAAAACATTTTGTCATTTCTCATAATCTCGCGCTGTTGTTGAGAATGAAACGCGAAACCGAAACGCATGCGTTTTGCTTTGATCCGTGCCGTCGTCGTTGTTACTTGCGTCGTCCGTTGTTGCTGATGTTGCCGATGTTGTTGCCATCGAAATCGCAATAGCTTTTTGTTAGTTTCGGTTGACATTTAGTAGCTGTTCGGTGAATTTGATGAACGCCGGTTTTTTTTGTTTTTTTTTTTTTTTTGCTATCATCGGGATTGATAGAGAAATATTAATTTTCATTTCGCGTAATTGATGCAATTTTTCAAACTTTTGTTTAATAGTTTTTTATGAATACGAGCGTGTATTTGCTAGTCATTGACACGAATGAAATGAAATTTAATTGAAAAAAAAGTGTATAACAAAAAGAAAACTTGAAGAAAAGTAAATTAACTTTTGAACAATATAGAAAACAAAAAACAAAAAAACAATATGGATAGAACTATGTATGGTAAAATAGATCCTGGTGCGCGGCAACCCTATCGAACTGTTAGATCTAAAGGAATACAACCTGGATGTAAGTAAATATAGAGTAAAAAGTAATTTATTCTTCTAATTATTTATAATTAAGTACGAGAATTCTTGTGTAATCGATATTTAGAAAACGAAAAAAAAAAAATTAATTTGTTTTTCTGCAGCTTCTCAATGTCTTTAGTTTTTATGAAATATAATTTTGGCTGAAAACTCGTTAAAAATATAACTTTTTCTGAAAATTTCAAAGCTTAAATTTGTAGTACAACAAATAACCTCTCTTTGGGTTGCAGCAGTTCGCGCAAAAATTACTCTACAATAACAAAATATACATAGCATTTGCTTTTACCCTCACTTTACAGTTTTACTTTGGTTTGACCCTTGACTAAAATATTTGTTGTTCTCTTACTCTGAGTAAGAGAGAAAATTAGTGTTGCCTACTTCTTGATTTGTAAGACAACAAAAAATAAAAAACATAAGTTTTGTTGCTGGCGCATTCAATTGGCAACATTGATCGCAGAGAGTGCATTATCTCAGTGTTAGATGCGTTCCGTTACTCCGCACTTTACTCTAAAGCAGCAGTCGCCACCTATACATTCACAATGCTCGATTGAGCACTCTTTTTTTTATATGGAAATGAGCTCTGTACATGTGAAATTTCTTACGCTCATTTGCCTGCGTGCAAGTCTTTGGCCTACGCTGCTCTAAAGAGTGAATAGTGCAGAGACAGTATATGAGTAACACAATGCAAAATCCATGCAAAAATTTCTTGCCTATGTTGAAGGCTTAAAGTTACGCGAATATTATAAACATATTTACCCGAGTTGATTCTCGAAAAATGTGATCGAATTAAACGAAATAGAAAATGAGAAAAAAATTATCGAAGTATCATATTTCTATTTGCTATCGAAGCGAAGCGAAACTGAGTTTAACATGAGGCGAGTTGATGGCAGTCATTTGCAGTTGTCAACCACTACTGGGAAGGTCCGCAATTCCCCGTGGTCCATAATACCAAAGTTTCCCCTATAACTTTTGTTTTACTTCGAATTTGTGACTAATATTATAGGAGAGTGTTTTTAAAACTAAAGAGTGAGATTGAAAAAATCTTAAAACACGTTTTATCTAATAATTTTTTTTTTGGGTGTAAAATTTAAAAATTTCTTTGAACTAGTTATCTTTGAAAAATATATCAGTTGTTATTTTTAATGACGAACATGTTGATTTATTCTAAATTTGATCAAAATGAGTGAAGAAAAAGAAGTACGTCTTAAAATTATTGAAAAATTTCAAAAAAAATCCAAATTGGTCCTACAAAAAATTGGCCAAAGAATTGAAGGTCTGCCGTCAAATTGTTTCCAATGTTATTAAACAGTTTCAGGAGAATTTGACCATCGATAGGAATTCTGGTTCGGGAAGTAAACAAGGACCACATGATATTGGGAAAGCCAAAAAAATAGAAAGCATATTGAAAAGATCTCCAAACACATCTGGTAGAAAAGCTGCCCGGTTAGCCCAGTGCTCTGACTATTTGGTGTGAAAAGTTAAAGTCAATGCCGGTTTGAAAACATACAAAGTCCAAAAAGTTCCAGACAGGAATGCTGCCTGCAAAAAATTTAGACGCCAAAAGTAGGGCTCGGAAATTAAAAACGAATTTCATACAAAAATATTCATGTTGTATAATGGACGACGAAACGTATGTACTGGCAGATTTTACGCAGCTTCAGCTTCCGAGTCAAAATTTTTATGTTGCTGATGCTCTAGCAAATGTCGAATAACAATTTAGAATCCAAAAGCTGATAAAATTTCCTAAAAAATTTCTGGTATGGCAAGCTATATGCAGTTGCGGTAACGGCAAAGAAGCAAATCATTTGTTACAGTGAGCTCTACAAATACCGAAATATACATCAAAGAATGTTTCAAAAAAAGACTTCTTCCTTTCATAAGAGAGCACAATGTGTCCACATATATTTGGCCCGATTTGGCATCATGTCACTACGGCAAGAAAGCTCTGTTGTGGCACCAAAGTAATAACTTAGTTTTTGTACCAAGAGAGGCCAATCCTCCAAATTGTCCGGAGTTAAGACCAGTGGAGAGATATTGGGCTCTTGTGAAAAGAAACTTAAAGAGCACAACAGGAGATAGATGGGCAAACTGTTCCAAAAAGGTGTATGAAACAACTATCAAATCTCTAATGGAAGGCTTACCAAAAAAGGTCCACGAGTTCATAAACCGTGGTTGGAACTATAAAAGTTATATTTTTCTGTGATTTGTAAAATATTATCAATTAAATAAAAAAAAATCAAAACTCTGAGATCAACCGTTTAAGAATTATTGAATTTTATATATGTTAAGATTTTTTCAATCTCACTCCTTATATATTAATTTTATAAAATTTCTATAATTTGTGAACCAAAAGTAATCAAAGTAACAGAAAATATTTTTTTAATACAAAAGACGATTTTTAGAGGTTTCTTCAAAACGATCTAGCTTATCGCAACGTTATTGTTAAAGTCGAAATATTTTGAGAATTTTTCATAGCAATTTTTTTTGTTTGTATGTTTTTTTTTTTTTTTTTTTGGGACTAAGGCACCTTAATAAACTATTTTTATTAAAAATAATGTTAAAAACTTAGTTTTTACATAGTTGTATCTTTAAAGATGCAGTGGGCATATTAGTGTTAAAAAAAAAAAAAAAACAATATTGAAAAATAACGTTATCTTCACTACTCATCAAAAATTACCATACTAATTATATGTAGAATACTTTTAGGATGAGCAATAAACGATCCCTTGAGCATATGCAAACATTTTTTCAATAAAGAAAAAACACTTGACCAGATGTTTAGAATATCAATTTTCGATTAATTTGAATATTCTCATAAGCATCTGGGTATTCATACATATGTGTGTGTGTGTATGTATGCGTATATGCTCTCTCGCTGACATAATAATATATTACAGCTCTACACTAAAGCTCTCAATGATTGCTTGCGCCAGAGACGACGCCTACATTCTTGTTGGATTTTAAATACATAGTTAAAAAACAAACAAACAAACAAAAAATACATTCTTGAAGAATTTATGCGTATTTAAAACATTTTCATAAGTAAATCCCGACTATGCACTTACATAACAACAGCGAATGCGATAGCTATAGCTGATCGAGAGGAGGCAGGCTAAACAATTTGTATAAATTGATGACGTAATTTACAATTCATTGAGCATTTACAATTCAAGACAATTTGCTGTGTTGATTGTTAAAAATTATAGAAATTTTCGTTGATTTTAAACTTTTCATTATAAATGGTATGCTTAGTTTATATTTATTCTATTAATGATTTTCTGAAGAAGGAAAATTTCGAACAAGTTTTCTTTTTTTGTTTCCTTCACATCTTCATTTGCACAGCAATTTGGCTTTTTCAACATTTTTACAATTAAAATAAATTTATCTATGATGCATCTTTCTCGAGTAATTGCAAGTTTACAATTTCTAAATGAATTGAAGTATTCATATATTTAAATTTACTGGATTTTAGTTTGCTATTAGCTTTGTGGTGTATCGGTTGAAATCTTCAAATTCGAATTACATTTTTAAAATCTAAATCTTCTTAAGCTTTAAATCCTAAAAACATGACAATAGGTAAGCCGCCTCTCTAATACATTCTAGTATTAATTTAAAACAAAAATTAATTGGCAAATTTATCATTTCGATATGTGTGACATATGTTGTAGTTTAGTTATTTGCTAAGTTATAAAAAAGATAGCGTGGGATTATTCTATGGAAAATATAAAAATAAAAACAGAAACAACAGTTTTAAAAAATTATAAAAATTGAATTTATGTTTGTAAGTATGTGGAAGATAGTGTATATCTCTCTAAAGTGAACCACCTTGTGCGCTGACCCAATAATCATTCTATAATACGAGCATTTTCTTGTTATTAAAAAAAATAAAAAAAATAAAAATCGAACAGCGAAACAGAAAAGTAACTTATATCGCTGTTTGATAGTTTTTACTATCGCTAATAATAATTTATGAAATCATTTAATTAACTGCAAAGAAATGAAATGGAACGCATGAAACATATGCGATTTTCTAGAGTAATATTTTAGTAAAATATAAATCACACGTGGGTGTTTGATTAGGAATATTTTCTTACTTCGTTGGCAAGATTGGTCGTGACTGTTTCTAGAAAGTTCCCCTAGCCAGCTGTGATATGTGTGCGATGGCTTTAGTTGGTAAGGCGCCAAGTACAGTCAGGTATCTCGGTGTCTGACGACCGATCAGATTGTCGTTTTTCTCGCATTCCCTGATTCGAATAGAAGACCACCTAACTAGCGAAGTAGCTGTTGCAGCGCACAGTGGTCGGACGGTGAAAAAAACTCATAAAAACTCAAGTAGGAATTTGAAGAAGAAAGGTACGAGTAAAAAAATATGTACAAATTAGTGTGTGCCTAAAATTATGCTGCACTTTTTATTTTCTTTTATGCAAATTTATTAAAAAGGCTGGGAATAATCTTGGAAGCTGTAACAAGTGAGTTGATCCCGAAACATTTGTGCTTTTGGTTGGTACAAAATTTCTTCAAGTGTACAGAAAATGCTATTGCAGGGGCCAGCAGATCATGAAATATTGTTGTTTTTTCTGTGGGTGCATTATCTGAAGAGGCACAGGAATGCAGAAATAAAATTTATAAACCATCAACCAAAAATACAAACACAAGAATACCGGTTAACTTAATTATAACAATTATAATTCAAAATTTTTAAGGTTTTTCTTTTCTTTTTCTTTTCTTACAAGCCGCTTTTATACCGTATACCAGTTTTCATATTGATATGAATAAATTTCTCTGATTCAGTCCGCCATATTGCATCCGCCACTTTTAATTTTAAAAATCTGATGTCTAAATCGTATTCAGCGACCATACAAACTTAAAAATATGACCATTAGATAAAAAAAAACAATTACTAAAAAAATGTGTGCTTGAAAGCGTTAATATATTAAATCCGCCGTTTTGAATTTTGAAAATCCGATATCAAAATCGTAATCAGCGACCCCGAAAACTCCCGTATACCAATTTTCATATTGATATGAATAAGTTTCACTGATTTAGTCCGCCATATTGGATTCGCCACTTTGAATTTAAAAAATCTGATATCAAAATTGTAATCAGCGACCATAAAAACTTAAAAATATGGCCATTAGATAAAACAATTATTAGAAAAATGAGTGCTTGAAAGGGTTAATATATGTAGTTTCAGTTGCATTTTTTATTTTAATTCCATTTTCAATGACATTTTTTATAAATCCTGGAAAGTTCTTTTTCACAAAATAACATTTTATTATAATATTCAGCATTCTTGAATCCTTTCATTTGTTTAGGAGGTGGGTGTGTTAGTTGGCCCATCATGCCCTTTTTCATAATTCTTCTTTTCTTCAAAGTGGCTCAGGCTAAAATTTGTTGAAATCAGATGATTACTTTTATATTTCCTACATTTGTGTGAAAATGTAGGCGTGGCTGTTGACCGATTTCGCCTACTTTTATATTAAAAATATCAAAATGATTAGGGGAAACAATTTTTATCTCCATATCTTGACAGCAACTAATTTTTTTCAACAGCTTTCTCTCTCTCTCTCCCTCTCTCTTCTATTCGTACAGTTAATCTCTTGTAATTTCTTCTTTTATATAAATATTTCTATTCTATAATTAAATATACCTAGAATTTTTATTTTTTATATTTATTAAATATTAATTTTAGCTTAAATTTAGTAAATTTTCAATTTATTTGCACTTATACATAAGTAAAATATTTTTATCTTATTATCATGAGTACGAAACTAAAAAAGTAGATAAAAAAACAAAAACAATCTCAACGAGTTGCTGACTTCGAGAGAAATTTACTGTTAATATTAGTTGTGGTGTTCTTGTAAGAGCGAATCAACTATTATTGTTTTTGTTTTCTCTCAGGCCAGAGAAGAAATCTCTTCTATGCTATATCTCACTATCCGATGGTGAAATCATATATAAAGTGATAGTAAGATAACAACAACTTCACCTTGACAAAAACAACACATCGTTGTTGTTGCGTTGTATACCAGTAAATATCAAAATCAGCAGTGCAACAAGACAATAACAACACATCTTTGTTGTAGTGGCCATAAAGACGGCATGCAGTGAATGTCAAAATGGCGACAAAAAATAGTAAACAAACAACAAACAAAAAGTAAGCAATGATTTTGTCAGCCATTGTTATTGACCACAAAGAAAGAAGAAGAATGAGTTGCTGTTAATTTCATCTTCTATAAATTCAAGCAAGGTGAATCCTATGCCAAACAAATCAGTGTTTGAATTCAATTGAAAATCTGATATGCTGAAGTGACTGTTGGCTGATTTCGCGTACTTTTAGGTTAGAATCAGCTATCAAAATGATTAAGGAGAAAATTTTTATCTCGATAGTTTTCCTGTAGTAAAGGTAGGGAGATGGCATCGGTACTTCATATTTTGAGTACTTTTAACCCAATGCCCGATACTGTTTTACTTGATACTTTTATTATGAGTACTTGTACTCATTGAGTACATTGATGCTGGTATCGAAATTCGATATTTTCCAAAATTTCCAGTAAAAAAATTAGTACTAAAAAATTAAAATGCAAATGCAATCAAAATTAAACAGTACGACTTGCACTTTTTTTAATATATGCATAATCAGATAATGCTAATTTATATCTAGAAATACATGCTACAAATCGCTACCTCTACTCTTCAATAACATATCTCCATTTTGGGTGAAATTGAGTTTTTTTTCTTCTTACATTGCATAAAATTACCTAAGAATCCAGATAGAAATAAGTTCTCTGCCAGTTTGTATGAAAAAAAAAATAATTTAGGTATCGAGTACATTTATGTCGATACTTTTGAGTACTCGATACTTTTCGGCCGATATTTCAAATGAGTATAGTATCGATACATTTTCCCCGATACCATTTCCCCAAGTAAAGGACGTCAGCGTAGCTGTAAACTAATCACTCCCATTTTCATAATTATTTTTCCCACGATCTAAGAGTAGCTTATGCCAAGGATAGTTGTGTTCAGATGATCCCTTATATTTTTAAATTGTACAGAACTTTTTTAATAAATGCCTCTCTTCTCGGTTTTGGAATTTTGTCAAAGGTGTAAGAGGGTGGTAGGGTGTTTCTGTCCAAGTAAATATTCGCTGTGTTTTCATTACAAATAAGTTTGCTTCTCGCTTGAAACATGTAAAACTTATAAATAAATTTTGTCACATAGATCCTTTCACCATATACCAAAATTATTTGGGTTCTTTAGAGAAATTAGACCTCAAATTCATTATTGTTAATGAAACATTGACTAATATTAAACTTAATACTTCCGGAAAAACATATCTTGTTGAATCTCCTTTTGAGAAATAGTCAAAAAATATTTTTTTTTTTTTTTGCTGGGCATGTATCAATGTCTTCTCGAGTAATCTTCAAACATTGTACAAATATTTTTAATTGTGACATGTGTATTTTTCCCCCAAGAGCAATCCAAAAATCTTAATAAGTATTAAATTTTTAAATACATTCATAAACAAAGTAAGTATTGCATGCTTATGAACAAATCAAGTGCCTCATTTGTAGAAAGACAGGTACGTAAATACTATAGATTGTTTTCACAATGAATTTTTGTATGAATTAATTACGTAGGTGAGGTAATCATTGACATTTTGCATACAGTTGAACATATTTTTGATTTTTTTTTTTTTTGTCTGTTAACATTGAGAAGAGCTTATCAAAACAAAAACAACAACAACAAATTATTCGAGAATAAACTCACCTTTTGCTCTTTTGAGTGAGTTACACAAAAGAAGAAGAAGAGAAGAGAGAGAGAGAGAGAAGTTGTTAACTTTATCTTTAATTCATTGCCAAAAGTTTTTGTTGTGATCTTAATGTAGGATAATATTTTTTCTACTGAGATTGAGAGAGTGTGATTTTTAACAGTTATTTAATATACATGTGTGCATGTGTGTTTGCTTTCAATTGAACTCTAGAAATGTTATGTTTGAAATTAATCGATTTAACTTTTATGTTTTATAAATGAATTTCAAAATATCTTTTGTTATTATTATTTTTTTTTTTTTTTGATTGATGTCGTAAACCAGCAACAAATACCATAATACTTTGATCGTGTTCTTTTTGTTTTTGTTTTTTATTATTATTTGTTTTTGTTGCATTCTAATTTTAGTCAAAGTCGAATGATTCATCTTAAACGCCTCATAGACATTCATGCCAAACGCAACCAAAAAAAATAATGAGTGAGTGAAATAGAGAGGACGAAACACAACAAAAACACCCCCGTGTTGAGTTTAATTTTCGTAAAAGAATCTTTCTTCCAAAAGAAGAAGGGTATATTCTCACAAAAGATAACACGAGGGAACAGTGTGACAATCAAGTGCAAAAGAACTCAAGAGCAGCAATGAGAGCAAACAGATGTTCATACATCCATATGTACATACATATACATCTACTAGTTGCTTGTAAAGACAACAACATAATTTCCAATACGATTATTCACTCATTGCTCACTCTGCGGTTGTCATAAAACACTCATTTGGCTAAGCAAACATTCCACTCAATATAAATTTGAGTGAAATTTATTTTGTTGATGATCTTGTTGTTTGCTCACACAGCGTTTAGTTGTCTTTAAGATTTTGCAAGCGATTTTTGTCGACGATATCGATTTTGCGCGAAATTTTTTTGTGTTAGTCTTGTGCTGTAAAAATAAGAAAAAAATAAAATAATAATTATTATTTATTGTGTGTGTTTCTCAATAAATAATAATAAAAATAAAAGTAAACATTATTTTCATAATAAATTCTAATAAAGAATTAATTGAAAATAAAAAACAAATTGCAAATTGAAAATTGAAAGTGAAATAACAACAACAACAAAAATAAAGAAAAAAAATCACAATTGAAATACATCTGTCATTGCTGTTTATATGCCTCTGTGTGTGTGTGTGTGTTGGTGTGTATGCATATGCCTCTGTTCATGTCTGTCCATTCATTTTGTGTGCGTTTGTATGTCGATTGTGCAAGAGTAGCAAGTATGTATCTCAATAATAATGACAGCTGCGTTGCGTTTGTGGCTGCTGTTGTGTTGCATTATATCAATAATATTGTTTTAGAAAACAACAATAATAATATCAACAAAAACAACAACAACAGCAACAATAAATGATAATGGGGAAAAAAAAGAGTTGCATCTTTTGAAAGCTATTAACTATTTTATAAATTAATTTTAATTGAGCAAATAAATTGAAGTCAGTCATTTATAAACACAAGCGTTTGCTTGTAATTGTATCTAAAACTAGTAGCTAAAATATAATTGATTAATTTTTTTGACACTATTTTGCCATTTTACTCAAAATTAATTGATATTCTATGAATGTAAATAAACTAAAAATAGTTGAATGTCTCTGCCATTCATAAATAATAATATCTGCTCAAATACCACCCTTCATACAATTTTGTTTTATTTGAGTTCTGTATTTATGTGTACTTGTATACATATCACCATCCTATGCTAAATAGATTAATGTTAAAGATTATAAAAGGCTCAATTGGACTTCGGATCTTTCATGAAGTAATCACCAACCGCTCCAAAATGAGCAGTTGGTCATCCACTATGCCTTCAAAGCCTTAGCGTTTTGTATTCCCTCTTAACATTGCAAGTCATTGCTGATAGGGTAATCGTTTTGACCTTTAAATGGAGTAATGAGGAAGACTCGATTGCTTGTGAGTTACAATTAATTCAACAACTCGCGCTCTTTCTCTCTTTCATTCTTACAGTTATTCTTTTGTATTGATATTACTATACTATAATTAAATATACCTAGTATTTTTTTTTATATATATTAAATATTAATTTTAGCTAAATTTGAGGAAATTCTAAAATATTTTCATGTAATTTTCATGAACACGGAACTAAAAAAAGTAGATGAAAAACACAAATACAATCTCAACGAATTGCTGACTTCGAGAGAAATTTACTGTTAATATTAGTCGTGTTGTTCTTGTAAGAGTATATCAACTATTATTGTTATTGTTTTCTCTCAGGCCCGAGAAGAGGTCTCTCTTAGTCTGCTTTTACACACACACACACACACACACCAATTTGTGCCCGATTTTTCTCACCAATTTTTATATATTCTCTTTTGTCATCTTGTTCAATCGGCTAAATCTTTTATACACAACGATTTCGACCGACCAATTTCTTATTTCTATTGTTTCTTTGTTATTCGTTTTACATAAGTGGAAAAGAGATGCAAAACTTGCTAAAGGTTAACGTCAAAAATCTTTGTAAAATTGTTGGTACAACCGATTTTGGGTCTTTCATTTTCTTCTTCTCTCTCTTACACTGACAAACAGAAAATCGGTGAGGGAAATCGAGCAGAAATCGATGTATGTAAAAGATGACTTAAAAGTGGACCCGAGAGGGGAGCGAGGTTTTGTAGACAAGCAGCTCCCTTCTTAATAAATATTTTTATTATGATTGTTGTTCTTGAATCAAAAAGCTTTTTAAAAAATAAACAAATTAAACCCCAATTGAAACTATCCATCAATTCAATGCGATTCGAAAGACTCGATTGCCGCGCTGTCTACAGTTCTTGAATATTCTGTGTCATAAAGAGATCTTCAAAATTATAGTTGAAACTAATTTTTGTTATTAAAGAAATATTATGTAGGTTTTTTCTGGAATTAATTTATATTCTTTAAACAAAATATGTTATGTTTTATTAAAATCATCGGTATAGCGCTGAACTGAACATTTGTATTTTAAATGAATTTTTCTTCGAATTATATATTTGAAGCAGTCAAGACAATTCAAGCATAACAATTTGATGACCCAGAAAAATCAATTTAATTGCGTGCCTGTACTCATATCTATAAAAATATAACAATCGATTTGCATTTCGGTTAGTGAGTTTTGTTTTATTGCTTGCACTACACTCAGTAGTTTAGGGTTTATTGATTTTGCTTGTTTGTAAGAAAAATTTTCTTGAGATAAGGGTGTCGACGAATTTGAAAGTATTGCCTAGATCAGTTAATAATCGACCATATGCACATTGGATTACTTGAAAATTTGTTAACCCCCACTTCCCACATAAATTTTTGAATACAAGCACTTTATTAAAATTCTTTTTTCCATAGATTCAAAAACAACGACGGATGACTTCTTAAAAGTTGCGTCATTGCTCATGTGGTTGTTGCACGCGATTTATATACGATTTGAAGTCGCGTACGACAAAAATATGAGAAGTTTTCTATGAATTCAACGGCGACTTAAAGCCGCGTACAAAAAACACAACAGATGTGTCGCGACTTTATGTCTCGTACAACAAACACATTAGAAATTTTGCGTTTTATTGTCGCGTACAAAAAACACATGAGAAAAGACGCGCTTTCTATGAATTTATCAGCGATTTAAAGTCGCGTACAATAAGTAAATGAGAAATGTCGCGCTTACGGTAAATTCATCCGAGATTTAAGGTCGCGTACAACAAACACAACAGAAATGTCGCGTTTTTTTATGAATTTATGCACGACTTAAAGTCGCGTACAATAAACACATGAGAAAAGACGCGCTTTCTATGAATGTATCTGTGATTTAAAGTCGCGTACAAAAAGTACATGAGAAATGTCGCGCTTTCTGTGAATTCAACCGCGATTAAAAGTCGCGTACAAAATAAGCACATGCGCGTTTTTTTTTTAATTCATTCGTTTTTTATAAATCTATATATATGCCAGGGTTTTTCGAGTTGAGGAACCCGTGTTTGGCACCCGTTTTCCCTAAAATCGAAAAATTAAAAAAATTCCAAAAGAAAAAAAAAAAAAAAAATGATGTCAAAACTCTTCTATTTAGCTCTTCTTTTCAAGAATCCATATACAAAAAAGGATTGTAAATTTGATCGTGCATAACCCGATATCCTTTTTGTACCGCATCCCAAGTTCAACCATAACTGAATTCAAACGATTTCAAGTGTTTGTTGTTTTAATATTACAGCACATGGTTGTCGGTATTATTTTTAAATATTTTTCAGCCAAAAAAAAAAAAAAAATGAAAAAAAAAAACAAAAAAGAATTTCTGAAAAAATTATTGCAAAATTTATTTGTTTTTGTTTTTATTTTCATTTCCATTTCATTATTTTTCCGTTGATTTTCTCTCGCGTTGTTCTAAATATATAATTCTCATAGTAGAAGCATTATCCGCATATACACCAACAACCAACCAGCTAACCCAACACTATCATGTGTCGTGTTGCCTATAGACATGTACATATGTTTGTATGTATATATATTTATACATTTGTATATATAAATCTTATTAATACAGGAATATAATCCTACTTCATAAGCGATTTCGAGGCGTTAAATTTTTTTTCTTTTCTGTCTTATTTTTTTTCTACATTTTCTTCCACATTTAATTAATTTATGAATTTATTTTTCTAGAAAATCTTTCAATTTTCTATTTCTTAACTATTTTTGTGCTTCCGACATACATATGTATGTACATGTCTTGTCAATGAATATATGTGCATATTGTGCAAATTTGTAGGAAGCCATAATCATACATACATACATACATACTTACATATGTTTAGGTAGATTTAGAGATACGGAGAAACAAACAAAAGTTGTTTATTCTATTTTTTAATTTGAAAAAAAAAATACAAATTTAAAAAGGCGTAATTAAATTTGAATAGTACTTCAGGTTCCAATTTACCCCAGCTCCTGGAAAGTATTAATGGAGAAAAAGAATAAAGAGAAAAAACAACAAATACACTAAGGTGTTCCGTTAACCCAGAAGGGTTCGCTTATTCTGATGGTAGGTAATCGATTTGAAACAAAAACAACAACATCTTTTGTGCATACAAAATAAAACGAAGAGTTGCATACGAGAAAAACACAACAGCAATGCTGAAAAAGCAAGTGAAACAAATTTGCACATATGTATATGCGTGTGTTATTACGAATTTGACAAAAAAAGACAAAAAATTACGGGTCATTTTCAGTAAAATACCATCGTGATCGGTAACTTTCGGTCTTTTTACATTTTTACTCTCTACACTTATCAACTTCTGTTGACACTCTCTACAAACACAACTTAGTACATGTATATAACACGTGAGAGGAAAATTCAGCAATATGCAATCAGAGAGAGAGAGAGAGGGAGAGAGAGACGTCCGCTCTCTCACTAAAGAACTTGAGATAAAACTGCGAGAAGTCATCGTTCGTTAAACACTAACAACCAGTGTTGATATTTGAAATATTTTTTAAGTACCTAAATGATGTGAAAAATTGTACCTTTTTTAGTCCGATTGTACCTAAAAAATGAATGATATACATAGTTTTCTAAATAATTCAAATACGCTGAACTCAATGATATTTGCTGATTTCCTCTAACACGTCGAATTTTTTTTGTAAAATATTGTTTTAATATATTCGACTTACCCAGGGGACTCAAAATCCCATGAAAAACTATCATGTGTTTAAATTTTGTGAATTTTTTTTTTTCAAATGACGTGATTCTATAAATTTTTGGATTGTTTCAGACCCATGAACCGAAGTAGCTTATTTGTATAGTGATTTTTTTTTATGCTAAATCAGAGTTTTGAGTTTTTTTAAGTGCAAAATACGGGTTTTGGTAATTTTTATTTCCAACTACCTGTGAAATCTAAAGCAATGCTTTTTCTGAAATCATTTTTCCCAGATGTAATATTTTTTCTAATATGATTCTGCTACATTTGGATTCAGCATAAAAAATCCATGGGGAAATATTTTTTGGAACATCTTTAAAGTCCACTACAACATCTTTAAAAATAGGAATCCTGAGCTAAGTTACATTTTTCTATTCCTAAAAAAAAAAAAAAAAATCCTGCTTACGTCCTTGATTTTTTACAAATACTGTACAATTTTATAGCCTGCCACTGAGCATGTTTTTAATTTGCCTCACTTCGTGTTAAAATTCATAAATTGATGATTTTTCACTTTTCCCCCTCAAACGTAAAAACGATATGATTTTAAATTGTATCAAAAATGCTTCGGTAGTGTCTAAAGTACCTTGAAAGTAAAAAAAAAAAAAGTCAGAAAAATATGCTTATTGTACCTAAAATATCAACACTAGTAAAAATAAATACAGTCCGATTTTTTTCACAAGTGTAAAAATTTTAAATTGTACCTAAAATGCTTCGGTAGGGTCAAAAGTACTTTGAAGATGAAAAAGGGTAGAAAAAGGTACGATAACACCTAAAATATCAACACTGCTAAAAACTGCATAACTTCGTTTAGCCACATCCGAAATGTCACTCTCATTTTCATTCTGTACTCTTCTAACAAATCAGAAATCATATGGAGTGCATAATGTGTATATGTGTGTGTTTAGTGAAACGTGTATGTGTGTTTTGTGAAACGTGTATGTGTGTTTCGTGATTTCAATTTACTACTCTCAGCGCTCTCACTTCATAGTTTAACAGTTAAGCATATGCCTTTTTTTCACTATGCCATATTCAATGTTAAAGAGAGAGAAAGAGAGAATTTCCTATATGAAATTGCCAGTAAAACTTTCAATTCACAGCACAGCAAGAAGTTTCACTTCAAAAATGGCAACGTTTTCAAATAAGTTTTGTAAGGGAACATTAAGCAAAGCAAAAAAGTACCCCTGACGTGACGGTCCGCGTGTCATTCAAAATTCGTGGAGCTCATCGAGCAAATTTCTTCATGCATTCAAGACGATTTGCTAATATTCAGTTCGTTCTTAACGATCTTCTTGAAACTTTAAATGTAATATTCTTACAAATTTTGAATTTTTCAAAAACTATTAACTTGGCGAACATTTGTTAGTCCTCTCGTTTGCTTAGATATATCTATACATATGTATGCAAATATATTTCTATAATATTTGGCATTGGCACTGTTACAGGTGTTCGGTGCTCGGCATTCTACTTATGCGGTCCAAAAAACACGCTCATTCGCTTTGCTTGCTTTTCAAGAGTTTGCGCTTAACACCACTCGCTATTCTATTTGTTTACCTGACTGGCTGGCTGGCCGCCTTGCCTGTTTGTTTTTCTTTGCTTTGCCTATATTTCATAAATATATATATATATTTTTCATGTTGTTTTAAAAGAAATATCTGTAGCTGGTTTGTATGTATGAGTTGTAGTTTCTCGTGGTTTGCGTGCCCATACATATTTATTGTAAAACGCTTTTAGCCAAATTGAAAAGACCAATATTAAGTTATTAAACTCTAATAGAATATATAAAAGTCAATAATCATCTGGTTATGTATGAATATGTGCGACTACCACGTTTGCTTGTTTTACTAAATCGTCCCACGATTGATTCTATAAAAAAAAAAAAGTAAATGTATCTACTCGTAGTAAATGTATTTGAAATTATATAATACTGCGTTATGTCTTAGGTATGGATATGTTTGTCCTCCTAAACAAAGCCATGTATGTGGGGGTTGCTGCTGAAATGTTACTTCAATTAAAAAAACTTTTGCCCCACCATTCCAGTCCAATTTGAAATTCATGCTTTTCTTCATTCATTCCACCAGTCAGTCAGTTAGTCAGTTTTCAAATTTGGCCACAATTTGGCTGTGTGTGGCTGTTAAAAGCTCCGCTATTTCTGCTTAGCTGCTGCCGTGTCTCCATTTAGTCATTTCATATCGGTTTCTTTTACTTTTCCTGAAATCATCATTGTCACTTGTGCTGTTTTCTTGTTGTTGTTGTTTTGGTTACTGATTGCTTCCAGTTTTGGTGATTTTGTCATTTTGGCATATGAATTTTTGATCATAACCTTTTTTGTCGTTACTAAATCAACAACTTATTGATTCCATTTCTAATTGTTTTTGTTGTTATTTTTATATATCAAATTGTGATGATTGTGTATGTATGTGTATTAAACAAAAAATACTTAATGAAAAAAGAAAAAAAACCGTTAAAACACAGAGTCCCAACGTGTGAGAATTTTCAAGCGTTTTTCACCTTATAAGCATTCAAGAAATAAATAAATAATAATAAAAAAAAAGAAAAATGTCTTCGAAACTTCTATCGTCATCATTTCGTAGCACCCCCACCATTGATGTCTTTAAGGTGGGCGAATTTGAAAGACGTCTGGGTAAGTTACAACGTTTCTTTACACCTCTCGACTATCAACTACCAACATTAGTTTTGATTCTTAAGCTGAAAATATATGGATTAATTTATATTGCTCATTCATAAATACATAAACTTTGCTAATTCTCATTGAAGTTTCATTCATGAGCAAATCATTTAAATGCAAATCAAATCTGGTTTTTTGTTTTAATGTTTTTTTTTTTATTTTTTTTTTTGTTATAATAACAAACTGAAAAGAAACTACTATTTACACGTTTATTGAATCGATTAAAGTAGATTTTTTTGTTTTTAAATGCTTCCTGTATAAAATTCTTGAGCTTTTCTAATAATGAGAAAATAATTTTAAATTGATGTTTAAATAGATTAACCACAGGGACTGATAAGATCTTGTTTGTGATAGAATTATTAATTTTAAAAATATTCATTTTACTATAATTTCTTTATTTGTCCAGGTAAAAAAAAAAAATTAAAAATATTCCTACGCTATAAAGACAGCGAAATGTAGAAAATATGCTTTTTTCTTGAATTTTTCATATTTCTCCATATGATTCAGTCAGCTGTAGCCCCTTAAAAATATATGAGGACCTGTGAAATTATAATTTCTGCATCAAGTTTGTTATTTTTATTATTTTTTTGATTGATTTTCAAAACCACTTTTCAAAAAAGTATGTCTGTAAGTAAGTCAGGTGAAATACATTAGGGTGATTCTCTAAGTCTACCCTTGCACGGTAGCACGATATCACAAATTGTAAAACTTTCCAATCCGTACAATGAAACAAAAACAAAATACACGTCAATCCATTTTGCAACACTTAAAAACTTTTCCTACTGCGTTACCCATGTATATGTTCAATGCAATGAAGTGTAGTATATTAAATGCAACTCTGTGCCTCTCTCTCACTCTCTGTGTTTACATTTTCTAATATATTTCAGTTCTACGTTAATGTGCGCTCTCGAATCGTTATATAATTTAGTATAATATTTTTGCATTTCGTGCTATCTACACATTATTTTTAAATTATCTAAATGCAATTTTAAAATCAGTATACATAGAAATGTTAAACAGTGATTACTTTTGAAAAAAATTTATAAATATATTTTTGACGAATTTTCAAAGTTGCTGTTCGATTAATCGATCAGCAGGCTAAAATGGGTTAATGGCGTCTTTTTTTTCAAAATTGTAATCCTAATTCAAAAGCTGGGGGGAAAGAGGCCGACTGAAACTTTTCCTTTCAGAGTAAATCTTCTAAATCTCAGACTCTAGACCTTAAAAAACGAATTCAGCAACATTTTTCCAAATTTGGTTTAATTTACTTTAATATTTTATTTTTGATATCACCTTTCACTTGCAAGAGGATTTTCATGAATTTTTTCCATATTAGAAATTCGGGAAATTTATTTTTATCAACCATTTTATTGAGATACGAATGGTGAACTGCGCTCTATTAAACAAATGTATTGAATTTTGATAAACCTTGAAGGAAGAGGGGAGAGGGGCAGGAGGGTGTGTGTGAGGAGAGGAAATCAATGAGCAAACAAAATGTCGTATATTTCTTGACTTATTCCTGAACAAATGTAATGTGCGAATTCTCTCTCATTCTCTCATTGAAAGAGAAAGTAAAAGCGACTGGGTTCCATTGGCTTTTCCTGTTTTAAAGTTTGAATATTTTCAGCTTATGCATTTATGTGAAATTATTTTTAATATTAATTATCAGTTTTTAAATATTATAAATTGTTCTTACCTTCTGCAGTTTTTATTTTCGATTTTTTTTAATGTCAATCAGGACTTCTATTTTGCTTTTTCGCTTTTACTTTAAATGTTGCCATCATTGAAAATTATGATTTTCAGTTTCAAAATATTTTTAATTTACATTGATATATACAAATAATTTTAATATGGCAGCTCCATGCCAACACTGCGAGAGTAGCTTTCTCATATACATATATCAAACAATTTGAGAGAGCGAAAAAACTCCATATGAGAAAAACACTGAAAAAAGAGTGCCTTGTGATGTTGCTGCATATGTATGCGTGTTCAGATACGAAACCTGCATTTTTGATCTAAATTAGGGATGCCCAAAAATTTCTTATGGAAGTGCAAACTCCAACACCTAAAAACTCCATATAAGAAAAACACTGAAAAAAGAGTGCCTTGTGATGTTGCTGCATATGTATGCGTGTGCAGATACGAAACCTGCATTTTTGATCTAAATCAGGGATGCCCAAAAATTTCTTATGAAAGTGCAAACTCCAAAACCTATAAACTTTATTATTACTCGTATAAAATCAACAAAATCATATGTTAGACAACAACAAAATCTACGTTGAATATATGTAACTGTCGCCAATGTGTACAAAGCATACGAAAGTGCTGTTGCTTTGCTCTTTGGTATAGGCAAAGAAGAGAGATGAGAAACGAAAAAGGCAAAATTGTTTGTTTTTTCGTATTGTTTAGTGCGGAGTCTTGTGTGTGTGTATTAAAATGCACAGGAGTTGCAAAAACAAATGTGCACTGATTGTATAGGACGTAGGCACTCCTGATCTAAATCGTCAAAACTTTTAAATTCAAAATAGATAAATGAAACTCTGTTGGAAACTACTTTCCTATAATGTAATTGTTTTTTATTTAATTATTAAATGCTGTAGGTTCTCTCTTGTTTATTCTATGCAAAATACAAAATTTTATATTTATTTATAATTACAAACAGTTATACCCAACTGTATTATTATACATTTTTATCTTCGTTACACATTTTTCATATCTTCTTCGAATTTTTTTTCTAAATGGTATGGTATTTTAATGAAAACAAAACCCTTTTCACGCCACTGGAAATACTTTCGTTATTTACAAAAGACTGATAAGAAATACGCAATCAAGAAAAAGCAAACAAACAAACAAACACCAAACATTTTAACTCATTCACGTCGACTAAGAAGTGCAGTATATTATAAAAAAAAAAAACAAAACAAATAAAAATACTCACAACTCTATACTAGAAAATTCTATAACTTGTAAAGTATAATAATATTTATGTCGTCATAACCTCAGTAAAAAATATTTCAAAAACTACGAGCACATATGAAGTTATTGTATTTTGACAATTACTACAAATGATAATAGCAATTCGTTCAATGCCAACAACTTTGCTACATTGCACCTGAAAAGATAAAACCCCTTTGCAAAACTCTTTTAGTGCGTGGAGAAAATATAATTTTGTTAAAAAGTGTAGCTCATTCTTCATACAAAATGCCACTCCTTTGATTAGTTAACAATTAATAGTATCAATGTACAGAGTTCTTATAAATTGTCATTACGATATATAATAAGAAAATGAGTAACACTGGAGATTATGACAATCTAGGTTAAATATCTTTAAGCATATTGTTTCTGTTATATTTTTCGTACTAAATTGAAATTTTTATATAATTTAGATGCACTTCTTGCCGATTTACAAAACAGTGTTCCCGGTCATCATCATCATCAGCCACAGTATTCAACTGCGAACACCTCTTCTTATCAACAACAACAACAGCAGCAGCAGCAACAGCAACAACAACAAAATCTACATAACTATGGCGATATCTCAGGAGGTTATGGTAGTTTAAGAGGAAAACAGCCACCACCACAATCTGTAAGTTAAATATCTTTTAATATATATTTCTCGTTTATAATTTTTTTGTTTTTATTTTATTTTAGCCTATTTATCAAGAGCATTACACGGAAACACGAAGCTCTGCTTCACCCGTACGTCAAGCCGTTGCTGGTTATAATAGTTTGGGTGCTGGTGCAACGGCATCATCACCTGCTGCTGCTACTACTAGTCATCAAACAACATCCTATCAACAATACCAAAATCAAGGATCATTGCCACGTGGTGCTGTTGGTGGTGGTGGTTACAATAATGGCGCAGCAGCCACTACAACTGCTCAAGTACATAACAATTCTAGCAATTTATCGGAATTGGATTCACTGCTGCAAGATCTTAGCAATGCCAGATACAATAATAGTTTCGATAAGAAAGGTATGTAAGAAGTTAGAGACTATAAATTAAGTTCCCTCTAATCAACTTTTCTAAGCGAAAATCTTTCGTAACCAAAAAAAAAAACCTATTTTATACAATTTAGATGCCAATGCAATGGAACTTTATAGAAACTAAAACGTTCAACCTCTACACGCTAAAGAAATGAAACGTCCTTACGTATTTTGTATTCATTTCCGCCTTGTGTAATGCTACACACAGAGTTTTTTCCATATTACTTTCCCAATGCTTTTTGGCGCGCACGAAATTCATTAACATTTTCTATTGAAGTTTTAGCAGTCTTCTTCTCTCTATTTTGTTGTTGCTTTTCTTCTGTTGATACCAGCGATGCCAAATTGTGGGCAATTCCCCGATTTGCGGGGAATTTTACTTGGTGCGGGGAATGAGCTGTTATTTGCGGGGAATTTAAAGTCGTTCAGCTTTTAGTGATTAAAGTCTGTAGAATATTTTTTGTCAAATTTTATATAATGTAAAACGTTTAACTGATGAAATATTTCATATTTTGGGTCTTAAAATCTTCATATTTTCTTAAGCAGGCGCTGCAATTTATTGGTTTGGAGAAATCGATTTTTAAAAAAAGTATGCTATTTGAAATTATTCTATTTCGAAAGTATTTTGTGAAAATTTCAGAGAACACAGAGTACTTTCGTAGATACAGACGATTATAGCGGCGAGTGTCAGTCAGGCCAAAACAGTCGCGTGGCTCTTCGACTTCCCCTTCGGCCGTTCAGAAAAGCTTAACTATGCCTTCGTCCAGCACCTCTTGATTAACTCTTAATCATTGCTGACTTATCTGTAAACTTATAAATTACAGTCAGCCATCATAAAGAAGATGAAGTACATATATTTTATATGTTAAAAACCGACAGTCAAAACTTTGAACCCGTTTTTTTCAAAACAAAGTTTTTGCCATTTTTTATTTGAGTCAAAAGAAATCCCATATCTTCTCCTTTGAGAACTTTGTTGTCCAAAAGTGGGATGAAGCTTACCTGTTAAGAATTCCGGAGTCAGAAAATACATTTCTATTAAGCTACCAGTCCCATAAAAATTTGTTAAGTTTTGAACCGAGAAAGTTCAGGGACGCCTTAAAATAACACTCACTGAGGTCAATTGCGTTTTTGTAAAATGCGGGGAATTCGATCGAAAATCGGGGAATTTCTCGAGGGTTAACGAGGAGAGAGAAAAAATTAGTTGGCATCCCTGGTTAATACTCTCTAACCTTATCGGCACAAACACGACGTAGTACACGTATATGACACATGACTGTAAAGTTCAACTATATGCAATCAGAGAGAGAGAGGCGTCTATGTCGTCTCCCTTACTAAAGACAAAACTGCAAGAAGAGTCGACACTCTCTTCTTGATTGTACATATGTAGCCGATCCCCATATAACCTCGTTCGTTAAACACTAACAACTGCATAACTTCGTTTCTTATTAGTGTATTAGTGTAACGAATACGCGATTCCCGTTGTGAAATTTCACAACCTTCCAAAAAAAAAAAAAAAAATACTAAACAATACATACAAAGTTTCACTTCAAAAATGCAAAACTACAACAATGTTGCTGAAGAAGATAAAGAGAGTGAGCGAAATGAGTTTGCTGTAAATTTTTTGATGTGCACATAGAGAGCCAAATTCAGCCTGGTTTCAGTACTCCCCATAAGAAGTTTCACTTCAAAAACTGCAGTTTTCTTATTTAATCTATATTTTCCCATCCATTTGTGCTATGTTTGTGATATTTATATAATATAAATTTAAATTTATTCTAAACTTTCACTTATTTCTTTATTCATGTACAGAAAATGTAGTGCCGCCAAACTATAATAGTCCACCATCAAAATACAATACTTATAATAGTTATGCTTCGATTGAAGAGCGTCCCACTGTTGATAGTTTATTGCATGAAATGGATAGTGCATCGATTTATGCTGTGCCAAATGGGTAAGAAGTTCATAAATTAAACTATTTTCCATATACTCATATACTATTCTATTAATCGATTTTAGATCGCTTACCAAATCTCCAACGCCTGGCCGTCATGTTACTATAACAGTGCGTGAAACGAAAACTGAAAAATTAACTGGTCCCGAAGGTCCAGGTAAATTCCATAATAATTTAAAATTTATTCGTGGTATTAAAATATTTTTTCCTTTTTTTTTATATTTAAAAAATTTCAGTTGGTACAATTGAAGAAAAAACTGTTCAAAAAAAAGATTCATTTACTCCAAATAATGCTGCTGCTCCACAACAACAACAACAACAACATAGCATGTATGCTTCCTCGGCCACTAAAGAATTAGATGATTTAATGGCTTCACTGTCGGACTTTAAGGTATGACGTTATAACAAATTTAATTACTTTTTAAGTAAATGCATTTAAAAGAGGCAGAAGTATTGATTTTATACAATTTACAATAACTTATAGAAAAAATAGAGCACATAATCTCAACTTTTAGATGGGGCGGTAACTGAAATTTTCCTCTTACAATTGGAAATTGGGTAAAATAACACATAGCATCATAAAAAAAAGTTCTAGATAGAGACCCGTTTTCTCTGCAGCGTCTTTGTTAGTATTTTTTCATGGGATAGGTCAAAGTTCAGAGATTTTCCATTAAAAATGACTTTAAACATTTTTATAAGAGAATTTTGCATTTAGAAAAAAATGTCTATGCAACTTTTCTGAAGTGTGTTTTCATGGAAATCACAAGAATTTAGAGTTTTCTTGTTTCTTACCATGCCGTCGTAATTCTGGGGATATTTTTTTAGGAAAAATATTAAAAATATTGAAAATATTAACTTTTTAGAATTTTGAATTAAAATTACTCCTGTGGGGTACCTGTTCTGAACCATGTTTTTATTAGAAATCTGTTACTAATATGACTAAAAAATCCAAAGAAGATGATAGCAAGAGATTTTTTTCATGACGATCATCACTTTTTTTCAATTTTTGAATCGCCTTAAGACTTAGAGATACTTTTGTATTTAGATATTCTGAAAAATAACCTAAAAACTTTCTATAAAACAGTTCGGTAAAACTTTTCTGAAGTGTATTTTCATGGAATTCACAAGTTTTTCTTGTTTCGTCGCATGCCAGAATTTGAATCTGTTTCAAAATTTTCTTTTAATTATTATTTTTCGAAAATATGGCTTTAAAAATAATCTAAGTATTAATTTTGAAGCGTTTTTTCTTTGAGAATCTATTACTATTATGGCAAAGCAGCTCATTGAGGGTCTATCATAACCTTTTTTTTTATTTTTGTTTCATGTTAAGTTCATGTCGATGAGTCCCCGATAACCGGGGATATCTTTTTTGTAGAGCTTATCTTCGATATTTTTAATGACACTGTGTGAGGAAAAAATTTTGACCGGTTTTGTTAAATTTTTTGTTTCTTTTAATCATTAAAAAGATTTGTTCTTACTTACCATATAGTTCAGCATATTTTTTCGGTCCTTAAAAGCGAAAAAACTAAATTTTATACCATATTCAAACATATTCCACATATTCATAAAGTCATTAAAAATGTGTTCTCACATTCACAGCAATTTTACAAAAAGTAATAATATTGTATTAATTTGCCGAATTGGTTTTTTCAATCCGATTTCTATTAACTGAGGTATAGCCAATTGAAACTAATACATATGAAGGGCCTGCGGTCAAAACGTGATATCCAACAATTTCAAAATTTTACAGCAGAGCAAAAAAAAAAAAACGTTCACGTTCAGTTTTCATTTCTTAACTTGGCTGTAACATACTTTTAGCGTTACCCAGAAATAACGACGTGAACTTAGTAGGTCTCTCCTTCCTTTGCCGTGCTTTATTAGAGTGAAAACAAAATTTATAATGAAGAATAAGTTTTTTGGGAAGTTTTTTGGTGATTTGGAACACGTGAGACACGAAAAATTTTTTTTGGGTTTTTTTCATTTTTTGAGGTTAGAGACGACATGTAACATTTTCCGTGAAAAATAATATTAGATTCATATTTATCAGCTGAAAGTATACAAAAATAAGCTTTTCCCGTTGTTTTATGATGACTTGGGTAGACGTGAGATCCGAAAACAGCCTTTTTGGAACTTTTTTGAGGTTAGGGACAACACGTAACATTTCCCGTGAAAAATAATATTAGATTCATATTCAGCGAAAAAAAAATATACGAAAAAAGGCTTTACCTGTTTTTTTATGATGACTTGGGTAAACGTACGCTTGATAAAATTGTTATTTTAAAATGAGGTGGTAGACTTGCAGGCTCCATATTGGTCCACCATCATGCAAAATTAAAAATGGCCTAGTTGCATTCGAAACTAGAGATAATAAGCTTTCATTTGAGCCCAAACATGCCCTAAAATACCTTAACCGATTTTGGACAAAAAAAAACTGCCCTCTCTCTCTCTTTCAATTCCCTTCATTTAAATAAGGCGGAGTTTACAGCTGCAAAAAAATGTCCGTAAGTTGCTCTCTGAGAAAGTGTTTTTGAGAGTACATTACTTTGAATGAGAAACCGCAAGTTTTTTGTTTGTTTTGTTTACATCAGCCATTTAAGTGAGGAACAGAATCAAACACAATCGGTGGTTTCCCGGGTGCAAAATCAAAAGAAGCTGCTTTCAAAATGTGTTAGAAACGCGTCGCTGAGTGAAAATGTATACATTTTACTTTTAACAGATTGTTACTTCACGCTTCAGCTTCACATTCTGTTCCTCACTTTACTCTCAAAAAGATTTTCTGAGAGACCAATTTTCATGCAGTTATTGACTCCGCTTAAGTAATGTATATTTATTTTCATTTATTATAGAATTCAAGTTCTCGTCAATAACTTTTTCAGCAACACACTTTTTAATTGATTTAAATAGTGCATTACCTACTTTCCGACTGGGAGAGGCAAAAAATAGGTTACTATTGAATTTCTTTTTATATAAAAAAAAAAGAAGCAAAACAAGAGAAAACTACTCGTTGGTTTTGGTTTTGTTTTCTGTATATGCAGAAAATACTGAGAGATGCCGTTACTTGTTTCTTCTCTCTCTCTCTCTCTCATTCATTATTTACTCTCTGCTTTTTACAAGTATGAATGCAATGGTGAAAATTTATTATTAACCCAGATATGCCCAAAGTCTTATATGTAGTACGTTTCAGAAATGTTTGATTTGGATTAAAAAAGAATATATTCTATCAAAATATAAACTTTCTGAAATCTACTACATACTATATTGTATGTCAATATCTGCGTAAAAGAAAAGCGTACTATCATGTTCGTCTTAGGGTTTGTCTTTTATTAATCGCCAGCACAGTTTTCAGTTTTTTTTTTTTAATATCTAAATGCTATAATTTGCACTGCCCAAATTCCCCATGTTTAAGAAATCGAATTGATTTCTATTAATTCTTTTGTTTTTGAATATTTTATTATTTTATTTTGTGCAAAATTAGTTTTTAAACTAATTAATCCATTAAGAACGATCGGGAACCAATGTAGATAGATTAAGAAAGTAACTTGAGAAAAAAATTGTTTTTGAACATGGCTCAGGAACGGCTCAGCGACAAGGTGCCATATGAACCGCTAGGTATTACTGGGTTAATCAAGTTCAAATCAAATAAATTGACTTTTTAATCATTTAAGGTTTAATCTTAATCCAGTAAATAATGTGTATCAATGAATAAACCCTGCTAGCAAATACATTATTAGAAATTTCTACTCAATTTGCTGCTGTATTTTTCATTTTCTAATGCATGCGAAATCTTAAGTTCATTTTATGTATTTTTGCAAGTACTTACCTAAATCTCAAGATAAATATGACTTCATTTTATTTATAGGTTTTTTAGCCATAAAAATAAACTTAACTTTATTTTTAAATTATATTTTTATGTTGCTGTTATATATTATCGTCTAAGGTAGACTAAAAGATGACAGATGTCTATCATCATTTCAATATATCGAATGTCATAAAATATGAAAGAATATTAAACAAAACAGGAAATCACATAAATATTTCATTTACACTTTGTGATTTATCTTAATATCTTTAGTTTATCGATGGCAACTTACTTAAAGCTTTAAGTATAAATGCGAACTTTTTTTTGCTTCAATAGCAATACAAAAAAATTACAGCCTGCAAACACAGGCGTTTTTAATTTCAGTATACAATTATCCTCTATTTTATGGGAAAATACAATAAATATAAATATTTGTAGTTTATCATGATCAAAAGAAACTGAAACTATTTTATAGTTTTCAGTCTTTCAAATGTGTATTTATGTGTTTCAAATATAAAACTTAATGTCCCATATAGAATCTCTGATAAAAATATAAATATATTGATTCCTTTCATTCCATATTCAATCATGCAATTATGTCTATTCAAACTATACATATTCCATTAAAATCTAGTGTATCCTTTTTACCAAGTTTCAATATCATTCTGCAATGGATGAGATTGTTCTTTGTATATTATTTGCTTTCCTCTAGCTATTTTGAATCTTTCTATAGTATATCTTTCTAATGAATGCATCGCATCAAAAAAAAAAAAAAAAAAAAAAATTGTGAGGATGTTTATATAAAATTTCATTTAATGTACTACAACATTTTATTATTGTATGAAAATAAAAATGACAACATGTTTATTTTAAAACAAAAACAACACACATGTGGATATGAATGCCCCTCATTCATGTATTCATGCATGTTATTCCTAAAATTTTATTTAAATTAAATAATCTAATGGAAATACAATTTTAAAATTCGAAATAATTAGGCGATCATTAGTGCATTTGTAAAATTGTGAAAAATGCTTGGAATTTATTAAATTGGTTATGTTGTTAGGAACACATGAATGTTTGATGTCCAAAAAAATATCTACACCGGTTTTTAAATGCTAAGTATTTTTTTTTTATGAATTTCTGACCTATTCAGAACTCTCACATCGTCACATAAATAATGTATTTTCCATCATTTATTTTGGGCATAAAAATTCTTTTTTAATATCTTCCATTTTTTTATTTGGTGGATCGCTGTGGAACGATCCTCTGAGATCGTTTTGCGAGAGAGTTTTTGCAGTTGAGATCATATTGACTATTAGTTTGAAGATTCTTAACTTCTATTTATCTGTCCATTATTTCTATTCCTTCAGTATGTTTCCGAAATTCGTTCACATTTTCTTTGTTACTCTGTTCGCTGAGAATCGTCGAAACGGACGGGAACGTTTTGTTTTGTTTCGCTTTTCCCTGTGTTGTTCAGATCAAATTGACTTTTTGTTTGAAATATATCTTCCTTGTATCTGTCGGTTAATTTTTCCATATTTGTAAAATTGTGAAACTCATACACATTTTATTCAAAATACAAATAACATAAATAAATTCAAATTTAAATTATTCAAATATTTTAAATCAAATTATAATTCTCATTTTATATGTATGCATGAAGATATTTAAATTTGTTATTGAATTATAGATATCTTTTTCTTCTCATTTTATTTTATTTATTTATTTTTTTTTTCTGTTTTGTGCAATTTAAAATTTCTAATAAATTGTGTGGAATTACGTAACTATTCCCAACGAAACGAAATTTTATGAAATAATTTAGTAAATTGGCTGCAATAGGATTAACTTTAAATATTATTTGTTTTTTCTTAATATATATTGTATATAAATACATAAAGACATCAGAGAGCTTAATTAGTTTTTATTGCCCTAAAATACTTTATAATTTTTTTCCCAATTATTAGAGATTGCGCATTGCCAAGTTTTGTTCTCTATAACTATTCTAGATAGATTTCTATAGTATAAAGGGTTAAAATTAGTCCGAGCCCTACAAACTTATTTCTTCTCTCTCATTCTCACGAAAAGAGAGTTCAAGACAACAACTGTTTCGGATGGGTTTTTTTTTTTTATTTTGACATTTGAATGTTGCCATCATCGAAAATTCTCATTTCCAGTCGCATAATGCTTTTAATTTGCTTTGATGCTTACAAAAAATTTCAATATGTCAACTCCATGCCAAAACTGCGGCAGAGACATTCAAATTAATTCAATAAAAAAGAAAATGGCGTAGATTTTTTTTCTCAATTTAAGAGAGCGAAAACTACATGTAAAAAAAAAAAACGAAAAGAGTGCACCACTATAGGCCCTTGAATTCGCATTTAGGTTTGAAGCCTTTAAGGCGAATTCACCGATCCAGTTATATGAAGTTTTTCACTCTCTTAAATTGAGAGCATAAAAACTTCATATAAAAGCAACGAAAAGAGAGTGGTGTACTCGGTACGTGAATCTGTCTTTGCTTTTGAGTTGAAAAAGTTAACTGGCAGCTTACGAAATTATTACATCATCTCTGATCATAAAGTTCAAAACCAACTAAAATATTTTCGTAAAAGGAAATCACTGATGTAGGATCACTTTACAAGGAAATATATATATTTTTTTTATATTTTTCAATAAATTTTATTTGAAATTTCTCTACATAGAGTACAATAGCGAGTATTTATACCAAGCGAAATCTTTCAAAAATATTTAAATTTATTTGATTATATAAAATGATTTAGAATATATTTAATAATATTTATGTATTTATAACTTTGTATATTGCATGCTTCGTGTGTTTTTGAAAACGTGTGTTTATATCTATATATTTTGTTAAATCATGCGTCAGAATGTGTTAAAGCAATAAAATATTATTTATTTTAAAGTTTAATAGCTGTAAAGAAAATGTTAAATTCATTATCATTTAAACACATAAGCACAAACACATTATATACATACATATATATTTATAAAAATGTTTTTATATGTATATATGATATAATCTAATACATTTATGTATATAGATTATTAAGATGCTAAAATTAGAATGATTTTGATGAGCACAGTTTATCCTAGAAACAATGTTAAAGTTGATTACCAAGGTTATTTCTGAAAAAAAAAAAAATATAACAAAAATTATTGTTTATTTAATTGTTCTAACTTGACGCTCTGTTCTTATTTCATAATAAATAACTTATCTATCCTGCGTTTGTGCGCTCGTTCTTTAAATTTTTGCATATATTCATATACAATATATTGAAAGGCCAAAATTAAAAATTTAACAATGTGGGAGCTGAATGCCATTCATTCATAGTTAATTGATTGTGGCATTCATTACGAAAGGTATCAACATAATTTTCAATTAATGTTTATTAGATTTATTATTGTTACACCCAATAAAGCAAGTGGGAGTTTTCAGTTACTCCTCTTGGGAATTTGAGGTTCCTAAGTTTCTAGAACTGACTCCGTATGGTTTTATTGTTTATGAACTCTCACATGAGATATTGTTTACAAATTTGACGTGATAGGGATAAACGCATCAAAATCTAAAATAAAGAAATTTCAATGCCCTGTAAATTACAAAAAATTTAGTGATTTGATTTTTGCCTGACCGTAAACCCAATTTAAGGAACCCTTTGATCTGACAAGGTCAAGAAAAAAGAATGCTGATTCAATTTAAAAAAGCGAAAAATTTTGTATGACAAATCGAAAAGAGAGAGCATTGTGAGAGTGCTGCGGCAACACTCTCTTTACGCTAGGCGAGGAGTACAAATAAAAGACGATTAGAATTGGTATTGTTGTATTAACAATAAACAAGGTATATCTAACTGACAACTGACTTTCTCTTCTTCATATTTTTTTTCTATGAAGAGACTCAAAACTGTTAAAATCTTTGTTTACTCTATACATTTGTTCTTGTATTTTTAACATTTTTGGGTCTTTGCAACAACAAAGCAGGGTGTTGTTTTTGTCTTGTAATTGTTGTAATGCTGTTATCACCATGTTGAATTCGCCTTGATATTAAGGTATGCGTATGCGTGTGAAAAAAATATATGTGGAGAGTGAGTAAATATAACAGAGAGAGCGGAGGAGAGAGAGAGAGAGAGAGAGAAGGCAGTTATAAAGAAACAAAAACAATTTGTTAAAATTATCAACACTACTATTCAAGGTGAATTTATATATAAGGTGATAGCAGCAGTGTAATAAAAATTCATCAAGGCAAAATCAACAACAACAACATCATTTGGATAACTTACTGCTGTTCACCACAAAGGAAGAAGAGAAGAGAATTGTTAGTAACACCATCTTGTTTAAATTCATCTTGCTACGATTGTAATGAGAACAAGAGCAGAGGTGTCTTAATATTCTATCGTACAAAACTCTTTTAGACTTGCTTCTCTTTCCCCCTCATTACATCAATACCCTTCGGTTATCCCGTACATGTTGAAATGAGTGTAGTATAGTTCGTTACAACTGAGGTGATAATTTTGTTTTTTTTTTTCGAATTTTGAGAGACCTTAACCGTTATTGAGTACAGCATTTAATAGAAAACAAAAACAATTGAGAACAAAGTTGCATGTTTTCATTTCACAACCCTTCTCTAACGAAGTTAACCCTAATATGCCCAATGTCTTATATGAAGTATGCTTTAGAAATGTTTGATTTGGATTAAATGAGAATATATTCAATCAAAATATATTTGGGGGGAATATTTCTTGTTCTTCTTTTATGGCCCATTTCAGAAGCTGTATATCATTAAAGAATGTAAATTTTGTGGTCAAAATCTTGAAAGGTTTCTATGATATGAATATTTTTTTAACTGCAATGTTTGGATTTTGAGTCATAAATTACTTTGAAATTTCTTAATGTATGCAGTCTCTATTGATTTAATTTTTAATGTGCTATATTGACATAATTTGTCGAGTGCTGCCAAATTCTACCCAGAGAGGAACCAAAATTTTCAATTCCCTGGAGTATTTGCAGCTTTAACGTCCTCAATGATTGAGCTTTCTTTAACTTTTTTCCATGAATCTCATTTTTGACTTGAATTTTAGTAGTTCTCAGTTTTCCCTAATCGACGAAACTTGAAATTTAAATCAGTTTATTGTGCATATAATGGCGGATACAAGAGACGAGGGGAAAGAGGGGTTGTAGAAGTTGAAGATTGAAGCCCGCTGAGTCCTCCCATTATGGGTTTTAAATGGATTTTTAAAATGCAATGCAAAATTTTGTTTGCAGGGCTGATATCTTGTAATCCTAATTCAAAAGCAAGGTCAAGAGGTCAACTCATCATTTTCCCATAATGTAAAAGATTTCAGTAAATTTTCGAATCTAATTATTTTCAGGACATTAACCCGAAATATTCCACAAAAGCCTCCTGAAGTGTGCTTTCATTAATTTTGCCAGTTTTCAAATCTGGCTTTGCTAAGCTCCTGTCGGTAAGGGTATCCTTCTATTCTTCTGCCAAGCAACTACTCTGCACACTTTTTGGGGGAAAAAATAAAATTAGTCGCATAATGTTTGTCCCATATTTTGAAGAAAAAAAAGCAATTAAAATAAATCCATCCGTATTACATTGAGTACGTACAAGTGAAAATGAATGCGCACATACAAAACAAATCATGCTCGAAAATCCTACAAAAATTATTAAATGTGATAGAAAAAATTGCGTATAATAATCGAAGGCGCTTGTAGCTAGCTGACTGCTGGCTAGCTATTTTTCAATGTCATTGACGACAATGAATCTTCTGACAGCCTCATTTTCATTTCGTTGGTTTCTTTAATTTGCTGCTTGCCTTTTCAAAATGTACTAGTAGTTAGCTCTGCTGCTTCTCCGTTCCTAAATGTGTACATGTGTGTGTCTCTGTATTTGACTTGATTTCCAAAATATTAACGTTACGATGCTTTACCCCCGCACCCATTGTCAGTCGTTCGTTTCAGACTGTGTAGTTTGAGACTTTTGCGGCCGCGCTTATTAGCCTATGATGAAAATTCTGGCAATAAATAAGAAAGAATACAAAAAAAAAAAAAAAAAAAACAAAAATATAAACAATATTGCACACGGCCACCACCAAACAACATCAACTCGAATCACGCGAATCTTTTGCGCTACGCCTTGTCTTTCCACTCCCCTCCCCTCTCTCTTGCCCTGCAAGTATTTATTATGTATAAATATAGTTTCTTTTCATTACGCTTTCATCCCCTTCCTGAGCTATTTTCGTAAAATTAAAATTTTGTAGTTTGTTATTATCGTATTTTGGTTTTTGAGATTATTAAAAAAAAAAAACAAAAAAAATTCATTACCATTGAATTAATATAGTGAATAAGGAAGGCAATGAATCGGGGGGATGCGAGCTGGAAGTGGTGGCAAATAAAAAGCGCATCCGTCCGTTCGGCGTATATCGTTCGCTGACCACCAAACCAATCTAAGCTCCATTCTTTCTGTCTGTGCAATGCAAACGCGTTCAATGGCAAATGCTTGAAAAACTGAACTCTTCCTCACCCCACTCACTGTTCCACTTCGATCCGACCATCATCCTTCTTTGTTTCGCACTGGCAATCTGTTGCATATCATTCTTTTATATCTTCTCATTCAATGTTTACAAATTTCATTTTTTTTTTTTTAATTTTCGCATCCGCTTTTACGTCTCCTATTCCTTTATCCAATAATGATCTATTTTTCCTCTACAGTTCCTGTTTTTTTTTCTGTTGCCGTAATCTTTGAGCGCACAATGAGCGCAAAAAAAAAAGAAAACCAATCGTGGTAGTGGTGGCGGCAACGGAGGTGGCGGTGTCGGTGGCGGCACACTTGTACGTTTTTAGGGTAACGTGTGCCACCGGCAAATTGAACGTGTTCAAAAGAAAAACAACATAATGAAATGCGACGTTTTCTTTTTTTGGGGAAATCCTAACGTTCTGACCATTTTTAAAAATAGTACAGTACATATATTTTTTGTCTCCTTCAGTGTTACAGGGTCGGTTTGAGGGGTAAAAAAAATTCAGGCGGATAATTTTTCGCATATTTTCTGTTAAAACTGAATATTAAGCTGTAATTTCAGTTATTAAAAGCGTTTTTGTTGTCCCCCCACTCTTATTAAAAACTTTTGAAAACTTTTTCTGAAAAAAAATTACAACTACAATCGTTTGGCTGTTGTAATTTTATCTCTGTCCGCAAAAGTTACGACAATTGAATCCAGTTTAACCTTTTCATTCTATCTACATGTGAACCCATCCAGAATCCCTCATAAGAGTTACGAATAGCTGCCCACATTTTCAAAAAATCTAATCGATATCCAAGTAAGTGTTGTTTTATTTCGCGCTTTCATGTTTCGACTAATCCCACTTCACTTTTATTGTCCTCATAATATAAACGGAATATTTGTCTCAAACAGAGTCGAAGTTAGGGGGGAAGGGGGGAGAGGGATGGATTAAGGTGTTCAGTCGCTACCCCAAATGAAACAAAAAGACCAGTTGCAAATATCAACAGATAATTTCAAACACTGTAAGGGCTTGGGTGTTGCTGCACGCTTTTTTAAAAACCTGTAGCAAAAAAGGTCTCGTTTTTGATCGGATTTTATGGCTTCGTTTTTAAATTATTTATAATCTGATTTTTAGTTTGAGTTTTGGTTCTACTTTTGACCTGATTTTTGGTTTGAATTTTGTCTAAATTTTGGTTTGAGTTTTGTTAAGAATTTTTATCAGATTTCTTGTTTGGATTTGGGTATTTGTATGATTTTTGATCTCGATTTTTGTTTAGTTATTTGTCTTATAATTATCCCAGAACCGCTACTGATTGTTGTGAAAATTGAGTGTCTGGTAATAAACCTGAGAGAGATAGTAATTAACTATAAATGTGGAACCAATCAATAGTTCTAACACTAAAATTTTCGCCATTCTCTCACTGAATGCAACACAATTGCGATCCGACACAAAGTGCTAAATGGCAATGTTAATCGTTTTCAAATATTCGCAACAATTTCCATTGTCAAAGGCATTGCGTTGCTTTCACTGGGAGAACGGCTTTAGTCTCAAGAGTTGTTTCGATAAAATACGAACTGCAATGGCGGATTTTTCGACCGAGTGCTGCACTCTCTTTTCATTTTTTCATATGAAGTTTTTCGCTCTATAAAACTGAGAGTGTTAAATCTTCGTATAAATATACGCTCTCAATTTAAGAAAGCGAAAAACTTCATATAAAAAAACACTCTCTTTAAAATAAATCTTCATATAAAAAAAAACGCTCTCTTAAATTGAGAGCGTTAAACTTCATATAAAAAAAACGAAAAGAGAGTGCAGCAGTCGGCCATTTCTTTTCGCTGTGGTGAAGGTGGTCATCGGCGTATAGCAGTTAGTGTGGTGAACTTTTAAGCAAATAACGATGTTAGATGTTAAAAGTAGAAAAAAAAGATCTCTTGTATTTAAATTACATTTCAATTGAGTTGCACAAAATAACACAAAATATAACTCTCTAAAGTTGTTTGTCTCCATATATCTTGAACTTCACACACACACACACAGAGGAAAACCTACAGTTTTATGTCGAATGCCAAATAGTCTACCACCGCCATCTTGAGAGGAGGTAGCTGCTGTTTTGGAAGCAAAATGATTATCAATCATCCAAAAAACTAATTAACTGAAACTATTTATTAATTATTCAGCTACATATATATTTCCTTGTGATATTAAGTAAGTACCTACTACATGCAGTGGCCGACTTAAGTAAAAATGTAAAGTAAGAACCTGTGTAATATATCACTGGAGCGAATTATTCCCCGAAATTCAATGCAAGGTCCTTGGTGAAAATTTGATATGCTATAGAGAAAATTTTTTAACGATTTGTGAGGGGTGTGACCAAATGGTTTTGTTAATTTGTGTAAAGAAGGCACGAATTGCGAAATGCGCTCCTTTGATTTTGTCTTTGCTACTTACGAATTTTTTTTTTTTTTTTTGTTTAGTTTAGAATACAATTATTAATTAGGCGTCTTCTTGTAAATACAAGTATGTTTTTGTATGTGTGTGTGTGCATGGGTGTTTTGGGCGATTTTTCATACACAAACACATACAAACATCTATCGATACTAATTTGAAATGGAAATGCTAATGGGAAAGAAATTTGTATATGAAAATGAAAATTCTATTCTGCGAAACAAAATAAACATAATAACTGGGGAGGAAAGAGAGTAGAAAATTGTGTGTGAGTATGGGGTTATGTGAGTGTGCGTGTGTGTGTGTGTATTTTTGTACACTCTCACACAATGCCAGTTTTTATATTTTTGGCAATGATAGCAGCAGAAGTGTTGACGTCGCAGTGGACGTTGACTTCGCAGCACAGTGATGTTTAGTAGTGCGCGCGATCATCATTTTTTCGAATTTGTGTTTTTTTTTTTTTTTTTGAAAACTGAATTTTTTTTTCACGACTGAAAAAAATCAGACAAAGTTTTTGAGATCAGCGCGCATAAAAGTATTTTCAGTTTGAAATTTTTCATCAGACGCTTTAGATCGTACACGAGAAAGTAAGAGGATTTGCCAAACAACGAGAAGCTGATATTAGTTTTTCTATTTTCAAAATTATTAAATTAAAAAAAAAAAAAATGTATTTATATTTTAAATGAAATACTGGGGGAAAAAATGTATTTATTTTTGAAAGTATTGGATTGGGATTTAAAGACTTTTTTACTAATTTTTTATACAAAATTTATTATTTATTTTAAATTTGTTTTTTCTGTTTTTTTTTTCTTTGCAGGTGAACAACGGTTCCAATCATCATATTCAAACTGTTACCGATTACGCTAAACCCAATAAAGGAGTTTCGCATCTAACGCAAACAATCACTGAAACAACTTCTACTTCATTTGTAGAAGATCGTGAACCGGATCAATTAGATTCTATGCTAGGCAGTCTACAGGCGAATATGAGTCGTCAAGGAGTTAACACTGTGCAAAAGGGATGCTGCAATGCATGCGAGAAACCCATTGTGGGTCAAGTGATTACCGCTCTCGGCAAGACCTGGCATCCAGAGCATTTCACATGCAATCATTGCAGTCAAGAATTGGGTACACGCAATTTCTTTGAACGTGATGGTTTCCCATATTGTGAACCGGATTATCATAATCTCTTTAGCCCGCGTTGCGCCTATTGTAATGGCGCCATTTTGGATGTATGTGTGACATGAATGAATTGAGAAAAAAAAAACCACAACAACAAAAAATTAAAAATAATTTCTTCAACTTTCGTATATTTATTTTTTATAATTTGTCTTTATAGAAATGCGTGACTGCTTTGGATAAAACTTGGCACACAGAACATTTCTTCTGTGCACAATGTGGCCAGCAATTCGGTGAAGATGGTTTCCATGAGCGTGATGGCAAACCCTATTGCCGTACTGATTACTTTGAAATGTTTGCACCCAAGTGCAATGGTTGCAATCGTGCCATCATGGAAAATTATATTTCTGCATTGAATTCACAATGGCATCCTGATTGTTTTGTCTGCAGGGTAAGTTCAATTGTATTTGACTTGTAGTTTTTGCGTGTGCTTTTCAACTTCATTCAGCTAGAGCTTGTTTTTTGTTTGTTTTAAGTTTAATTATATACACACACAATATAAAAAAAAACTCATATGTTTATCTTCCTTCAACAATTCTCAAAAAAAAAAAAAAAAAAACAACAACAACATTTTTATAGGATTGCAAGAAAGCTGTGCGAGGAAAATCATTCTACGCCATGGAAGGCAAACCTGTCTGTCCAACATGCGTGGGTGTCGATGAGGAAGAATAAATACACAAAAATAGATTTTCGCATATTTTTATATATGTGTTATAATTCTTTTTTGTTGTTGTAACAAGAAAGATAAAAAACAACTTAAAAAAAAATACGTTTATTCGATACTCTTCAGAAAAAATCAAAAAAAAAAAAAAAAAAAACCAAACCCAAACTAAAAAATCTTTATGTTTTTCGTGCCAGAACTTTTTATATACATACATATATATATATATATATATATATGTACATATGTTCTTGAATGTCATATTGATGTGCGAGCATTGCGGCGAATATTGCGTTTGTGTATTGGAAACGCAATCTATTTTTGTTGGCATTTTACGCAAGTAAATAAACACACACACACACATACATACACTTAACTACACGATACTCGCCCACACACGTGAGCAACTCTAAACAGCAACAAGCAACCGAACAAGTTCGTTAAGAATTCTATTTTGTTTAATTGTTCCTCCACACACACACACACACACACATACATACTTACACCCCCCTCGAAATTGTGCCATACATATCAAAAGAGAATGGCTCTTTAATTTTTCCTCATCCCCGCCGCCATCGGAGTCATCATCGTCGTACCCATGAGAAGTACCGCAACACAGTACACACACACACACACCATAGCAGTGCAGTTGTGCCGATCTTAATTGATTGACCTCTTGCATCAGTTGAAAACCAATAATGGAATGGTGGGTGTTTGTGGAAATTTCTGTGTTGCCAATGGTCTGATGCGCCTCCCTGAATATTGTAATATCTTTTTTTTTTCAGCATAATCTTAAATCGAGTTAAAAATCAAAATTATATGCTAACAAATTTTACCTACCCACTACTTAATACCTATGAAAAAAAAAAACAAATTCCCCCCAAAAACAAAATGTGAATTATGTAGCGACAAACAAAACAAAACAAACACTAACAAATCAGAATTATATAAATTAGGCTAAGTTTAGGTATTTTTTAATTATGAAACAATATTGTAATTTGTTTATTTGTAAATAAAAAATAAATATTAAAATAAATAAAAAAAAAAAAATAAAAATATTTTAAAAAACATTTAAAAAAAACTTAAAAAAAATATTAAAAATTAAACAAAACAACAAAAAAAAACACACAA